>JAMPIV010013023.1:0-172177 GCA_024509875.1 Oreohelix idahoensis | reverse complement strand
GCAGGTGGTCTGCTGGATTTACACCAATTCATAGACATAGCACCCAAAGTGAATTACTACTAAAACATCCCATTTCCTTCCATCATTAATGGACAATGTTTGGTAGGCATAGACAGGGAGGGATGAAGCCACCCCAACAGCACATCTATTCATCGTTCTCCCAGGGAAAATAAAATTATGAACTGTAGAAATATTAACTAATCGTGAAAATTGTATACGTACACACCTTTTATTTATCATGCCATTTATTCATGCCATTCACTCATAAATTTCAAAATCTTTCATATGTTCTGGCCAAAATAAAACCTTGGTTCAGAACAAATAAATTTAAAAAAAATTTACTTTCTAAAATTTCACCAGCTGAATTTAGTTCATTGTGTTCTAAATTTTATTGATAATATTATATTATTTAATATCTGTGTGTGTGTGTTTGTATATGTCAATACAACACATTACATTCAGTACCCTAGATTTTAACGTAGCCACATTCATTAGAAAAAAAAGAAATGTGTGAGGTCGTATAGTGGTAGCAAGAAGGGTCTTCTGTACATTCACAGCTACACTTATTTCAGGAGCCTTCACAGCTGACCTCACGCATCACACTAGGTGATAACACAACCATACAAATACCATCAAAATCCACTACATATATTGGGGTCTTGTCCAGGGATAATTAGCATAAACAGTAATATAAGGATCTCCTGGTGGGAGAAATAAAATTAGGGGAACAAAATTGTAAAATTCCCTTAAAATTAAAAGTGTCCCTTTAAATTAATAGGGCAATTAGAAGTTGGTGAATCTTCACAGCCAGTAATAATTAATTAGTTAACTGGTTAATTATAATTAGTTAGACTATAGTAATTAGAAGTACTTTAGTGGTTAGAGATTTATCTTGTACATTACTAAATTGTCTAAAAAGTATGGCGGAGCTGGCAAAATTTAGATCAGCTGCTGTGCTGACGGCAAAGGAGATGGGAATGGATGGTCAGATTTTAATTCAATATGTAACGGCTGAATGTGATAAATATATTGAACGGGAAGAAAGAAGATTAGAAAAAGAGGCTGAAAGAAAATTAGAGTCTGAAAGATTAGCTGAAGAGAAGAGGTTACAAATTGAGGCTGAGACTAAGAGGTTACAAATTGAGGCTGACAAAGAGGCTAAAGCATTAGAGGCGGAAGACAAACGACAGCAAAGGGAGGCAGAAGAAAAACGATTGACTGCCGAAAGGGAGGCAGAAGATAGAAGGTTGCAAAGGGAGCACGAATTACGACTAAGGGAGCTGGAATTACAAGGCCAGGCTCCTGAAAATGGTGTCAGCCCTTTTGCCTCAGATGCTACGCCTAGTCTGGGAGCCTCAACCTCAGCTATGGGGTTTCATTTAGACCATTTTGTTGAAAAAGGCGATGACATAGAGGGGTACCTAGGACGTTTTGAGTTATTAGCTACTACATATGGGTTAGAGAGAGAGAGGTGGAGTTTAAAGCTATCACAGGGACTGAGAGGTACTTCTTATGAAGTCTTCGCAAAAATGAACAGAGAAGACCAAGACAATTATGACATGTTAAAGCAGGCTTTGTTATTGAGGTACGAAAAAAATGGGGAATTTTATCGTAAGAAATTTAGAAATGCCAAACTGTTGTCTGGGGAGACATACCACCAATTCTCTGCCAGACTGGAAACATATTTGGAGAAATGGACTGCTCTGGGGAAGACCCAAGATCTTAAAGAAATGATCATGATTGAGCAATTGAGAGAGTCCATGGCTCCAGACATGAGAAAATTCCTCATGGAACAAGGTGCAGAGAAATTGGGAGAGGTTTTAAATGTCGCTGAGACGTATCAGGCAGCCCAGGCAGAGGTAAGTGGTGCTAAAAAGAAGCACATAGATAATTTTAAAGCTCCACAGCCATTTAATAAATTTGACAATAGAGAACAGGGTAATAGAGGTAGGACAAACTTTGAGCGGCCAAGAAATGACTATCGCGACAGAAACTCACAGTTCAATGACCAAAAAAATAATGAAAGGAAACCGTTTAACTAAGGAAAAAGATGGTGTAAATGGTGCAAGAGAGATAACCATAACACCGAATTTTGTAGAAGGAAACCTTCAAACATTGCTGCAATGAAGTCGGGGACTCAACGATTAAAGGTTAATCCTAATGGACAACAGGAACCTTATCACCCCCCAGTTTGTGAGGATGTTATTTGTAATGGGGTCACCATAAGGCGCCTTTATGATACAGGTTTGGATTATGATTCAGTTGTGAAGTCTAGCCTAGTGGACCCAAGTCAGTATACCACAGAAACAGTGGAAATACAAGGGGCGACTAAGGACATACCACTCATGACACTTCCCATCGCAAGGATAACGGTGAAAACTCGCTATGTGGAAGGAGAAATCAGAGCAGCAGTGATAGATGAACCAATCTACCCTCTGATATTGGGGTGTAGATACGTCTTCTTGGGGAATCCCGAGAGGCCTGTGATCATGGCGACAGTGCAGACCAGGTCACAGAAGAAGGAGGAAGAAGGTGAACCTATAAATGCTCATCCAGAGGAGATGAGGAAGGCGCAGGCTGAGGATAGGACACTCAAGCCATGTTTTAAAAAATTGCCCAAATGCCACACACCTCCGAGCAAGGGGGAATATTTCATGAAGAACAAACTATTATACAGGAAGGCCGGAACTGGAACAAATGGTCACAACCAGCTGGTTCTTCCCACTTCATATAGAGATAAAGTGATGGAACTCGGGCATGCGATTCCCTTCAGTGGTCACATGGGGATCAGCGCCACAGGACAGCGTATAGCTTGACATTACTTCTGGCCAGGGATAACGGAGGATATAAAAAGATATGTCAAATCCTGCCCTGAATGTCAAAGGGTAGCTCCAAAGCACTGGACTGCTCCTGCAACTCTAGGGGAAATGCCCATAGTGGGAACACCTTTCGAGAGGGTTGCAGTGGATATTGTGGGACCTCTCACTCGGACCAAGAGGAGGAACAGTTACATCCTTACTCTGTGGACACTTGCTCTATGTGGGGAGAGGCGGTAGCCCTGCCATCAATTGATTCAAAACATGTAGCAGAGGCACTACTTACAATATTCACCCGATTAGGATTCCCGCATCAAATCTTGACGGATAATGGATCGCAGTTCAAGGGGAAACTAACGGAAGAAGTTTTTAAACTATTTCAAGCCAGACACTTTCATTGTAGTCCGTACCATCCACAAGGGAACGGCCAGGTAGAGAGGTTCAACGGGACTCTCATTTCTATCCTGAGAAAGCTGGCACACGAAAAACCGGATCTGTGGGATCAATTCCTGCCCGCCGCATTGTTTGCGTATCGGGAGGTACCACATAGTTCAACCGGGATGGCTCCCGCAACTCTGCTTTTTGGGAGGCCAATAAAAGGTCCATTAGAAGCTTTATTAAGGACCTGGACAGATGAGAAGGCGGAAGAGACTGTTACCTCATCTTATCAATACGTGAACGAACTGACCACTCGTTTGAAAGCTGGATGGAAACTGGCAAATGATAATTTGAAACAAGCCAGGAAGAAACATGCAGCATATTTTAATAGGAAGGCAAAGGACCGAGAACTAGCTGTGGGAGAGAAGGTGCTTCTTCTACTACCCGGCAGCCAGAATAAATTACAAATTGGTTGGCAAGGTCCATATACGGTTCTAGAGAAGGTGTCTAGAACAAACTATAAAATTGACAAAAAGGGGAAGGAGAAAGTTTATCATGTAAACTTATTAAAGAAGTATCTGGACAGACCACTCCAGGAAAGCACCCCCTTATTGACCTTGGCTATTGCAACTCAGATGCAAAAGGAACCACTCACCTCACATGAATACCCATTACATCCTTGTGAAACAGCAGCACAGGTAAAAGTCAGTAAGCACCTGACTAAAAATCAGAGGGAGAGAGTTCAACAGGTTCTGGAGGAACATACAGATGTATTAACAGATAAACCGGCCATACAAATTTGCTACAGTATGACATGAAACTGGTAGACTCAAACCCAATCTGTATGAGAGCCTATTCTATTCCGTTCGCGAAGGAGAAGGCATTGAAGGAAGAAATAGATTATTTGTTGAAGGAGGGGATTATTTCGCACAGTGAATCATCTTTTAGTTCTAGTGTCGTTTTGTTGAGAAAACCGTCTGGGGAACACAGACTGTGCATAGATTACAGGAAACTGAATGCTGTCACAGAAGGACAAGTGGATCCATTACCAGACAAAAACAGTTATTTGCCAGACTGAACAAGGCAAAATACTTTTCAAAGGTGGATCTTAGTAAAGGCTATTACCAGATCCCAGTGAAGCCTGAAGTGAGACCTTATTTGGCTTTTAGCACTTCGGATGGACATTATGAATTCAATATGCTACCATTCGGACTGAAAAATGCTCCGAGTGTATTTTCAAGGATGATGCGCAAATTGTTGGATCCCCTGAATAACCCATGTATCACGAATTTCATGGATGATATTCTCGTCGCCACAGAGACATTTGAAGAACACATTGAAGCTCTAGAAATGTTATTTAATAGGCTTCGGGAGGCGAACTTAACTGCTAGGCCAACAAAATGTTGTATTGGATGCAAAGAGTTGGAATTCTTGGGGCACACTGTATATCAGGGTAATATGACCCCTGATCCTAAGAATTTGGAAAAACTGCAGAGAGCACCTAGGCCACAAACAAAAAAGGACGTGCGATCATTCGTGTCGTTATGCGGATTTTATCAGAAATACATCAAAAATTTTAATGCTATTTGTGCTCCTCTGACTGATCTGACTCGCAAGGGACTTCCAGATAAAATTATTTGGACTGCACAATGTGAACTAGCGTTCCAAGAGTTAAAGGAAAAACTCACTAGCAAGCCTATTCTCAAACTGCCTGATTTGACACAGGACTTTGTCTTAAGAACCGATGCAAGTAATGTAGGACTCGGAGGGGCTTTGTTGCAAAGATCATCTTCACCTGATGGGGAACTGAAACCAGTCGCTTATGCAAGCCGCAAATTGAATAAGGCGGAACAAGGATACTCCACAAGCGAAAAAGAATGTTTAGCGTTAATCTGGGCAATAAAGAAGTTTCAAATCTATCTGTATGGTAGGACTTTTGTGGTCGAGACGGATCATCAGCCTCTCGTATTCTTATCTCAGGCTAAGCATGAAAACGCAAGATTGCTGTGGTGGTCTTTATTGCTTCAACCTTATCAGTTTAGTATCCAATATATCCCAGGCAAATTGAATGTCGGTGCAGATTTCCTCAGTCGGCACCCCTGTGATCAAAATTAGAGTAATGGCAGGCGTGAGGAGAGATTTTATCTATGTGTATCACTGGTTTTAGAACTTGCCGTAGGCATGTTTTCAAGTGGGGAGATGTGTCATAAAATTAACAGTGATACAACGTAAAAATATCTCCAAAGGATAAAATGTAGGGATAAAAAGAATGCGTAAGTTACTAGAAGGCATGATCGCCCACGCCGCGGGTCATCACCCGCCATGGAAATTAAATTGCTAGAACGGTTACCATTTGAACGGGATGAGAACGGCGGATCAAAAAGGAAAAAATATGACTGAAAAATTGCGTGAAACTAGCAAGGCTAAAAAGATGCAATTGGGGGAGGGGGGGGGAGGGGGGGGGGGAAACGGAGGAAAAGTCACGTCCCCAAGTTGACACAAGGTAACGAAATCGACAAAAGGGACCATAGTTATTATACGCCACAGTCATTTTTTGGACGTTTTTGCGATATTTTGTCCTTTATTTGAATGCAGCGGCAAACGTTTCACAGAAGATTCTAGAAAATATTTCGAAAAAAAAACAACTAACCTTGAAAAGTAACTTTTTCTTAATAATGATGTTAGGAATATAAAACCTAGCTGGCCGGATGGCCCATTTTGAGCAGTGAAATAATATGCTTTTATTTATACAGACGGATAGATAATAATGAAGACATTGACAAAAGACTGTGTTGTTCACATCAGCGAAAGACTGCATTGAATCAAACATGTCACTAATTTGCACAAAAAAAACGCGACCTTGAGACTCAAGTGTCCAAATCTAGTTAGAATGAAAGAGAGGGACATTGGTGGGAGCTGTGGCTAAAAATAACTTTAAAGACAAAATTTGTAGAGGGGACGGATAGGTTGGTTCAAAAACCAAGTACGTTTTTTGTGAAAACGCAAGTAGAGACGGACGGACTAACAGATAAAAATCCATACTTGACTGAAGCATGACTGAAATGACTTTAGTGTAGGAAATTTGAATTTGAAAAAAACACAAGGCATTGATTGGCCACAGACAATCATATTATCAGCGCTCAGACGCGCTTTTTTGCCATTCCTCAATAGTTGTCCAGTGATAGACACAGTAAATTTTAAGTGTGGTGATTTCCAATGAAGTAAAGTGAAATAAGTTCAGGGATGCCATACTATAGCCAGCAGCTCAGCTGAGTTTTGCTAGCATTTCTGTGTTCTTTATTCATAATCTGAGCTGTGAGTTTTTTATGTTGACACCAAAAGGTGGTGTCAAATGCTGGGTAAATAATTGACAGTGAGGACCCGTGCAGTGTCGCATCTCGGCAGAACAGCCTTGTATTGCCCCCAAGCACGGAGAGGTGGGGCCACCCGATATATTGCCCCCAAGCACGGAGAGGTGGGGCCACCAGATTCCAGCACCAGAACTACTCTTTCAAAGTTACGTAAGCAGGCTGGTCTGCTGGATTTACACCAACTTCATAGACATAGCACCCAAAGTGAATTACTACTAAAACATCCCATTTCCTTCCATCATTAATGGACAATGTTTGGTAGGCATAGACAGGGAGGGATGAAGCCACCCCAACAGCACATCTATTCATCGTTCTCCCAGGGAAAATAAAATTATGAACTGTAGAAATATTAACTAATCGTGAAAATTGTATACGTACACCTTTTATTTATCATGCCATTTATTCATGCCATTCACTCATAAATTTCAAAATCTTTCATATGTTCTGGCCAAAATAAAACCTTGGTTCAAAACGAATAAATTTAAAAAAGATTTACTTTCTAAAATTTCACCAGCTGAATTTAGTTCATTGTGTTCTAAATTTTATTGATAATATTATATTATTTAATATCTGTGTGTGTGTGTTTGTATATGTCAATACAACACATTACATTCAGTACCCTAGATTTTAACGTAGCCACATTCATTAGAAAAAAAAGAAATGTGTGAGGTCGTATAGTGGTAGCAAGAAGGGTCTTCTGTACATTCACAGCTACACTTATTTCAGGAGCCTTCACAGCTGACCTCACGCATCACACTAGGTGATAACACAACCATACAAATACCATCAAAATCCACTACAGATGGCAAGAGAACAGTTGGGCGACCACAGCTGAGGTTCAAAGATGTGTGCAAGAGAGATATGAGGGCACTGGACATGGATCCAGCAACATGGGAGGATGAAGCTGCCGATCGCACTAAGTGGCAATGCTATTTACGGCACCACCTCAGATTGGGCAAAGAGAGGCTCACACAAGAAGCAGAGGTGAGGATAAAACGTCGAAAGGAGCACCAGGAAAATAAGCAGTTGAGGGCTGTCACCTCAGGGGCGCATTCCCATAGTCAGTTATGACTGAAGTTGCTATTATTATAACCCTACCACACATCTTTCTTTTCTGTTTGTCTGTTGTCATCCTTTATGTCTGTCGTAGATTTTTGATAGGGAAATTAAGACTTGGGTTAGTCTCTTCTGAATAGGTTAGAATGAGTGATAGCCACAGTGAGATGTGATAATAGAAATAGAGTTCCACGAGTGAGAAGGTAGAAATTTATAGAGGCTGTCCCGGAAAATCGAGAATCTCTCTCTCTTTCCACCTATCTTCTACAACAGATCCAAAGGAGTCAGACAGTCTATAAAAAAATATATATATTAATATATATATCTATCCACTCACGTGCCCGCACATACAATTGACGACAGTAAGACACACAGACGTGGGAACCCTATAACAATGATTATATAGATATTATGGGAACGAACTGACCACCACACTGAATTAAATGTAGGTATAGTTTAATTATCATAGTAAACTTACATCACAACATATAAAGAAATCAAAAGCATACACATAGTCATAAAAAATCAAGGAATGCTACAATAGTGATAGACCCGTTTGTATGGTCCTCCCCTGGATATATAGCTCACAATCCCGTTAGAAGAAAGTGATAACCCCAAGGAGTTACAGATGCATATGATTGAGTCTATGGTTTCCCCCTTTTAAGGTATGGACAGACTTGATACTCTGCTTTTCTAAGGGTGAATATTGTTAGCAATAACTTGCATAAAGGAAATTACAACGTGGGTGACTCAAACAAAGAACATCCTTCAGTCTACTTTCACTCGGTTCTTTCATCAGGGCCCTGATGTACTTACATTAGTGCTGTGGTTCGCCGTCTGGCGCAAACTTTGGGACACTCACACTTTTTATCTGTTACTGTCGTTTAATGAAACAGATCATAGCTCTGCAGATTTGTTTGTTGGTGTCATCAAAATGGATCTGGGGAGCGTCTGCTTCATGCGATAGTTATTTCAGACTAAAGTTAGTGTCACTTGACTCACGAGGTAAGAATTAGGCTTAAACGAGCACACAATGTCAGAACACGAGGTTTCCCTTAATTAGGAAGATGACCGGTGGACAACTTCTCTCAACAAATAATCTTGGTTCACCACACACTTGTCAACAATGTCGGAAAGTTAATGTTTTTGATTTCTGTAATTTTTCTCGCCACAAGGCAGCATGTACATTAGAGTTAGTGTATAAATATGCACTGGCTCAAAGGCCCAGTATAAGCAGTTATTAGGTATGTCTCTGTACAAAACCCCGGCAAAGTTTGGGTTACCCAAGTATTCACTGAATAAAGAAAAACCACATATGAAATATATTACATATTATGTACTCAATATAACGTACGTTTTTTAAAATGCAAGCGTACAGCTTGACTTATCATTTAAAACTTTTCGTTGAATAAGATATATTCATAAAATCATCAATCCTCATGAATTAGGAATACATACGTATTCCGTCAACACTCATGAGGCATCTAGCATTTATAAGTTAGTTTAGAAAAAATATTCTCGTCTGATTATTTAACAGTTAAATTAAATTCATTAATATCCGACTGAGTGTAAGCTAAAAATTATAATTTATTCTGTTTTCCACTGTAACTCATCAGCTAGAGAATATAACAGACTTATAAATTATTCACTCTGCACAAAAGAACTCGGGAAATAAAATAAGCGATCTGACACTTTGAACACTTCGAAAAATACTAGATATAATATATATATATATATATAATATTTACCTCAACACAGAACTACTAAGAACTTAAACCACTTCGACCAAACTAAATGCCATTTCTATTAACAGAGATTCTTAGGAATCGAACGAAGGCTTGTTCTAGTCTTGACTGCGAAGTTACTGGGTGAATTAAGTCTCAAACTCTCGTTTAAGATATATGAAACACACACAAAGAATGTGCCCTATTTCCAAAACCACGCAATCTCTCGTCTTTCCTAAAACTTACGTAACTTAGACGCATGCCGTAAGTGCCACCGGTGCGTCTTCACACCTACGTTAACAAACTGACCGAGAAGCGTGAGTGTCATGGAAAAACCCAGACTATATGTCTCATTCCCGAGCGCTGCGTGAGTGTCATATCACACTTCACTCCGAGAGAAACGTTCGTGCCAGGTGAAAATGCTAGACGGTATGACACCTAACCGGGAACTAGCCTGACGAAACGCCCGTGACATGAGAAAAATACAGACGCATGTCTGCTATCTCTGTCTGCCCAGACGAGTATTCACACGTTCTATCGTCCACTGACATCTAATGCAATAGAATGCATTTTATCGCTCTCCCGTCTAGTGTAGAGACTGATACGTTATGTCATAAATGCGTTTACCAGTATGAGAAAGAAAACGGTAAAGTTGAGAATGGGGAAGAAAATATCTTTCGCAAACGAATGGATGCGAAAAATACAGGAAAAAGGTAAAGAGTGATAATAAAATACAGGATACGGGTGAAAGAAAAAGAAGAGGATATAGGCAATTTAATGATCATAAAACCTCTGTGACAATGTCCAACGAGCGCCTGTTAATTGTCTGTACTTATTTATTTACAAGTCGCAGGGCTCAGGTGTCTTTCATTATTTAAGAATTGTTGTAAGGCGCAGTAAGGCAAATGTACGAATACAGGGCCGGATTAAAAACTCCTCGGGCCCTAGGCTATTAATATATTTTGGGGCCCCTCTCCAATCTTCTGAAAGGTAAAACTAGGAGGAAAAAAAACTAATGGATTTCAGATAAATGTTTTTATTAATATATAATAATAATATATTCAAAGATTTGTGCCAGAGAGACATGAGGGCGCACTGTACATAAATCCACTAACCTGGAAAGATGAAGCTGCCGATCGCACCATGCGGCGATACTTTCTAATTATTATTAAATGTAAAAAAAAATAAAAAAAATGTGTGTGTTACAGCCCCTAGATTTTGTTAAAATTAGTGGGGTCCCTGCAAAGAAAATATAATTTTAAAAAAAAAAGGAAAAAAGCGGGGGGTGAAAGTAACTAATAAACTAACTGTTGGACACATACTAATACCCTGCACGCACCAGCGTACTAACGTTCACTTGCCGGTGCTGTATACTCTACCTACAGTATAGAGCTCTGTGCGTTATGACTCTTGCTTTTTTTTTTTCCACGAGGGTCCCTGTAAGCCTGTAGCCCTAGGCCCGCGTCTAGTGGGCCAAATGAATATTTCGGCGCTGTACGGATACCTCGCTGCCGGAAACACGACAGCTGGTGGCTAAATAACGCGATACCTTTGTGACAGAATGATTTAATGCCTGCTTAATTATGTGTCGAGTCGAAACCTGAGAAACTGAATTCAAGCAGGGGTGGATTTGGAGTTGTGCGCACCTTAGACGCGAACAACACTTTGCCCTTTTGATGTCGTCATTGGTTTCATAATTTGAAAGCAAATTAAACCTTCGAATTATCTTAATGGGCCTGTTCCATAACAAATTCCCACCAACTTGCGAATTTTTTATAGTGCATTTTCGAGACATTGCGGAAATGCAGCGCATCGCGGCGTGGAAACAAAATATCGCGCCTATTGAAAATAATGTGCATTCCTGTCCACGTGTTTATGGCGGGTGTCTAAGAAATATTCATGCCCTTTGTTTTGGCTATTTGTTTGTTTGGTTTTTTTCTGGTAACATTTCTGGAATTTTTCTGTTACATTTCGGGTACGTATGAATAACTATCTTAATTTCATATGTATATATTTAACCGAGGGTCCGATTGGCAGAGTGGTTAGAGAGCTGGTCCCTCGCGGCAAAGGTACCGGGTTCGATTCACGGTATCGACACGTTTCAGTCGACCCAGCTGTAAATGGGTACCTGACTTTGCACTTGAGTTAGGGAAGGAAAAGGCAGCGAGGAAGGGAACTGGTCACCCCACCTCTCGATGCAGTATCTGCTATGGAACTACCTTTACCTATATATTTATCCAGGGGAAGCATCGTTGCTCATCACAGATGAAGCTCCTATGCTTTCGTGCCACTCTGTGTGTGTGTCATTTATTTACTTCTGAAGGCAACTAGAAAGGAATAATTTTACCATAGGAAAACTAGTGCCGTCATCAGGACATGCGGAAGAAAGAGCGGGAAAAAAATTAGTCCCCGTCATGTTGTGACGTGTTACTTGCTAGCCAAAACATAAAATAAGCACTTTTTGTTTGAACTACAGGGTGTCTCTAAAGTCCTTGTGCAAAAATAAACTTCAATAACTTTAAATGTACACGCGATAGAAGCTCACTGTAACAAGCACACGTGAGCTTAACTTATTAAGTTTTTAACACAACACAGTTCACAAAGTTTTAGGTTTTAACATAACTACCATCTTTTGTGGCACGTCGTTCAATCCGGTAGTGAGATCGGATGCTTCTCGAATAAGGGCGAAAAAAATAGGAGGCCCCGTATGAAGGCTGCGCACGTTAAAAATCCAACAGGAGTTGGAAATCGTAAAGAGTAGGCCATAACTCCGATGCCCTGGCAAAATTTAAGAATGAGAAACCTTCCCACCACACAAATATTTGTAGAATGTGTGATTCACTTGACTGACTTTTCCTATCACCTAGGTTACGTGTTTTCACTCTTTTTTCCTTGTGCCAGGTAGTGAAAGGTACATGTCTTTTTTCAGTTGCATTGTATCTCCATACAGGGTGTTGGTGATGGAGGTTTGGTGGCAGCAATTGCTTCTGCAGGTCTGGTAGTGTCAGGCTTTCCAGGACGTGGTGTTCTACCGTTCCTTCCTTCTGTCTGTTACAGTGGTTGCAGTACGGTGCATGGTTGTCGTAGATTAGTGATAGGGGAATTAAGAATTGGGTTGGTCCCTTCTGAATAGAAATAGAACAGGTGATAGATAGCTCAGTGGGAGATAATATAAGAAATAGATTTTCACGAGTGAGATGGTGGAAAATAATAGAGTCTGTCCCTGACACTTGAGAAGCTTCTCTCGTATATATACCACTCACATACACACACACATAAGTGACGACAGTTAGACGCACAGACGTGAAAACTATAACAATGGAATATAGATATTTTGGGACGAGCTGACCGACACACTTGAATAAGTTTATGTAAATTTTATTTATCATAAGAAAATTCACCACAATCATAAATTTGAATATCAGTCACATCTAAATACACATACACATAAGTTAATGAATTACTAAAAGAATAGACCGATAGGTGTAATCCTTTCCCCCTCTGTTGAGCCCACGATCCCGTTAGAAGAAAAGTTATAGCCCCAAAAAGTCACATATTTATACGCTATGGCCTAGGATTTCCCTCTACGGTTAAGAACAGAGTTGATATATTAATCTATTCTAAGAGGAAAACATCATTGGCAGCAAACTTGCATAAAGAAATTACAACGTGGGTGCATAAATTATACCATAAGGGAATCACTCAGTCCTGCTTTCTCTCTGTTCATTCACCAGTGGCCACTGACATACTTTCTTACGTACAAACTTGATGTTTTACGCCTTCAGGCGCAAACTTTAGGACACACACACACCGTGGATCCGTGTTCTTTTTGATAAAGAGAACCCCAGCTCTGCAGATACAGGTTTCATCCAATGTTCCGGGGAGCGTTCACTTTACAAACTATATTTTAGGATTACTGTTTATATCATTTGAATCAGTTTAGGTAAGAAATTTTAAATGGGCTCACAATGTCATAATCTCGAGGTTTCCAGTACTTAGGAAATGACAGGCTGGTAACTTCTCTCAATATAAAATTATTGATCACACCACAATTTGTCAAACGTCGGAAATGTTACTGTTTGTAATTGTTCTCACCACAGGGGCTGAATGTACATGAGATTTAGGGAGGAAATATAATCTGGCTCGATAGGCCCAGTTACTGCATTTAGTCTTAAAGTTCGTAAGATGGGTACTATGTCTCCTTCTGGATGCAAACACGATGCTAGACAGGTTTTAACTTGTAAACCCGCGTATTTAAGTATAAAATGTTTCTTCTAGGTTATTCTCATATATACTGAAAAACCGCTGGTAGATTTTGGGCGTGACCCATATACTGTATAAAAGGAAGAGAAAAACATAAATACTCAACCCTAGTATTATACACAACCCTACGCGTAAATAAAATATGTTCACCTCGATCATTTAACTTAAATTATAAACCGCAAACTTAGAGCTTGTCTTATCGTTTAAAACTCCCGTAAAATAGATTCTAGTCATTTAAAAAAAATCAATCATCGTGAATTAGAAATAAATACATATTTCGTCAACACTCCTGATGTATCAGTGCATTACTTAGATGGTTAAATTATTCTCTGACTGGTTACTAGCAGTGAATAAATTTTTTATTATAGTTTAGATAGTGTGATGGACGAACTCGGCTGACCCTGAACTTTGTTGTAATTCTTGCGAAACGGGACTTCTTTCACGTGGATTCATTAGCTATGCAACTGTTCTACACAGAGGGCAAACACGTTTGCTGATTGATATGCGGAGAGTTTACCTATCGTTCATTCTGGTCATCGCATTGATTTAAGGAGAGATTAAATCACGCCCACTAACATCTCTTGAACAATCATAGGCAGTTATTTTAATTAACTTGGCCAGTGGGGTGCGTTGCCAGAATCAAACAGATAAAGCGACCACGATCAAAGAGACAGACTGAGGGATTTCAGGGGAGACTATCAGCGCTATCAAAGACAGTAGTGGTCCCTGATACGAGACGCAGTTTCTTGCCGCTATTTTCGCGTCTCGGTGTCAACCGCAGAACCGAGCGAACGGGGAAAGCCGAAACGGGCAGCAGCGATCGGAGATACGAAGACCAGGGGGCGGCTTTTCCCTTGATTTGGCGGTCAGATCCCCAAAAGTTCACGAGATCAAATAAGCTGTCAAGTTTATCATGTCCCACTCAACTTACATTCCATTTTAGATAAATAGACCATGAAGAATAGACATTTTATCACTCGCTGGCCAGACCTTTACAGAAGCACTAGCTTTATTGAAATCTTGTTATAGATTTTCCCCTGGATTTTATATATATATTTGCAGTGATTTCTATTCTGTGCAAAGCGGTAATATATTGTGTAAAGTGATCAGTGGTCTAGTTCAGTCATTCTATTTCAATGGATTTTGTGTTAATTTAAATCTATTAAATTAAACCATCTCAATAGTTCCAGTTGTAAATATAATGATCTATCTATTATATTATTTCAAAAGATAATAGATGCTTAAATTAACTTTTAAAGTCGCGAAGGAATTTATAAATTAATAAATTTAGTTAAGTCCTAGTTTTATAGATGTGTGTTTTTAACCACTAGAATTCGCGCAGTGTTTATTAAATACATAATTAAATACTCGAGTGTAGTATAGGCTTAACGGGAAATTTATCGCGCTTGATTTTTCGGTATGTTACATGTCTTTTTTCTTTCACGCAGAGTGATCGTAACCTGCGGTCCCAGCTAAATAAAGAAAGAAATAAAGAAATCATCCTATAAACTTCCAGTCATATTGAAGAAACATTTCTTTTAAAAATAATCTTGTGGCGGTCCTTTGCGACCTAGCTGTCAGAATTAAATGAAATAAAGCCCACCCAAGAACATTTTAAAGAACAATCATCAAATTACCATTACAAACCTGTAAGATAAACTGGAAGAAAATCATCGCCAGTAGCGATATTATATTTACTGTTTACTGTGAGAGAGTACATATTTTCCTGACTGTGACTGAGCCTAGTTTTTCCTCAATTGGATTTAATAAAACTATCATCACGCATTGAAGGAATTTTACCATAGCGGAAGATTAAAAGAGACCACTTCATTTTCACCCCAGTGCCGAACTGTGTTAGTGCCATCCCATAGACTCCTTTTTTTATATAATAAAAAAAAACACAAGAACTCTTAGTCTTCAAGTCTTGCGATTCATTCATAACCCTCCACTCCCAAAGGAGCATAGGCCTTCAACAAACACATGCCAAGTCCTCCTGTCACGTGCCATCATCTCAAGTTCTTTCCATGTTCTCCTCATCATTTTCACCTCTGTTTCCAA
Source organism: Oreohelix idahoensis (assembly GCA_024509875.1). Taxonomy (NCBI): domain Eukaryota; kingdom Metazoa; phylum Mollusca; class Gastropoda; order Stylommatophora; family Oreohelicidae; genus Oreohelix; species Oreohelix idahoensis. The sequence continues at coordinate 156,511 of JAMPIV010013023.1, read as the reverse complement.
CTCTCTTCTCCACGTACTTCTTGGTCTTCCTCTGCCTCTCTTGCCCTGGGGGTTCCAGAACAAGGACTGCCTTGTAATGCTATCAACAGGTTTCCTCAGTGTGTGTCCTATCCATCGCCATCGTCTTCTTCTCATCTCTTGTTCCACTGGCACTTGTCCAGTTCTTGTCATCAGTTCCACATTGGTAACCTTGTCATACCATTTTAATCCCTCTATTCTACGCAAGCACCCATTTATGAAAGTCTGTAGCTTTTTGGTTGTTGTCTTTGTTGTTCTCCATGTCTCCGAGCCATACAATAGGACTGACTTCACATTTGAGTTGAAGATTCTTATTTTCGTGTTGGATCCTATTTCTCTTGATCTCCATATATTTCCCAATGCAATGAAAGCTCCTCTTGCCTTTTGTATTCTTATTTGATATCGCTGTCTGTCCCTCCAACTTTGTCTATATTACTGCCAAGATATGTGTATGATTCTACATCTTGTATTGGTGTTTCTTCAAGTTCAACCCTGTTTTCATTACCTGCATTTATTCGCATTATTTTTGTCTTTTCCCTGTGTATTTTCAGACCCAATTGCTGTGACCTCTCATCGAGTGTTTTCAATTTGTCCTGCATCTGATTACGGTTATGGGACAGGAGAGCCAAGTCATCAGCAAAATCCAGATCATCCAACTGCTTAGTCAGAGTCCACTGGATTCCATTTCTGTTGTGTGTTGTCGATGATCTCATAACCCAATTTATTGCCAGCAAGAAAAGAAATGGAGACAAGAGGCATCCCTGTCGCACTCCTGTTCTTATCCCAAATGGTTCTGTAAGCTGTCCTTCATGAAGAACTCTGCACGTCATGTCTTCATAGGTTTTCTTTATTAAATTAATGATCTTCAGGGGAACTCCATAATGCCTCATCAATTTCCAAAGTGATTCTCTGTCCACACTGTCAAATGCTTTTTCGTAGTCCACAAATCCGATGTATAGTGGTGAATTCCATTCCAGACTTTGTTCAACTATTATTCTCAAAGTGGCTATCTGGTCTGTACATGATCTGTTTTGTCGAAAACCTGCTTGTTCATCTCTCAATTTCTTGTCTATGGACTCCTTTAATCTCTCAAGGATAATCCTGTTCAATACCTTTCCTGGCACTGATAGTAACATTATTCCTCTATAATTTGTGCACTCTTGTAGATTTCCCTTCTTAGGCAACTTAACCAGATATCCTTCCTTCCATTCTGCTGGTATCTCTTCTTTTTCCCAGACTTTACCAAGTAATTTATATAACATCTCTGTAGCCGTGTCGATATCTGCTTTGATGGCCTCTGCTGGAATGCCATCAGGTCCAGACGCTTTTCCATCTCTTAGAAGCTTTATGGCTTTCTTTATTTCTTCCTTCGTTGGTCTTTCACCGTTAATTTGTAGCTCTTCTTCTGCTGGCTGGATGTCCGGCGGGTTTTGTGGAGCTGGTCTATTGAGAAGGTCCCCAAAATATTCCGTCCACCTCTTCATTTGCTCTTGTATATTGCTGAGCAGTTTCCCCAGTATTTCTTCACATGTCTCCTTCCATACCGTTTTGACCTGCTGCCAATAGTCTTCTGTATTCTCTACATCTTCCAACTGTTGGAGCACTTGGAATTTGTTGGATATTATGATTGCAAATTTGTCTCTTGTTTCTTGATTTCTTAGCTGTCCTACATTAAACTGTTGTCTATAATTTTGCATTGTTGCATATCTCTTGAGTTTCATTTTTACTTTGGCTATCAGAAGATGGTGATCTGATGCCACATCTGCTCCTCTATATACCTTTACATCCTGCAATGGTGGACGAGCAGAGGCAATAACGGTCATCCGTTAAGTGTCATCTCTTCACCCATCGCTTTCTAAAAAAAAAAAATATATTTATCTTCGTTCGAATTTCTACACGGGGTTGTAGCTCTAGTGGTAGAGCGCGCGCTTAGCATGAAAGAGGTACATGAATCGATACCCGGCCGCTCCATCATACATTTTTTTTTTTTTTTTTTTTTTTTGCCGTGGCTATCCTTGTTATTGACGTCACCTCAATATTTTCATTCTAGAGGTTAGCAATATTGAGAGGTACATATACTATTTCTGTTGTTGCAAAAGACCTCATTTCTTGATTTTGTCCACCCTTTTTTCTCAATGGAAATATAAAAATGTGGAAATAACGTCACACCAGACACTGGGACAAGTCAAAGATGTCTCATATCTATGACACATAACAACAGAAGGTCGCTTGTTTTAAAATAAAAACAATTAAAAAGTTTTTGTTTTTCCTAATTCTCGTTTTTCTATCAACCCGTGATTGCTGAGCACTGAGAAGGCACAGGCAGCGTCGGCGCAGCGGGTAGTCCCTTTCATGACAAGTCCTTTTATGGGCTCCATCATGCTGGCAGATAGATATCATTAGTCCTTTTCAGAGCTTAGTTGTTATCCACATTATTCACCCCTTTGATTGTCCAATGAACGCTATGCACCGTTTTGATTGGCCAATGAACGCTATGCACCGTTTTGATTGTCCAATGAACGCTATGTACCGTTTTGATTGTCCGATGAAGAATATGGACCCTTTGATTGTCCAATGAAGGCTATGACCCCTTTGAATGCCCGATGAAGGCTATGGACCTTATTGGTAGTCCGATGAATGATATGTACCGCTTTAATGGTTCGATGAAGGCTATGTTTTTAAAAAAAACAAATGTACATAAAAGTATAATTAACAATCCCATGTTTTCAATTTTAAGTTATGTACACGGGGCCCCTTGAATTCATGCATGGAACCCCAAGTGGTTCATGGACCACAGATATAAACTACATCCAGGGTGTCTGAAATGTCGCTCCCTACTCCAAACTGTTATATCCGCATATGTTATCTATTAGTTATATATATATATATATATATATATATATATATATATATATATATATATATATATATATATATATATATATATATATATGAAACAAGTGTCAAACAAAGAAGCAATAACTCCCATTCGATATTTGATAATAAATTATTTTTGTTTTCAGAATCAACATTTTAAAAAGTGTACAATGGGATAGAAATTTACGCTGAGGTCTTGTGTTGAACAAGCCGGCAGGGGCGTATTTGATACGGGGGGTGGGGGGGGGGCGGATTCTTACTTTAGCACTCCCCATAAATAAACACATCTAAGGGAGGAGATCAGAGCACTGATGGAGTTGTCCGTGTGCAATGATGATAGTCCTTAAACACCAAACTAAACGCATGTAAAAATATTATGCTTGCAATTAGATTTTTAAACATTACAGTACTGTCATAATGATGCCCGATATCTCACACTCGCACCACCCCTCCCCTTATTACGCCACTGCATGCCAGATCTCACGTTTTATGCCAACGTACGATAAAGTAGCAGTAAATTATCTTATTTGACATATGTTCCGTATAAATTAGTAGTACAGGAGTGATGAAATAAAAATGTAACAATAGGAGATAACTTTTCAATCATACTATGTAGATAATTTTGTCCGATAACGGAAAAACCCCCCCCCCCCCCCCCAAATTGATGCAGTGTCTCTGTTAAGGACTCTGGTATCGTAGCAGGAAATTTAAACGTCCTTCTAAATGTACGGTAATCTAAAACATGTTCTCGGCTCGGACTACAAGTGCTTTTCAAGATGTAAATACTCGATTACGCAAATCGCAGTAAAGCAACAACTAAGCGTCCACTCAGAATTCTCTTAGTACAACCACCCCTGGGTCTCTTTGATCTTTCTATGGATAAGTAGAAATATAAAGAATCGACTACTTATCGAGGATCAAGAAACAATTCGACATATTTGAGTATAGATTATACACTTGGTAATGGATTATTTTGTCTTTATGTTTTATTGTTTTGTGATTAAACTTTGTGATTTATGAGTCGAAATCAGAGTTTGATTCTTTGAAGTCCGAATTAGAACTCAAGCGATTGTTTTGAAGATTATTACTAGTTGCAGATTTATAGGAGTACATTTTCATTCAAACGCAGAGCCGGACATTGCAGACTCAGATACCATCTGTTTAACAAAGTGAATGCCGGGATACATGAAGAGGTCAAATCATTAACAAAAAAATTAACTGAACAAAAATTGCATAAGAAACATCCAGACTCCAATACTACACAACCATTCTACACAACCATACTACACAACCATACTACACAACCATTCTACACAACCATACTACACAACCATACTACACATTACCAAGAAAGGACCAAGAGATAATTTTCAGACTAAGAACCGGTCGTTGCAGTCTCACATACGATCTGTTCAACAAACTGAAAATCATACAGACGTGTCCATGTGGGGAGGACAAACAGATATGTGTCCATGTGGGGAGGACAAACAGATATGTGTCCATGTGGGGAGGACAAACAGATATGTGTCCATGTGAGGAGGACAAACAGACAGTGGCGGTTCCAGGGGGTTGTCATTGGGGGTGCTGCACTGTTCATTCATTTCATATACTATACATAATAGTCACAAATTGTGACCACCATGTGAAATATCAACCCAGACACAAATGATTAGTGTCTTATCTCATCTAAAATCTGTCAAGAAGTTCTGAAAAGTTATTTTAAAAGTTTACAGCAACTAGGAGTAATCATTGGCAGTCGTAGCAGCTTCCCGAGTCTCAAATCGGTTACACACAGACTTGTATGCACTATTTCTCGTGTTTAAAATTTTCATTGTAACTTCCCTTTAATTAGAGATAATTTACACGAGCTGCGATCCGTTGCAGCTCATGATAAAAAATTCAAACCAATCGTAATTCGTCTCTAGCTGTGTGTATGACAAGCATTCGCTTATAAGAGGTCAAGGTCACTTGAGCTGAAATCGTTCGCAGCACATACGGTGTTAGATAATTTTTTTTTTAATTTAACCCCTCCGGTGTAACCTCAATTTTTTGGTCTGTCCGTATTATGTATTATAATGTAGTAGAGACAGCAGTATGCAGTCCTTTTCTTTGGGAGTGCTGCAGCTCTACAGCTCATTAAAGAAAGCCGCCACTGCAAACAGATATGTGTCCATGTGGGGAGGACAAACAGATATGTGTCCATGTGGGGAGGACAAACAGATATGTGTCCATGTGGGGAGGACAAACAGATATGTGTCCATGTGGGGAGGACAAACAGATATGTGTTCATGTGGGAAGGACAAACAGATATGTGTTCATGTGGGGAGGACAAACAGATATGTGTTCATGTGGGGAGGCCAAACAGATATGTGTTCATGTGGGGAGGACAAACAGATATGTGTCCATGTGGGGAGGACAAACAGATATGTGTCCATGTGGGGAGGACAAACAGATAGTGGAACATGTGGGGAGGACAGACAGATAGTGGAACATGTGAGGAGGACAGACAGATAGTGGAACATGTGGGGAGGACAGACAGATAGTGGAACATGTGGGGAGGACAGACAGATAGTGGAACATGTGGGGAGGACAGACAGATATGTGTCCATGTGGGGAGGACAAACAGATAGTGGAACATGTGGGGAGGACAAACAGATAGTGGAACATGTGGGGAGGACAGACAGATAGTGGAACATGTGGGAAGAACAGACAGGTAGTGGAACATGTGGGGAGGACAAGCAGATAGTGGAACATGTGGGGAGGACAGACAGATAGTGGAACATGTGAGGAGGACGGACAGATAGTGGAACATGTGGGGAGGACAAACAGATAATGGAACATGTGGGGAGGACGGACAGATAGTGGAACATGTGCTCCAAGACTGTCGGATCCATGAGACGAGCAGAGCGGCAGCATCGACTTCTCCAACCCAACTGATGGAGAAATTGTAAGGTGATGAGAGAAGCATGAGACGGACCGCCAGCTTTATAATGTCAGTATATGAGGAAGACTGCAGTAAGACGGAGAAAAACGTTAGGGGGGGGGGGAGGGTAATACGTTTTACTATGAGAAAAGACAAGAAAAAACTTACGTTGCAGCCACAAAGGCTTCGTTAGGGACAGACAAACAAAAAACAGGAAGGAAAGAAAGTGAGAATTTAGTGGAAAACTAAAAACTATAAGAGCAAACACTCCCTGATATGTGTCTGAATTAAAATGTCTGCCGCTGAACCGGAAACTGGAAGTGGATATAACATTCAAAGCATAAATAAAAAATGATAAAAACAAGGACTGGAAAACTGAGTTGGAAAATTTAATATTGTTTTTTTATTAAATGAATAAATATGGGGAGAGAAGAGGGGGGTGGAGGGTAATAAAATTTTAAAAGAGGTAGTTGTGGTTATTTAAGAGCGAACTACGACGAAGAAGAATATCAATTTTGTTTCATTTGTTATTTTTCAAAACAAGCGATAAGCATATTTGGAAAGGACAGCTTTCGTTGCATTGGCAAATATATCACACCAGAAAGATGACAGACTTTAAGAATTGGGGGCTTATGTCGAACAGATGGATAAAATGATATGACAAGATTACTGAAGTGGAACTGATGACAAGAACTAGACAAACACACGTGGAACAGACGGGCGAACAAAGGGACGAGACATGGAACAAGCGAAGGAACAAGCGAACGAACAAAAGAACAAACGATGAGACGAGAGATGGAATGAGCGAACGAAGCGACGAGAGATGGAACTAGCGAAGGAACAAGCGAACGAACAAACGGACGAGATAAGGAACAAGCGAAGGAACAAGCAAACGAACAAAGGGACGAGAGATGGAATGAGCGAACGAAGCGACGAGAGATGGAACTAGCGATGGAACAAGCGAACGAATAAAAGTAGAACGAGGGATGAAGGATGGAACGAGCGGAAAAAAGGATGAGAACGAACGAACGAACGAACGAACTTTATTTTCGAAGGGTAAAGAATTGGGCGCGCAGGCCCGTCTAACATTCTGCCCTTCCACTCTCATTAATCTTGCATACTATATCCTTTCATTCCCACATGATGCTTTAAGCATTAATTTAAAAGCATGCAACATTTTAAAGTTACCATAACAGCATTCATTTACAGTATGCAAGCATAATAATAAAAAAAAATGAGTAGGGTTTTTTTTTTTTAAACAAACAAGCTAGTAAATGGGGGAAAAAAGTAATAATAAAATAAAATAAATAAAACAATAAATAAAAATAAATAAATTCTGTATACCGACACTCACTCATGCGGTCAATCCGTCTACAATTAATCATGAGAGACGAAACGAGCAAACGAACAGAAGAACGAATGACACGAATGAAGGAAGGAACAAATGTACGAATGAACGAACGAACTTTATTTTAAAAGGGTTGAGAATTGGGCACGCAGGTCCGTCTGACCATCCGGCCAATTGTCTGTCGTTCTGTTTCCCATCACTCACTCATGCGGTCAAACCGTCAACAATTAATCTACAGGTTTGTATGTTTCATCAATACTATAAAAAAAAATGTTAATATAATCTAGCTTATATATATCACAGCACATTGAGAACACAAAAATTCATTCTTACACACTTTTATAACGGGGGAGGATGAAGAGAAGACGCTGGCGCTGGCTAGGACTTTCACATTAAGAAAACCAGTTGCTAACATTGCAAGGCAGTCCCCTGACTGGTATCTCAGGGTAAAAAAATGACCAGGAATATTAATTTATTATTACTGCAACAATTAATCTACATTTTTGCTAATATCTTACTTACTTACTTACTTAGTCGTTCCCCTTCTACCGTGAGGTGTAGAGGTTTGGAAGAGAGAGCGCCAGACTATTCTATCGGCTGTGTTTTGCTAATATCATCGATACTAAAAAATTTAAATACACTTTCGCATATATCAGCGCTTTGTTGGGGGAAAAAAATTATTACACACTTCTATAGCTGGGGGTGGGCGAAGAGAAGATGCTGGATAGAACACACGTTAAGAAAAGCATTACAAGGCAATCCCTTCCCTGGAACCATATCTATTCAACAAGCTAAAGATAGGAACTACCGATCAGTGTAACTGTGGCACTGATAAAATGGCTGCTGAACATCTGCTTCAAAGTTTCCCCTTATATGCGGTACAGAGAAAGTGCATATGGCCGACGCCAGCTCCTTTCATGGATGAGATTTACAGGGATTCAAATAGCATCAAACGGACTACTGCTTTCTTTCAGAACAATTAAGTGAACATCTCAGAGTGTATGAAGGAGAAGAACCACATATTTTTTTTTTTTACTGACCACGGTTAATTCACAGTAATGACCGCACTTAACTGGAAGTGTTATGAAAGAAATAAAGTTAAGATGCTGAAAAGCAAAAAAAAAAAAAAAAAAAATTGGAGCTGCAGGGTATCGATCCCTGTACCTCTCACATGCTAAGCGAGCGCTCTACCATTTGAGCTACAGCCCCACTTGAATATTATAGCAAAGGTAAATGGGTCATAACCAAGCCGTAAGTTCGTATTTTGCTAACGTAGTGAGACACTGTGGTTTATGTCACGCGTTAGGCGCCGTGGACACTAATCGTCTGCTATAAGCAGGGAGGTCTCTTGGGCGGTGCAGCAGCAGCGGGTGCCAGCTTGGAGTGGGTCTCAAAAGGAAATTATAATTATTTATTTTTAATTTAAATTTTAAGATAAAGATTGAAACTGATTTGGTTCGGAGCTTAAATTACGTGGTAATTTTTTTTAAACACTCATTTTATTTCTTAAATGTAAACCCTACGTTTCTTCTTTTTATTTTTTAATCAATATTTGTTTATATTATGTCTTTTAAAAAAAAGTGCACGGATAACCCATCAGCTATTCAATATGAGTATTGTATTTTTTCTTTTTTAAACTAGAACCATTAGATTCAAACATAAGCGTGTTATAATTTCGTAAAATCCTACGCGGAAATGAAAGTGTGAATCAACTAAGTAGCATGAAATTGTGTCTCCTAATAGTACAAAACAGCAAGACATAAGGGCATGACGAGGACTCGGGCCACTTAGAAATAAATCCTATGGCTGCCTCTGATAATTTTTTTTTTTTTTTTTTTTTTTCTATAACCAGCGGCACTCGAGCTTTCCAGCTCTTTCGGCCCAATGACATGTCATTGCGAGGCTGGGGGGTCAGTGGACTTTCCTTCCAACCCGGTCAGGAGCTTCGCTCCTTCCCATCCACACGGGATTTATGTGCAGGAGCCGTTCAGGTTATTCAGTCAAATTTCCGGTCGTAAACATTTCTTCAAACGCCGACGGCCGGGTTTGAACCATGAACACCTGGTCGCCAGTACAACGTCGTAGCCATTGCACCAGCGCGGCTCCCGACTCTGATAATTATAAGTATGTTCAAAATGAATTTTGTCGTTCCTCTTCTACCCTGGGATGTAGAGGTTTCCCAGAGATAACGCCATATTATCCTACTGGCAGTCTTTCTTCTGGTATGGTACCAATCTAGTCCTAGGTCCTTCAGAGACTGTCTAGTGTTGTCCTCCCAGCGGACTCCGGGTCGTCCTGCAGTTCTGGACCCCTGGCTCTTGGTATCCCATATTTGTCGTAGTATCCAATCTTCTCCCATTCTGCAGACATGGCCAAACCATCTTAGTTGGGACTGTTCTACTTGGGTCTGCAGGGGTTGGGTTTTCAAACCACGAAGTGTCGTCTGGTTGGGGACCGTGTCTCTTCTTGTTACTTTAACTATCTTCCTCAGATAACCTCATTTCTGAAGTTTGGAGCTTGATTTTGTTTGTTGTAGTCATTGCCCATGACTCGCATCCATAAGCCAAGACTTGGACATAGGTGGAGCGGTATACAAACATCTTTGCCTTCTTGCTAATTTCTCTTTTGCTGAGGAATCCTCCATTTAAGGCCTGAAAAAGTCTCCCAGCTGCCTCTCTTCGGGTAGCCATCTCTACTGTGATGACTCCATCATCATTTTACGAGGCTACACACATTAAATTGAAAAAAAAAACCCCATAAAACTTATTTACAATTATCCCCCCTACTGTTACCGACCGTTGACGTTTGCGTTCCTGGGCCACGTCTGTCGCGTTGGCTGCTGTGATCCAGTGTGGAACTGATAGAAAATGATGATGATGATGATTCTACGCAAGCACCCATTTATGATAATCTGTTCTCCATATTTCACAGCCATACAACAATACAGTGTTAACATTTCAGTTGGAAGATTTTGACTTGATTTATTATGATTTCAATAAGAAATGACAAGTTATCTTGCCGTTATTACGCACAAACATTGATTCCCTCTCAAAACAATGATCAACAACATTGACAATGTTAGAAGACAAATAAAGGACAGAATAAAGTTACGACAAAAATAAACTAGATGTCGCAACGACAATAAAAATTATTGGAGCTGCTGGGTATCGATCCCGGTACCTCTCACATGCTAAGCGAGCGCTCTACCATTTGAGCTACAGCCCCGGTTGAAGAGTCCAGCAAATATAAATGAGTCATAACCAAGCCGTATGTTCGTATTTTGATAGAGTAGTGAGACAATGTGATTTGTTTCACACGTCAGGCGCCGTGGACACTAATCGTCAGTTATGAGAATAAAGTCTGCATCGGGCGCCGGCTTGGGGTGGGGCGTCAAAATAAATAAATAAATAAATAAATATATATATATATATATATATATATATATATATATATATATATATATATATATATATATATATATATATATATATATATATATATATATATATATAATAATTTATTAAATGTAAATTTTTAAGCAATTGAAACCGGTTTGGTTCGGAGCTTAAATTACGTTTTTTTTAAGCACTGATTTCATTTCTTAAATGTAGGTTTACTTTTATTACTTACTTACTTACTTAGTCGTTCCCCTTCTACCGTGAGGTGTAGAGGTTTGGAAGAGAGAGCGCCAGACCATTCTATCAGCTGTCTTCTTCCTGGCCTGGTTCCATTCTAGTCCTCTTTTTTAATCACTAAATGTTTGTATTGTTTCTTTACAAAAATGATGAATTTTTATTTTTTTAAATTACTACCATAAGATTCAAACATAAGCGTGTTATGTTTTCGCTAAATACTACAGTGACCATTACTTGCGGAAATTAAAGTGTAATTCAACTCAGTAGCATGAAATTAAGTCTCGTAAAAGTAAAATACAGCACGACATGAGGGCATCACGAAGCCTCAGACCACGTTGAAAAAACCTACGGCCACCTCTGATTACGATAAGTATATACAAAATGAAAAATGGGAATCCTTATTTTACTAACTTAGTCGATCCTATACTACCCTGATGTGTTGAGGTTTGCCAGGGAGTGCGCCATACTATCCTGCCGGCTGACTTTCTCCAGGTCTGGGACCAATCAAGTCCTAGTCCCTTCAGAGACTGTCTAATGTTGTCCACCCAGCCAACCCGAACTCTGATCATCCTGGAGGTCTGGATCCCTGGCTCTTATTTTCCCATTTTTTTTTTTAAATGGTAGCCGATCTTATCCCATACTGCAAACATGGCCAGACCATCGTAACTGGGACTGTTCCACTTGTGTATGCAAGAGCTGGGTTTTGAGGTTATGGATGCGGTCTATGTCTCTTCTTGTTACTTCAACCACTTTCCTTAGATACCTCATTTCTGGGGTTCGGAGCTGGACCTTGTGGGTTATTAGTCATTGACCATGACTCGTATCTATACGGCAAGACTGGAACATAGGTGCAGCTGTATATAGCCATCTGTGTCTTCGTGCCAATTTCTCTTTTGTCGACAAATTCTCTATTTTTGGCCTGAAAAAAGTCTCCCAGCTGCTGCTCTTCAGGTACACAACTCTACTTTGGTGACTCCCTTACAACATCATTTTACGAGACACACATTGAATTAAAAAATTAAAATAAACCCATGAAACATATTTACATATTTACTGTTACCGAGCGTTGACTTTTGCGTTCTACAGCCACGTCTGTCGCGTTGCCTGCTGTGAGCCCTTGAGGAACTGATTGAAAATGATGATGGTAATAACGATGATGATGATTCTACGCAAGCACCCATTTTTGATAGTCTGTTTTCTATATTTCACAGCCATACAACAATACATTGTTAACATTCCAGTTGAAGATTTTGATTTTTTGCTTAACTTGATTTATTATGATTTCACTATATCCCCCACAGCAATGACAAATTATCTTGTCGTTATTACACCTTAACACTGATTCCCTCTCAAAATAATGACCTAAAACATTGACAATGTTACAAGACAAATAAAGCACAGTCAAAAATAAAAATAAATGTTGCAAGGAAAAAAAATATATTGGAGCTGCGGGGTATCGATCCCCGTACCTCTCACATGCTAAGCGAGCGCTCTACCATTTGAGCTACAGCCCCGACTTTACGTTAGTTGAAGATTAACGTTGTTGTTGTTTTGAAGAGGTGATGGGTGGAGAGCGGGCACTTAACAGCTGACCGTTATTGCCTCTTCTCGTTCCATATTGGTTTACTCTGTTCAACCTGAAAATTGGTTATAATTGGGGTATTTAGTGTCATTTTATTTACTATTTTTGTATTCATTTTAAATAACTATTGTCTTTTGTAGTTGCTGATTTTAATTTATATTAGTATTTGTCCATTTTATTTTCTCTTTTGTATTGTTTATAGATAACTATTGTCCTTTACACTTGGTTTTAATTTGTATTAGTATTTGTTCTTTTTTGAGTTGTTGTTGTTTTTTTTTTTTAAACCTCGTCGTCTTTGTTTGCCCTATGAGTAGTTAGTAAGTTTTTTGTTTTTTTTCGTGTTGTTTTTTTATTTATTAGTTCTTGTTGCTTAATTTCTATTTGGTTGAATGTTTTTTTCGAAGATAAACGGGTTATAACTTTCTTCTTCCTCGTTCGTCCTGAAAAAGACGTTGGATGCGTTGTGTCTGTTTACGCCGGAGCTGTGATATCTGCGCCTTTCGGCCGACACACCCGACTTCAGCACGGCATTTTTTGGGGACCAGGTTTGCCTTCCCTCTTCGATCCCTACTCTCTCAGCCAGACTGCAGTGATGCAGCCTGTTCCCAGGACCACCACGTGGAGGTGGAGTAGGGTCTTGGTCAGCTCTGGTTCGCTGACCCTGATGCAAGCAGTCAAGCTATGGGTCGCTGACTGCATTCTCTATTGCTGCATCTTTGGGTCCCAAACGGGTTATAACGAAACTTATATAGCGTTTGTTGTTGCAACTAGGGTTGCCGAGCTTCTCGCTCGTTTGCAGCCAGTATCACGTTGATGAATTCTTGGTATTATGTACACTGTTGATCTTGGCTTATCCTGTGCCTTGTCTGCCATTCCGAAACGTGTTGAGTTGAAGTTATGAGCTCCAGTTTCTCCAGCTTGGCTTGCATTTAAAGGATCATCACATCTGGTCCCAAGCTAGAAGGAAGAAGTGTGTGACATACTGTGCATTCCACGCCATCCAAGGGGGCTCTCCAAATGTGTAGAGCTAAAATACTGTGCTCTGGTTCTGGGCTCTCCCAATGAATCGTCACGTCCTACACAGAACCACTTCTTAGCTCCCTGCGCCTACCATAAGGTCCAGAGTGAGATCCTCCTGCATGCAGGCAACCAGGTAAAAGCCAGAGTAAATAAATAAACAAACAACACACAAAGGTATGTTATCAGGCACTTAGTGAGAAATAAAGAAGTAGAAGACCAGACGACAGAAAAAACAACAGAAGTGATAGGCTTACCGGGAATCGAACCAGGATCTTCCGAACGGCCCCCACCACCTTACCACGGGGGCGAATCGCCACTATCCACTCTGCCAGCTAAGCATATTGCCTATCGAGATTACGTAGTAAAACAGTGTTAACTCGTTTTTCGGAGTGTAGTTTTAAAGGAGCATAGGCCTTCAACAAACATATGCCTAGTCTTCCTATCACGCGCCATCAGTTCCACGCCTTTCCATGTCCTCCTCATCATTGTCATGTAAGGGACCGAAGACGCATCAAAAGTGAGGAATGCAGTTAGCGACCCATAGCTTGACTGCTTGCGTCAGGGTCAGCGAACCAGAGCTGACCAAGACCTTACTCCACCTCCAAGTGGTGGTCCTGGAAACAGGCTGCGTCACTGCAGTCTGGCTGAGAGAATAGGGATCGAAGAGGGAAGGCTAAACCGGTCCCAAAAATGCCATGCTGAAAACGGATGTGTCGGGCCAAAAGGCACAGATATCGCAGCTTTGCTGTAAACGGCGACACAACGTAATGTCACCGTGGAGTCTTCAGCATTATTCATGCTGAGTTAAGTTCAGATTAACAGTAATTTGGGGTTAATAAAATAACAGGGCAAAAAAAAAAAAAAAAGAGAAAAACCTACTCCCTCAGAGCTGCGCACATTAGACGGTAGATAAAGGACCTTATTCCATATGACAGTGTTTATACAGGTGACTTCGAGATGAGATGTCTCCACAATTTATATTAATTACTGGTTGGGTAAGATACAACACAGATGACCCTTACATGGTCATGTCCGCATTGAGTTGAGGCATTTTGGTCTTGAATATTTTGGTTAACTCCGACATACAGGGGTACATGTATATAGTAACAGACTGAGCTTACGGTTTCGACAGATGCATCAAAGGCTAGCATCAGCCGAGCACATCCTGCTCTGACAATAGTGACTTAGGTCTTTTACTATCGCCCTAAGACATCGTTGGATTCGCGTAGATTAGTTGCATACATGACTGGTAATTCGACTGGTGCATCAAAGGCTAGCATCAGCCGAGCACATCACATCCTGACGTAGTAACACATATCTCTTGCTGACACTTTGGGGATGTTTAGTTAGTGCATGCTTGGTGACGCTATATATTATATTTCTACTACTCTGCCTATCTGACCGTTGCAATGAATACTGACATTGACGGCAGATATTATAGACATAACGGACTGACAAACCTCTGCTTCCAGAGGCAGTACCATGTCGCCTCTATATATATGTATATAAATAGAATATAATGATAATGTTTGAGAAGTATTAAGTACAATGTTTACTTGTTTTTCCAATACGATGTTAATGAGATGCTAGAATAGACATATTGTAGTTTGTCACCTCTTAAGATTAACTACACATAGACTTGGAAAACTTAATAGACTTCTTCCCAAGGTACAAGATGTGGCATACTACATGATCAACACTGTCATTGGTTAAAATATGTATAGTACCTTAAGTGCATGATAATTGGTATAATGTACCTATCTCAGGCATAGAGGTGTTCAGGACTAGAGGACAAAAAAGAGAAAGGAGATGAGAAATAATCCAGACTCAGTCAAGTGGAGTCTTACTCATGGACATACGCAAATATTACACTGAGGATTAACGTCCCTATATATTTTTTTTATTGCACTGGTTATACAGAGATAAGGGATAAAACTTGGTTGCCCTATTGGTATTACGGGTACTGCTTATTTAAGAGATGATGGTAATGACACTTATAGGGTCATGACTACATTACTTCTACATCCTAAGGTTAGATATTTTGTTAACCCTGACGTACTACTGCATGTATATATAGGTTTAGACAGAGTTAAGGATTTGACTGATGCATCCAAGGCTAGAATCAGTCGGGCACATCAACTCTGACATAGTGACATCTTTCGCTATCACATTGGGATATTTACTTATGTACCACTAATTAGTTATTTCTGCTTATCTGTCTCGTATAATGGATAAATTACATTAACAGCAGATATTTCAAGACATATAAAGGTACTGACAAACCTCTGTTTCCAGAGGCAGTGACCATGTCGAAAATAGGAACATGTATATATATATATATATATATATATATATATATATATATATATATATATATATATATATATATATATATATATATATATATATATATATATATATATCTATATTAATATATATATATATATATATATATATATATATATATATATATATATATATATATATATATATATATATATATATATATATATATATATATATATATAGAGAGAGATTGTAAGGCAGAGCCATGATTTTTTTTATGGTAGCATTGAAGTTAAATGCATGATATACTTGCCATTATAATTTAATTTATTTTTCGTATTGTTGAGCATCCATGTTAATAGTATTAGAGATGTTAGTGGGGTAAATAGATAATAGTTTTTTCTTGATAGAACACAAATGTTTTCTAAAACACCTATTCCTTGTGATACTAGACTGTTCAGCATTTCATCAGCAGTCTCTATCTCTGAAATATTAGTAATTGTTTGCTGGACTTTTCTGCACCGTTTATCTTTCTTCATCTGTGCTTGGCTCCATAGCATCGACAAGAATGTACTTGGTTTAATAACTGCACTGTCATTCTTCACTTCTTCTTTGTTGTTGTTCTTTTCTAACTCTTTAAACTTCCTCTCTAAATCTGCGCAAAGTGTAGTTATTTCTTCTCCTTCCGTTATATCACTATTTCCTTCTTCAGGTGTCAGCTTTTCTAACTTATCAACCATTTCAGTACTGTATAAATCAGGTAAGTCATCTGTTTGTACTGCGACATTTGTAACTTGTCTTGACTTTATCCTGACTGGGATTAGACTTTTCTTAAACTTGTCATCCGTTTGCACTGCGACATTCTCTGTCTGAGGCTCTATTCTAGTAACTGCAGGTTCAGTTCGTTTTTTCAAGTTTAATCTTGGTCTTCCTTCTTTGACTTTGAATGGTTGTAGCTTGATTTCAACAATCTCCTTTATTTCAATCTTATAAACTTTTGCAACCAATCCATCGACTATTCTTATGCAAGGAAAATCGATTGCATAATTCCTGCAATGCTTTAGCTCTGAAGCGAAGTCTCTCAATGCTATTCTCTTCTTTCTGTTCTGTATGGTTCTCTTATCCTGGTCACGGCACCAAATTACACTATGTGACAGTGCCGGTTGTTTCTTTTATTTATATGTCACAATGCTACTACAGGCCTAGTATTTAATTCCAACGGTCAAATTCCTTCCTTGACCTATCTTCCAAGTAGAGCTATCTCTTTGACTGGCCTCTTTCGCCAGAGATGGTGATTCCTGGATGAGATAAGGTTCGTCTTTTTCTTCAACCCAGACCACGTTCTTCTCTCCTAGGTGTTGTATAGCGACTGGCTCGTACTAGTGGTTTTAAGGCTATATATGTTATATAGTTTTAACTCTTTCTCACATACCCACTCCACATCCTTTTATTGATTAAACCAACTTGAGTGTTGAATTTCCAAACATAATGGCTTTTATTTACATAACATGTGTTCCACAATTCTTATCTCATAAGGGTATGTTTCAATCTCCCTTTTATCCAGGCCTCCAGACTTAGGCTCAATGTATTTTTTACAAAGGTATATTATTATATTCTCTACTGTAGACTCTTGTCTAAAGCACTCTAATCTGCTAGGCATAGTTCAATTACATGTATCAATATCAATTTATAGTTCACCTAAACAAAGTTATATAATGGCAGGTGCAGCTGTGGTGGCGTCTTCATACTTACTCTTATATGAGAGAGCGCATGAGATGTTTCATGAATATCAGTGCTGTAAACCCTTTGTTCAATACATTCTCATTTAATGGCAATGCCTCATCTTCTTTGTATGACAGCCCATCCTGGCTATCCGATAATAAAAGTTATCCACTTTTTAAGCTTTAATTATGCCTTTGCTTCAATATTCTCTTCTGTAGCTCGCTCCCTTAAATATGAGCGTCATTAGCCTGTGACAATATGTTGAGCGTGTTTCTAAGAAAACATGTCTCTCTGCACTTAAGTTAAGGATAATTAGAGTCAAAGACCTCTTACCGTAATATACAGAAGTCCGTTACCTATCACTGTCCTACTAGCACCACCTATGAGCTAATCATATGTCTGATAGCACAAATTATCAATCAAATCTAAATGTTCTCCTGAATTCCTATCACTACCTTTTTATATCCTGCTATTTCTGTAGACCTTCTGCAAACCGCAGGTTTCACTTTTCTTGAGCGCCCAGCGCGATACGTCTACCCTGGTTGAGGTTTCTGGGGCGACTAATCTCTTTTCCCCTTCAATTTATTCCCATGATTCTCAGTTCACTCACCTAATCTCACCTTTCACGCTTTTAACCCTACTCTGTCAACCCCGTGAACTGTGCTACATAACTGTTTATATTTCGCTCACTTTTCACGTGCGTTTATTCTGCTCTCTGTGTTCTCTTAATTGTAAAGGGCGCTAATAATATTGTTATCTCCCTTAGTGATTTTTACCTTAGTTTCATTTATCCTTCTATATCTTTACTAAAATTAATCTGATATGCAAAGTTGGTAAACTCTAATGATGTATACTTAGATTACTTTAAAGTCTAAAAAGGTTCCCTCCCTTACAAAAAAAACACTACATTTTCATTCTTTTATCTCCCATGTTAAGAACGAATAGCCTATCACTTAAATTATTCTGATTTTCTAACCCATTTTTATATACTCTTTCATTTTGTTAACACCAAATAACTTTTCGACTGAATTTAACCTACAGTGTATTTTACACTGTACAACCCAATGCCTAGAATCCGGCTTTTGGCTGGGATCATGTGTCTACACACAGGGACCGGTACAGTGACATTCGTGTGTCATTAGGTCTCTTGTGTGAGAACACAGAAGATCACTACGGTGACACATGTTGTCATTGGGTCTTCTTGTGTTGGGACATGTGGTCTTGACCAGGGCCGGGTTTGGGCGGGGATAATGCGACCTCATGCGAGGAAACAATATGCGACCTCAAGCGAGGAAAAAAAAAAAAAAAAAAAAAAAGGTGACAGTAACAAACGTCCTTTTTAGGACGAACGCAGACGAAGAAGAAGAAGAAATTTTCATGTATGTCTTCAGTTCTCTTCTAATTCTGTTTTTCGCTTTACCTCTCCTTATTATACCCTAGGTCAGGGGTCGGCAAACTTTTAGTAGTGTCGTGCCGAAGTAATGTTGCAAAGTCACTCAGCGTGCCATTGAAAATCATTCCACGTGCCACGCTTGGCACACGTGCCGTAGGTTACCGACCCCTGCCCTAGGTATTCCAGAACAATTCATTTGTGTACTTTGTCCATCTCCGGTGTCTTTTTCTCATTTCTTGTTCCACTGGCGCTTGTCTGGTTATTGTTATCATTTCCACATTAGTCATCTTGTCGTTCCATTTCAATCTCATTTGTTGATTGTTGCCATCCTAAAATTTGAAGAAGGAAAAAACCCTATATGCTACCATAACAAACACCGAGATACATCTAGATTTGTACTTTTGTGACTACTTTAAGGCGACCTGAGCTATAATTGTGCGGTTTTTATTTCATTTTTATGTATTTATTTTTATGTTGTTTTTTTTTTTTTTGGCGGCTATTTTTGAGCTACTTAGGGCGAAAAACCGAAAACCAGAAGATGATTTAGTTAGTATTCTTCAACTAATGAAGGAAAACGACAACTTAGGCGGGAGTCAACGGGGCACAAAAAACCTAGGTGAATACCAGTGGCGCCACTAGGGTTGGTGTCACCCAGTGCGGTAACTCATGGTCTCACCCCCATGGACCTCCTCCCGTACCAGACCAAACAGAATCCTTAGTAATGTTTTTTGTACTAATGTTACTCGTAAATGCATATGGAAATATACTCATAAATGAAATAATACCCAAAAAATAAACAGGAACAAATACACAAGCATTTCAGCACTTAGTGAACATCTCGCCTAAATCATAATGCGCATTAGAAGGTTCAAAAAAGTAAACTAGCACAGAGTTTTAGCCTTGAAGGTATATTGATACAGTACATGTAAGCTGGGCTTACGAAAAATGTTTTTGTGGTTATAACTAACTACAGGGATATTTTTATAAAAAATAATAAATTTCTGCTGACACACTGTACAAACATTTTATAGACAGTGATTTTGGTGTCACCCCCTCAGCTGATTACCCCCTCTGATGGTGTCAACCGGGTGCGGTCCGTAAACCCCCCCCCCTCCCCCCCAGTGACGCCTCTGGTGAATCCACCTAGCAGTTTCAAAGCTGGTCCCTGATAAGACACTGGTGAAGTTTTTTTTTTTTGGATTGGGTTTTGCCTTCTTGTGGCGAGTCGCGTCTCTTTCAACCTAATTGGTTGTATCAGAGCGCAATTTGCCAGTCAAACATAAGTGAACTCTGTTAACTGAAGCGATGTGTTGATAAACTCTAAGCCCTGACAAGGGCTTCTAGCTTCTATCAGCTAGCATGAAGAAGCCCTGAAAAGGACTGCTAGCCCAATCAGCGTTGATAGATACTAAGTCCTGAAAAGGACTAACATTATCTACCTGCTAGCATAAAGCCCCGAAAAGGACTTGCCCTAAAAAGGACTCACCAGCAACGCCCGTACTTCCTCAGTTTTCAGCGAAACTCCTGTTGTATGTGAACTCTGGAGCAATCTAACTAGATTGCTAGTCCGTCCAGCGTCGATAGATACTAAACCCTGAAAAGGACTAACATTATCCATCTGCTAGCCTGAAGGCCTGAAAAGGACTTGCCCTAAAAAGGACTCGACAGCTACACCAACGCCGACGACACTGAACAGTAGTAGAGGAGTGTTGCTAATATCGCTGGTGAAGTAGCCTGCAGGGGAGACTTTATCTGACTTTGCAATATTGGTTTCTGTGCCAATTAGTTTTACATTGTGAGTTTGCCAGCCCCGCGAGCAAATTTAAGTTATGCCCCTCGCACAACACACATGAGAGCAGTAGACATATTCCCCCTTAGTCTCATCTGCGCCCCCCCCCCCCCCCCCCCGGTACCCCACGGGGCGCGGCCTTTAATGTTTTCTCTTAATTTGTGCGTCCTGAGGAATTAGCTCTTGGCGGCGGCGTAAAACCTCCAAGGGCATTAAAAAAAAAAACATCAGAAAGACCGCCAGGGCTCCGACACTGGTGCTGTGTCAAAGGCGCGGCCATAAATAACTGGGGCGGACGACCATTGGCTCTGATTTATGTCCTAGCTCCAATGAAATTGAAGTTCAATGAAAACCTTCTTCCGCTCCTTACTAATTGTACAGTGCTCTGCCTCGTATATTATCATATTTGCCCATGGACCACTTCAAACTCGGCCTGGCACTAACGTTAGAACGAGGCCATAAAATGTGTCCTCCATTATTCTTCTAAACACCAATGGGCTTTGGTTCGATAGAGACACAAGAAGCGCTTAGGAAAAGCCAAAGACTCCTGTATGCTCAATTTTTGCCGTTTGTTGTCCCTTCTGCCGTTGTAGAATTTCCGAATGTACGACGGAAAAGTTCAAAGATATCCCTACTTCAAAAAACTTGTGAAGATCCACTACTTCTGATTTTGAAGTGGGGCATTGTCGGGGGAGATTGGACACAAAAAGTCAAAGGGTGTTGCGAGAAATGAAGTTTAGTTAAACATGGTCTTAAATCAACTTATGCGGACTTTTTTTTTCAAGAACGGATAGAAAAGATTTCAAGGGACGAACTGCATTCCACGTCATTCGCAAAACGTGGATTGGAGAGAGAAAGTTTATTCCAAGTGTTGCTGTTACAACCAAATGTGGTCGTGTTTACGCAGTAATTTCTTACATATACAGTAGAACTCCATTTATCCGAACCCCAATTATCCGAACGTCCAATTATCCGAACACTTTTTCGAGAAAAAAAAAATCAGGCGCCACCAGTCATGTTAGACTTTATTTTTGAATCTTTTGATGCTGCAAGCTTCAAATGTGTGCGAACAATTTGTAGAGGATGGAATGGGCTAATGGTCAGTCGCTTACGTACAGGAAGTCAGTCAGATCATAAAGTCAGTTAATATCTGGTTTACCAATCTAGTGTACGTATGCGTTCTAGGCAGAACACTGGCTAAACAGACAGTTCAACTTAAAATAATTGTGTCTGCTACTACAGCAGAATAATTTTGGTGTGCAAGTATTTCTCTGTGCGATATGGAATCTTCCAGAAGGCCTAAAGCATATAAAAGGAACCGCAATGTTTTGTCAATTGAAACGAAAACAGAAATTATCAAGAGACTAGGAAAAGGTGAAACTGTGTCTTCACTTGCGAGGATTTCCAATGTTGGGAAAGCTACCGTCTCTGACATCAAAAGTAACAAGGATAAAATTATGAGTTTTGCACCGAAATTGGATAGTGAAAATGGGTCGAAGAAACGTAAACCATGAGACATGCGAAAGATTTGAAATTGGAAGAGGCTTTGTATATATGGTTTGTGCAAAGAAGAAGCAAAGGGGAAACTATCTCTGGTTCTCTATTGTGTGAAAAGGCACTTCAGTTCAACAATCAACTTGACTGTCCTCCTGACTTTAAGGCTAGCCAGGGATGGTTAAGAAACTTTAAATCTCGTCATGGCATACGAGAATTGGAGATGCAACTGCCGCTGAAAATTTTAAAGAAACATTCTTGGCTTTTTTGGAAGAAGAAGATTATTCACTCGATGTGTATAATGCCGATGAGACTGGCTTATGCTGGAAATCATTGCCTCAAAAATCACTTGCATTTCAGCGCGAAGCAGCTTCCCCTGTGTTTAAAAAGTGCAAAGAGAGAGTAACAATTTTGGTAGCCGCGAATGCCAGTGGAAGTCATCGTTTACCGGTGCTAATGATCGGTAAAGCCAAAAAAACCACGTTGTTTAAAGAATGTGACATGTCTCCCATTGTGCTACAAAGCACAGAAGAGTGCTTGGATGAATAGTGAAATATTTCTTGATTGGTATACAAATCAGTTCATCCCAAATGTGAAGAGGTTGAGAGAACAAGAAAAGAAAACTGGAAAAGTAATTCTTCTACTGGACAATGCACCATCTCATCCAGAGACGGATACATTGAATGCAGTTGATGCAAATTTTAAAGTAATTTTTCTGCCTCCCAATGTAACAGCACTGATTCAACCAATGGATCAGGGTGTTATAGCAAAGCTTAAAACGATGTACAAGAAGGAAGTCATGCGTCGTTTATTGTTGGCTGAAGATGAAGAAAGTGTGGTGGCGTTTTCCAAAAAGCTTAATCTCAAAGACTGCTGATATATGTTAGCTGATGCTTGGACCACCCTGTCACAAGATAATCTCAACAAGGCTTGGAATAGATTGCTTGGGAAAAAAGGAGGAAATGAAACTACTGAAGTGGACACAAATGATGATTGTATAAATGAAGTTGTGGAACTGCTTCAAGCAATGCCCGGATTTTCGGCCTGTGACAAAGATGATGCACACATGTGGCTAGAAGATGATAATGATTCTGGTTTTCAGTTTTTGAATGACGAAGAAATTTTGTCTTTTGTGCAAGAAGAAAACCAAATACATGTAGTGACCGATGATGAAGACTCCTCAGAAGTACATGATGTACTTGTAGATTATGAAGAAAACCCAAAACGTCGACCAAGTCCTGAAGAGGCCTTTATAGCACTAGAAACAGCGATGGCTTGGTACGAGCAAGAAGATGACAGCTGTCCTATACAGCTTCTGCTGTTGAAGAGAATGCGGGACTTAGCAGCCAAAAGGAGACTATCCAGTTTGGTGCAAAAGAGGATTCCTCATTAATTTAAATAGTGGGTTACATCTGTGCAAGTACATGTATACGTAAGTTGCGCCTGGTTTTGAATCGTTTGTAATGTTATTTTGAAAACATTTCTCTTTCTTAAAAAAAAAATAATTAATACAAGTAGTACATGCACTGCAAAATGTAATGAAAGATTTTGGTGATACAGTGATCTAATACAGTGTGGGTATTATTATTACAGTACAAGTAAATAGGTTTTATAGTGTAATTTCCTTGTGATGGTTAATTATTTTTAGAAATATGTGTACATGTACTCGATACATTATGTAATCCAATTATCCGAACATTTGATTATCCGAACGATGCTCGGTCCCATGGGGTTCGGATAAATGGAGTTCTACTGTATTTCTAATATATAGTAAAAGTGCGAAGTTCAAAGATGTGTGCAAGAGAGTCATTAGAGCACTGGACATTAATCCAGCAACCTAGGAGGATGAGGCTGCCTTTCGCACCAAAATGGCGATGCTCTCTACGGTGCCACCTCAGATTGTGCGAAGAAGCTCTGACAACTAGCAGAAGAGAAAAGAAAACGTCGACAGAAACATAAGGAAAAAAGCAGCTCAGGACTGTCACCTCAGGGGCGCATTCCAATAGTCTGTTACGACTAAAGGGGTTATTATTACTGTAAAAGAGAAATTAGTATAACTCCAATTCTCTGAATTAATTCGTGACACTGGTTGTTCCGATAAATGAAGTTTCGGATATTTGAATTAAGGGGGGAAAAAAACAATGCTATTTATAATTTTCAACAAAAATTTTTTTTTATAATTTAGTCTTCTTTAAACATTATAGCTTTCTCACATAAAACAGGTGTTAAAATTACGACAAAGAGAAAAGCCGGTGACAACATGGCATGGAAAGAAGTTAACAATAGAAGCGACAAACAGCACTGGAATCTGGAAGTTGTGGAGAGACATAGTCACCTCCGCCAGCAGTCATAATACTTGAAAAATAAGAAGAATAATTAAGCTCCGAACCAAGGTATAGATTCTCTCTTTATTTTTGAATTAATTTTTTATTAGATTTGACGTTTCATTGCGTGCTGTAAGCTTTTAAGAACTGTATATAAACAACCACAGCGTATTCGTAGATTTAACATAACTAGAAGCTACACCAACAACTTACATATCCCGGAACCAGACTATTTTCCTACCAGCCCTGGTTGGAATATGCTGGTCGATTCCAGAAATATGATTGATCTAACACCAAAGTAGGATTGTCTGCTAGGACAATCGCCAGAAGTCGAGACAATATTCCGGCGTCATGGCACTTTATTCCCAGCAGTGATTACTTTCGTTAAAAATTACGCAAAATTGCGGGCACGTGATTTCAAGAGTTCTGCTATTCTTTTTAAATCTTGTTAGGTTTGCGGGTCAATATGGTGTCCTTTCGTTTACTCCATTGTTGTTCTTGTTTCTGCTGTAGTGCTTTTATTTTATTATTTTATTATTTTTTTTTTAAATAATAGATAATCGACTTTTGCTGCCAAGCAATGTTGTCCTCAAATGCAATAAAAAGAGTAGTGGAAAACTGTCTTGGAGTAATGTACGGAAACGGGCAAGACACTCTGGAATTGCCACGTAAACTAGTGTCTATATGATTAAATTATGAATTGCACACCAGTAAATCTGCTATAACTTTATGATTACTGTTCCTAACGGAGAAATTCGTTCTGGGATTTGAACAGAAACTACAAATGCATGTAATTATGGCAGTGGGAAACCATTATCTTTGTTACTTGACGAGGAAATCACGATTTTGTTGGGAAAATCGCACAACAGCATTGAAATCCCATGAAAATTACAAGTAGAAAAGTGAACGCAGACGCGGACCTCCGAGAAGGAAAGTGTAAGATCTAGATTGGGTATATATAATCCCGCTCAGAATCAATAAGGAAACCCATGATGTAAGGTTCATGTAGACCTATTGCCTTAACATCACAACTAGGCAAAATACTGGAAACTGTTGTTAACAAAAGAGTTAAATTCTACCTGGAAAAAATCAGTTATATAGCCCAACCCAATCAGGCTTTTAGAGCAGACAGAAGTACAGTAGACCAGCTTGTAAGGTTAGAACACGATGTAAAGCTACGGTTCAAGAGGAAAGAGAAACCAGTGGCAGTCTTTTTGGATGTCGCTAGAGCATATGATGAATGCTGGAGAGATGGAGCTCTTTACAAAATGAAAAAGATTGGCCTTACTGGTAAAACATATAGGTATCTAGAAAACTTTGTACAGGACAGGTATTTTGCTGTACAGGTGAACAATGATAAGTCAGAAATATATGAACAACAGAATGGGATTCCTCAGGGATTACTGATTTTACCTTCAATTTTTACTATAGCTGTAAATGATTTAGCAGATGAATTAAACGACATTAAGAATGCAGTATCACAATTTGCAGATGACTGTGCTATTTGGCGATCTGGAAAAAACTTGGACCATGTTTACCAAAAACTTCAAAACCAAATAGACAAAGTTTCAGAGTGGATGAAAAGTTGGGGTTTCTCAATTAATGTAAAAAAAAAAACAGTAGGTATGATTTTCAGCAAATGAAGTTTACAACAAATAACAAAATCTATATAACCATTAAAGGACAGAAAATATGTACCTCCTCGACAACTAGATTTATGGGCATAACTTTAGATAAACAACTAAATTGGAATAAACGTATAGACAATTTAGTAGAAAGCTGTAGGGGACCCCTAAATATACTAAGGATAGTAAAAGGTAATGGATGGGGGGCCAGCAATAAAATAATGCTAATGTTCTACAAGTCTTTCATCAGGGGGACACTATATTATGCCAGCATAGTCTATGACTCAGCTGCAGCTTCTAACAAAGCAAAACTAGACAGAATTCAAAATGCAGCCATGAGAACCATTACAGGTGCATTTATATCAACACCAGTAAAGGCACTAGAAGTAGCTATCGGCATACTTGGTCTAAGACGGAAAGAACTAAGATTAAATTATTGGAGTAAAGTAGCACAAGAAGTGACCCACCCAGCACATAAATTTGTCAAAAACCAACCAAGTGAATGGGACGTCTCCTTAAATAAAGAAAATATCCAACAGGGTGGAGAACTATAGAAGATCTAACACAGTTCAAAGAACTGTCAAACACAATTAATAATAGTAATAAATATAGAAGCACAATACCACTGTTGCGTGAGAAATTCTCGCAACATCGTTTTATTACAATATCTATTTTATAACGCAAGGGCAACAACTGCTTGAAATATATAGTCACTTTTCTCGGTAAGCATTTGTCTTCTCGCGTTGGTATTGAATGCAGTTAAGTTTTGAGCTGTGGTCATTTTGCGCTGGACTGCGCATGACTGGTCTTGCTTCTTGGTCGATCGATTTCCGCCCACGAGGGGAGTGGGCGATTTGAATGGCGAGAAAGATGCCTCGCTGAAAGAGGATCTCCGCTATTTTTTTGTTCTGTCAGGAATGTGAAAGTCCTCTTATGGATATTTCGTTTATTCGAGATAATACCTCTAGTGCATTTGCACATGCCGGGAGGCATAATATTTCTGTGTATTTCCTGAAGGCAAGGTAAATTGACTTTCCATTAACTCTATCGATTTTTGGTCGTGAGCGATTTCGATTCATAGCCTGTCTTCGAAAGTCGTCGTCACGAGATGTTTTCCCAGCTCACATGTCGCTGTATTGTACTGCATCGGTTGATGCATGTCCCAAGGACCATTACTTGCTACTTTGTTAAATGAACTAGGCTTGGAAAACCTTTGTTAACTAGAGGATATTTTTGAGGACATTATTTATACTTCGGCAGACGTGTCTGTCTTGCTGAAGTCAGATTAAGGAGAGTGAACTGATCTCATACATCTGGTTACCTTCTGGCTAAGATAGAAAGGGATGGAGAATTTTCCCGACTACATTACAGCCTTATAATGTATTGACATGTCTGTGAATCACCTTTGTTATGATGCTGTCTACCGTCCATTGCTATACTGACATTGTTGCTGTGATAATGACTGTCTGATGTACCTACATATTCGCGTATACATTTTGTCACTGTGGCGTCCACAATAAATGATACAGAAAAACGTCTAGCTGTTACAAGCATCATTGACTTTATACGTCGTGAGTTTACTGACGTCCTATGTGGATTGCCCTGTTATTTTGTATGAACATTGTTTGACTGAACACATCTGCACACTACACAAAACCAGACATGCGGATACCATCCATCATCATATGGCATCACGCATCAACCACCCTGGGAACTAAAAACACCAATCATAGACTACTCACTCACTGAAAAGATCAAACAAAACACAGAAGATAAGGAAGCTAAAACGATAAGTAGAAAGTTCATAAATCAACTTACAAAACAAAGTCTGGCCGTCTACATTGATGGATCCAAGGGTGATAGTGGGCAACTAGGTGCAGGAGTAGCAATACCACAGTGGGGAATTAAGAAGAGCTACAGTGTAACTGAAGGGGCGTCGATTTTTACCGCAGAGATGGTAGCAATTCTAAAAAGTTTAGAAATAATCGAAGATAACCCACCAGAAGCTGTTACGATATTTAGAGACTCACTATCATCACTACGAGCACTAGAACACCCAGGTAAATGTAGCCGGCCAGACATAAAGGAAGAAGTTCTAGCAATTAATACATCACTAGGGAACAGAGGATGTAGTGTGAGGCTAGTGTGGGTTCCAGCACACATAGGTATAGCTGGTAACGAGTTGGCAGACCAGAACGCCAAGAATGGAAGAATAAGTAAAAACAATATAAGAGCAGGACTGGGAAGGTCGGAGATCAAGAGCCAAGTGAAGCTAACTATAAACGAGGAATGAAGACAACACGGAAGAACAGTAGAAAAGGCAGACACGCGTTCAAACTGCTGAAAGAACCAACAAGGACGTGCCAGGTCAGAGAAGAATTAAAGATACCATCGAACAAAAGGCTGTGGCGTCTCCGTCTCGGTGCAGCATACTTTATGATAGAGGAACCACACTGCCAAGAATGTTAGGAAGAGAATGACATAGACCACTACCTGATCCACTGTAAAAAGTACAAACAACAAAGGCTTGAATTAAAAACTTACTAAAGAAATCACAATATAGACATGACAGGGGATAAGGTTTTAAGTATAGATGCCACAGGAGAAGCCCAATTAATACTTAAAAGATATATACATAAAACGAAGGAAAACATAAAGGGTTAGTACTTCAGAGACATTCAACCAAATAGAAATTAAGCAACAAGAACTAACAAATCATTATTTAAAAAAAAAACAACAACACAATTAGCAAACTTACTAACTACTCATAGGACAAGGAAAGACAACGAGGTTTAAAAAAAAAAAAACTCAAAACGAACAAATACTAATTGTCACAGATGAAAATAGGGCAGCAGTAATCATCCACTTTTGCCCCTCCCCATCTAGAGTATACTTTTGCTACATGAACGAAGGATTCACCAGTTTAATTAACACGGGGGCCATCTGGTTTCCCTATGTGAAACAGAGAGCGAAGCGCGGAGCATGGCGTAATAGATTCTTTGATCAGGGGAACACACGATATTCAGTGAGACGGACCTTGGATTGTAAAACTTTCAGGTGAAAATTGCTTAGCTGATTTTCGGCAAGTCAGAGATGATGAAAGTCAAGAGGTGGTAAAATTACCTTTGATTCAAGTAATCGAAAGGCAAATTGGCTCGGGTCTGGCAGTGGTGTGACTTTCGCATTAAAGAACGATAGTACGGAACATATCAATATATACCATGTCTCTCCGATAGCCATGATCAGTTGCAAGAAATCCATCTGAATTCACTAGCTCGTTATCTTAAGATTTCTCGTACAGAGTGAAAATTAATAGATTCCTTGGAGTGTTTCATTTTTCTGATTGCGGTAATTTATATACTAGATTTGACTTGATTTAGTGTGTTTATAGTTTTCAATATATATTTCACTGAGATTTTCTGTGCTAATTAAATAACTTATAGCTAACTTTTCAGCCGTAAAGTAAATTTAATTACTCGCTATTTTTCCAGTAAGAGATGTTTTAAATTGATTAGTATATACATTAAATAACTGTCTACTGACGGCATATATTATTTACTTCTATCCATTTTATGAAATTTTTTTAAATAACTAGTGTTCATATCACGCGTTAACAGAACGGTAGGATACGCTAGACACGTGAGTTTTAAATCTAATTTATAACAGAGTGGTGTAGAGGTCCTATTTTAACACGTGTTAGATATGATATTGACAATTTGGTTAAATGTTTATATTCTCTTTTATATAGGCTGATCAAACCTGAGTACTAGCGGATTGTTTTCTTATGGCCATATGAACTTATGATCATACGAACTTATAATATTATAAGCATCCAAGAATATTTAATATTGATGAGCTTCTTGCTGTGACCTGTGCGGTCCAATTTTTCTCATTTTCCTGAGAGAAACCAGAAAAGAAACATTGAATTATAATATTAACTGGACCAGAACTATTACCAGATTTACTTATGTATATCTCATCAGCCAACCGTGGCAATATATTGTCAGCATCATTTGTGTAACTTAAACCTAGCGTTTCAGCCACCTGAGGCTAAACCATCTAGGAACTGTATATGTTCTATTAATTCTACATCGGCGATCCCCACGCATGAACCTTACTCCAACCAACTGAAGGCATAGATAACTTATTGTATCCAGTACAAATTTAACACCGACTCTAGCGACTCCTGTGAAATTTGCAGTCAGCAACTACTGAGAGTCCGGGGCTGGATTTGGCAAACTTAAATTTGACACTAAATATATATATTACTTATTAGTGTATTTCCTTGGAATGCCTGCGACAACTACTGGGGTAAGTGCATCTGAAAGTGGCCACTGCGTGTATGTGAATTGAATGAACAGAGAAAGAAACTTATGTCTTTTTTTGTTTACATCATATACTTATATGGTTTCTTCTTTCTTTTTCTTTTTTTTATCTCAATAATCTGATTAGTCACGGGATAGTTTACATTAGGAACCATTACATTAGTTTCCCATACTGACTATTTTATAACTTATTGTTAACCTTTGATCTTTTGGGTTAATTAACCTCTGTTGGGATCGTCCTTTCTTTTCCTTTACCAGAAGGGAGAACCTATTTGATTAATTTTCATTTTTGTCTGTTGTAGCGGAAGGTTTTATATGTGTGAGATGATAATGCTAGAGTAGAAATAGTATTCTCTCCAGAATGTGTGAGGTCCCAGTGACAGAGAAGTACACTGGTATCACTCGATAGTCACGGCTGTGAAAGTATCTGGACTGAAAATATTCAGAGAACAGTCAGACCTTACTGCGCCACCTCCGCTATGTGACCACCTGTGATATTAATAAAAATTCAACCAAACTCAGTATCAACTATATTGAATGAATAAAGCTGGTGAATACAATTTATATCCTCTTTATTTACATCTATCTAATTGTGGTGATTGGGTGTGACTGGTGATACAACAGTTATATTTATACAAAACCAAATTGGCGAAATCAATTACAGTTTTTACAAGTTAAACTAAAATGTCATTTCTTTAGACTCTTCCAATTAGTTGGGTAATAGACTTCTTCACTGTCTTATTCACTTTATAACTTTCACTAGTTTATCACGCAAATTGTCATCACAAAACTCTGCTTGACAGTTATCACTTCTTGGTTGCACGATTGTCACAAATATCACTCATCTGTTTTTATAATCAGTGTTCATATGAGATGTACAGCTTCAGTAGGTCGTGCTTCTACCAATCCAGGCACTGCTGGGGCGATTCGCCTTGATCATCGAGCAATTCTTGATCATTGACCTCTGACTTTTGGTTGACAGATATGAACCTGCAGATAATTGTAGGATATGTGGCTATTTGTGGATAAAAATTACCACATTCCTATTATGAATTTGTTTTCAGATGTATGCGTGAAAATGCATGATTATGGATCAGTGACAAGACAGGTGTCTACTGTGGAACATTTTATAAAATCAAATAATACAAAATAATATGTACACACATATATGGTATGAGGTTATAGTATCCCCCTGCCTGACACGTTAGCTCTGTAAAGTGCAGTAACTTGATGACAGAATGAATAAGCCCTGATAATGATTGTTGGTAGTCCTGAAAAAAATTGTTATTAGTCCTGAAAAGGATTGTGCTAGCCTTGATACGGACTCAGTCACGGTGGTTATATTTCGGGTTCCAATCTTCAACAATCCTATCAAGTAATCAATTAATATGCATGATACTTTCATAACATAAAGATTAAACAAATCCTGAAATAAAAGTTGTAATTACTGTATTATTTTACATAGTAACTTTACATACCCTCGCAGGATCTAATTAAGATCAGTAAAGACTGGCTTTAGTGGAGTAACAGAACTGCCTGGCTGCAAATAACAAGATATTGGCCTCTGCATGTTCCTCTCTCTCCAGCCGTTGTCCTTCTGTCTTGCTTCGCTGTACAAGTGAATTTGAAATCATTTCCGTCCGCCCTTATATATGCAGCTACCGGACGTACAGGAAACAAGGCTCGCAACTCCAGCAAACTTCCCAAAAAAGTTGTAACTTCGGGGGGTTTGTGCTAGAGGTGTTTCAAACCTTGGTCTCGTGCATTTCACCTAACCCAGTTCAAGCCTTTGGAGTTATATATTTCCGTTCTCCATGAGTTGACCTTTATATCCATATGTTGTTTTCCCATATCTGTCGTGTTAACGATTATATATTGAATTATAAATAGGAAAAACACAGCATTTCTCAATGCACGGACACTATTCTTGCGAAATTCTTCACAACTACTTACTCCCTTCTGATTTCCTTGTACCTATACATAAATGAAGATATTCCCGTCAAAAGGAGACCATTCTCATCCTTGTCTGTCATTCCGTTCTCCTTCCCGATCGCTAATTCTAACCATGTTTCGGACGATTATTCTTCCTTATACAATCGCCGAAGTCGTTCTATCTGACCGTGGGAAACCCCTTCTCTGATTGGCTGCCCTAGATACACACAGGAAAATACCCCTGCATTCCTTTGTACAGGCCAGCACACTGGTGTCCCACTTTTCGGTCTTCAAACATTTAACTAGGCAATGCGTAACATGCGACAGAGCCTCCCTCTCTTTTAAGCTGTAGATTTCTACAGCTAACAACTGTAAGCTTTGCCGTAGTTAATGTTCTTCTTACTCTCGTTCTATCTCAGTTGGGTGTCGACTAAGAAAATCTGCTCTTACATTTTGTTTTCCTGGATATAGATTCATCCTTTGCTATCTCTCTTTTCCCAGTTCGGCTTTTCATCCAGGCCCTTACCGCTGGTGAAATGGGGTCGGTAGGTTTCCCTTGAAGTTTACCGCCCTCTTTTCGTTGATAGTTGGTTGCGGTTTTTTCCTCGCAAATTCGTAGGTGTTTGATTTTGGCTACGTGATTTGTTCTTTTTGTCCAGCGCATGGGTTTCAGACTGCAATTTAACCTGTGTGGGATATTTCCTTTCCCCTCCAGTGCAAATCTCGGGAGTACCCATGATGGCTGGTTTGCTTGTAGACTTTTGAAGACTCTTCCGTCGACTTTCTAAATCTACATGGGTGCACTCTGGACAGGAATTTACATACCGATTGATGTCTTCCGTAATACCTGGCCAGTAGTACTGGGTGGCTATTCTTTGTTTTGTGGCACCATTACCCAGGTGTTCACTCAAAGTTATGTGCCCCCAGCCTATAACCTTATTTCTATAGGTGGATGGTACAACAATTTGACCATGACTGTTCGTCCCTCTGCCAGCTTTCCTGTGCAAGAGTCCATGTTCCATATAGAAATGTCCTTTGATTGGATTGTTATGTGTTTTTGACAGTTTGCCAAAACAAGGCTTCAATGTGCTGTCTGCTACTTGAGCCTTTTTCATCTCAATCGAATCAAATTTTAATTTGGTGTCCCTCTCTATGTTCCTGGAGTCAGACCTGGTCTGGATTTCTGCCATAACCACAGGTTTTACCGGGTTTCCCAAGAAAACATATCTACGCCCCAACATCAGGGGGTAAAAGGGATCATCTAACACTGCTGCATTTATCTCCCCTTCCACATAGCGACAACTGACATGAATCTTTGCTATGGGTAAAGTTAGGGGTAATGCTCCCTTTAGTGGCCCTTGAATATCTACTGTTTCTGTGGTGATTTGTTCAGGGCGCACCAGAGATGCACACACGACTGCGTCATAGGACAAACCTGTGTCATACATTCCTGTGACTTGTTTGCCATTCACAGTCACTATCTCCTGTGTAGGTGGGTGATGGAGGCTATTCTGAATCACCGTCAGTTCCTTCCTATCAGAAGTCCTCACCTGTAAGCATGCAGCATGATGAAGAGGTTTTTTCCTTCCACAATTATCAGTGTTGTGGTTGTTCATTTTGCAGAACTTACACCATTTTTCTTCCCTTCGTGAGGGTTTATTGTTATATCCTGGAGGGTTCTTGTCTTTGTAGTCATATCTTTGGTTGTTCTTGGTTGTATTGTCCTTTTGTTCAAACTCGTTTTGGTTTTGAGGTGACTTGAAACTATCTCCCTGCTTCCTCTTGTTTCCTTGAGTCAGGGGGTGAGCCAGTTTGTGACTTTCTGCATAGATGATTATTTCATCTAATCTCTCTCTTTTATGTTCTACTAGGAATGTCTTCGTCTCAGGAGACATGGACTCCAGGAGTTGTTCTATCAACATCATCTCCTTGATCCCTTCAAAATCCTGATTGAAGTTTCCTAACTGACACCACCTCAGCAAGTAACTTTCCAACCTTGCTGAAAACTGCTGATACGTTTCTCCTGTCTGGAGCTTAGCAGTTCTAAATCGCATTCTATAAGCTTCTGCGTTTTGTTCATAACGCACCAACAATGCTTGTTTCAAGGCTTCATAATTTTCCTGATCTTCTTTTTGCATCTTCAAGTAGACGTTATAAGATACACCTCTCAATCCCTGTGACAACTTCAAATTCCACTTTTCTTTTTCTAGGCCATAAGTAGTGGCCAATCGTTCATATCTATCAAGGTAATCCTCTATTCCCTCTTCTTTCTCCACAAATGGGTCCAAGTGGAAGTTCATAGCTCCATTGGAGGTGCTTTGGCTGGCGCTGGTATCCGAATGAGATGACCTACTACCATTAGTTGTAGCCGCTGCCTGTATTTCAAGCTCTTTTAATCTCAGTTCATGGTCTCTATCAGCTTGTAGCTTCCTTTCTTCAGCCTCCAATTTCTTGGCTTGAGCCTCAACTTCCAACAGCAGCCTCTTTTCTTCAGCTTCCATTCTTTTGGCTTCTCTCTCAGCTTCTAGTCTTTTGGCTTCTCTCTCAGCTTCTGCTTGCAGCTTCCTTTCCTCTCTATCCATATGTTTGTCCACTTCAGTTGTGACAGTTGTGACATACTGGATGAGAGCATCACCTGTCAAGCCCAGCTCTTTTCCCATTTGCATGATCGCAGTTCTGAACTTCACTAAGTCAGCCATTATATTAAGTTAAGTAGGGTATGAAAACTTACCTAAACTTACTCAAAATAATTATCAAATGGACAACACAATTAATCGTGCAACCTTGTGATAGTCAATATTTACTGAGTACTCTAAGGTACTGTTACTGAGAAAAAAAAATCTTATTCTAGAATTTACAAAAAAAAAAATTTTTTTTTAATTTTTTTTTTTTTATTTATTTATTTTTTTTTTTCTCTATTGGTGGCCCAAGATAGACTAAAGATAGATGTATTAGATAGAGGATGGCTCAGGATATACGAGAATATCCCGCGATCGAGCCCCCACTGTAGCGGAAGGTTTTATATGTGTGAGATGATAATGCTAGAGTAGAAATAGTATTCTCTCCAGAATGTGTGAGGTCCCAGTGACAGAGAAGTACACTGGTATCACTCGATAGTCACGGCTGTGAAAGTATCTGGACTGAAAATATTCAGAGAACAGTCAGACCTTACTGCGCCACCTCCGCTATGTGACCACCTGTGATATTAATAAAAATTCAACCAAACTCAGTATCAACTATATTGAATGAATAAAGCTGGTGAATACAATTTATATCCTCTTTATTTACATCTATCTAATTGTGGTGATTGGGTGTGACTGGTGATACAACAGTTATATTTATACAAAACCAAATTGGCGAAATCAATTACAGTTTTTTACAAGTTAAACTAAAATGTCATTTCTTTAGACTCTTCCAATTAGTTGGGTAATAGACTTCTTCACTGTCTTATTCACTTTATAACTTTCACTAGTTTATCACGCAAATTGTCATCACAAAACTCTGCTTGACAGTTATCACTTCTTGGTTGCACGATTGTCACAAATATCACTCATCTGTTTTTATAATCAGTGTTCATATGAGATGTACAGCTTCAGTAGGTCGTGCTTCTACCAATCCAGGCACTGCTGGGGCGATTCGCCTTGATCATCGAGCAATTCTTGATCATTGACCTCTGACTTTTGGTTGACAGATATGAACCTGCAGATAATTGTAGGATATGTGGCTATTTGTGGATAAAAATTACCACATTCCTATTGTAGGTGAGATGAATTTGTTTTCAGATGTATGCGTGAAAATGCATGATTATGGATCAGTGACAAGACAGGTGTCTACTGTGGAACATTTTATAAAATCAAATAATACAAAATAATATGTACACACATATATGGTATGAGGTTATAGTATCCCCCTGCCTGACACGTTAGCTCTGTAAAGTGCAGTAACTTGATGACAGAATGAATAAGCCCTGATAATGATTGTTGGTAGTCCTGAAAAAATTGTTATTAGTCCTGAAAAGGATTGTGCTAGCCTTGATACGGACTCAGTCACGGTGGTTATATTTCGGGTTCCAATCTTCAACAATCCTATCAAGTAATCAATTAATATGCATGATACTTTCATAACATAACATAAAGATTAAACAAATCCTGAAATAAAAGTTGTAATTACTGTATTATTTTACATAGTAACTTTACATACCCTCGCAGGATCTAATTAAGATCAGTAAAGACTGGCTTTAGTGGAGTAACAGAACTGCCTGGCTGCAAATAACAAGATATTGGCCTCTGCATGTTCCTCTCTCTCCAGCCGTTGTCCTTCTGTCTTGCTTCGCTGTACAAGTGAATTTGAAATCATTTCCGTCCGCCCTTATATATGCAGCTACCGGACGTACAGGAAACAAGGCTCGCAACTCCAGCAAACTTCCCAAAAAAGTTGTAACTTCGGGGGGTTTGTGCTAGAGGTGTTTCAAACCTTGGTCTCGTGCATTTCACCTAACCCAGTTCAAGCCTTTGGAGTTATATATTTCCGTTCTCCATGAGTTGACCTTTATATCCATATGTTGTTTTCCCATATCTGTCGTGTTAACGATTATATATTGAATTATAAATAGGAAAAACACAGCATTTCTCAATGCACGGACACTATTCTTGCGAAATTCTTCACAACTACTTACTCCCTTCTGATTTCCTTGTACCTATACATAAATGAAGATATTCCCGTCAAAAGGAGACCATTCTCATCCTTGTCTGTCATTCCGTTCTCCTTCCCGATCGCTAATTCTAACCATGTTTCGGACGATTATTCTTCCTTATACAATCGCCGAAGTCGTTCTATCTGACCGTGGGAAACCCCTTCTCTGATTGGCTGCCCTAGATACACACAGGAAAATACCCCTGCATTTCTTTGTTCAGGCCAAAACACTGGTGTCCCACTTTTCGGTCTTCAAACATTTAACTAGGCAATGCGTAACATGCGACATCTGTAAACCATGATCTCTTGATGCATATGATTTATGTTGTGATTTTCTATTTAAAATAAACTTTATTAAACCTTTAGTTATCGTGTCGGTCAACCCCTATCCACTATGTTATACATAGTTTGTTTTCACGTTCGTGCGTATCTGTCACAGAATTGTGTGCATGTGAGTGCAGTGTAACTTGTATTTTCGTACAAGGAGAGAAAGTGCGTCTGATTTAAATATCGTCGTCCAGATAGGTTGGATTAGATAAATTATTCTATCCAGAGACTGTCCTTTCTCTTACACGATCACCTCGTGATAAAACTATTTCTTACCCCTTACTTTCACATTGTCATCACTATCACTCGGCTGAGACAGGGCTATAAACATCTTCTACCTATCTGATAAATAATACACGACACTAATACAAATTAAAACCAAGTGTAAAAGACAATTCATTCATAACCCTCCACTCCCAAAGGAGCATAGGCCTTCAACAAACACATGCCAAGTCCTCCTGTCACGTGCCATCATCTCAAGTTCTTTCCACGTTTTCCTCATCATTTTCACCTCTGTTTCCAGCTCTCTTCTCCATGTGCTTCTTGGTCTACCTCTGCCTCTCTTGCCCTGGGGGTTCCAGAACAAGGACTGCCTTGCAATGTTATCAACAGGTCTCCTCAGTGTGTGTAAAAGACAATAAATATCTATAAACAATACAAAAGAGAAAATAAAATGACAAATATTAATATAAATTAAAACCAGCAACAGCAAAAGACAATAGTTATTTAAATTTCATACAAAATTAGTAAATAAAATGACACTAAATACCCCAATTATAACCAATTTTCAGGTTGAACAGGGTAGACTAAGATAGAACTAGAAGAGGCAATAACGGGCAGCTGTTAAGTGTCCGCTCTCCACCCATCACTTCTTCAAAACAACAACAACTCTGGACACTCAAAATATCATAGCTGAAAAGATGTCCAGCGGACTGACACACGCTTGTAGATGACACATAATCACGACAAAAGCAAATCTGACCTGCTTATGAGCAGATTTACACAAGTGATTAGCTCGAATCCTTAACACTGAGTCTGGAGGGTATGTTCAACTTGTATTAATCGTTGGGTTAGTCTAAACAACATCTGGAAGTCCTCTCAGTACAGCACAAACACCACATTAAGATTTTATGAGAGCTGTGTACTTTCTCTGCTTCTCTATGGTGCGGAATGCTGGAGAGTAACGGAGAAGGAAATGTTGAAATTGTTCTCTTTCTACACAGTCTGGAAGAATCCTGGCCACGTCCTCAGAAGAGAACGATGCTATCACAAGAACAGCTATGCTATGGACCCCTGAAGGAAAGTGAAAGAGTGGCCGACAAAAAACAACTTGGCGGAGAACTGTGGAAGCCGAGATGCAAAGAATGAACCCGAGCTGGGGCACTGTACAAAGGATGAATGAAGAAGAAGAATCGTTGGGTTACACTAAGCTTGGAGGAGTCAATTTAGTCCCTACATACTGTGGCTTTTACCTGGTTGGTTGCATGCAGGAGGATATCTCACTGTAAACCCACGATAGGAAAGGGGAGCTGACAAGTGGCTCTGTGTGACATTTCCTTGTGAGAGTCCAGAACCAGAGCAACGTATTTTAGCTCTACATATTTGGATTGCGGGAAATAGGCTACGTAGCATGCCACGAGAGTCTTCCTGCTAGCTTGGGACCAGATGTGATGATCCTTTAAATGCCAGCCAAGCTGGCGAGACTGGATCTCATGACTTCAACTCAGCGCGTTTCGGAATGGCAGAAAATAAGAAGAAAAGGGTCCTATACCTTAATGAGAAAATCAAAAGTCCATAACATTCATCAGACAATCAAAGGGGTTCATAGATTTCATAGGCCAATCAATGGGGTCCATAGCCTTCATCTGACAATCAACGGGGTTCATATCATTCATCAGACAATCAACGGGGTTCAAAGAATTCATCAGACAATCAACGGGGTTCAAAGCATTCATCAGACAATCAAAGGGGTTCAAAGCATTCATCGGACAAACAAGAGAGTCCATAGATTTCATCAGACAAACAAATAGGTCTATGGCACACACACACACAAAAGGAAACCCTGATTTATTTAAAATAAACAATTGAAGAAAATAAAAATTTTATGACCACTTTTATTATTGCTACAAAATGCACTTACAGAATAAAAAAAAATGCAGAAAATATATTTTCCAACCACTGATTCTTTTCAGCAAGGGTTCAGATCCTGTTTAAACTTCGTCGTCATCATCTCCTATTATGATCAGTATGAAGCATGGAAGCACCAATTCAGAGACCTCCCTTGGAGTAGTCTACGAAAAAAAAAAAAACCACAAACTCATGTAACAGGGGTTTATGTAGCCACTGGTTTTACATGTACAACTTCATATTAGTACCATTTTACGATACGTCTGATGGAGCAGATTGCCAATTCTTTGTTTGCCTCCTAAGAAATCCCCGGGTAAAAGACAGTGCGCGTTCAAATACTTCTTCTTCTTCTTCTCGTTCGCTGTTGTTTAGTAATGAAATATGGTATAAGTGCAAGAGTGAACACGGTCCTGTTGCGCACTGCCCCACTCGGGGCTGCTCTGTCATTGCCCACAACCGCGTGCGCTAACATCGTCCGACGCACAAAGTTAAAAAAAAATGCGTTTATTTTTCTTCAATAGTGATCTCTTGCGAAACCCCTAGCGACAAGACGAGGAACCCTAAGGTTCTGCGGAACCCCGGTTTTAAGAAACCCTGGTCCATAATACTTTTCGTCTTCTTGTCAAGCAAGGCCCTCAACAAATACACGCCAAACCTTCATGCCTTATGCCATCTGCAGCCAATGAGGTCACTGGCTCGATGGTGCAGTTGATCAGGGGCGCCAAAGAATGTCCCATGAACTGAGGCGTAGTAAGGGGGGGGGGGTCGGTCCGCCCCGGGTGCCAGGCAGGAGGGGGGTGCCATCGAGAGAGTGAAAATGCGAATATAAATGTTGAAACTGAATAAAATATTCTTGAAATAATTTCCCCAATGTCGACAAAATGATTTTCTTTCCTTTCCCCGACGAAGGCTGCAACGTTGGCTAGTTTCTTTGTCTCTTGTCTTAATAAGACGAATCACCATATTTCATTATCATCTTGTAGAGCATAAATTTACGACAAGACATTTAGGCCTGCTTGGATAAGGTTACAAAAATTCAAGTAGAAGATTCAAAAAAGAAAAAAGTTTCCTCTGCCTACACTACTAACTTGCATTAGAGTTGATATCCTTTGTGGGGAGGTAGAACCACGCAAAACGTGTAGGTTGATTAAGTTTCCAAAATAAATAGATCCACATGTGCACAGAACAAAATCATTCTCTAGTGAAAAAAGCGTTGACAATTTTTATATTAACAACTTACTGATCACACTAATGTACCGTGAGCTGAAGATATAACAATTTTAACCAAGGGTTCCCTGAAACCTGAAAATTATTTTCAACAGATCCTCCAGGATAATTTAAAAAAGGGCGTAATAAACTAGTTAAAATGAACATTTTGGCTATGACCTGTTTATCTTGGCATGAATTGTAAGGCGGGGCTGTAGCTCAAATGGTAGAGCGCTCGCTTAGCATGTGAGAGGTACCGGGATCGATACCCGGCAGCTCCACCATACTTTTTTTTTCCATTTATTTTCCTTTATTTATTTAGTCCCCACTTTATGTCGCGCTTTATTTATCATTTCATTCCACACTTTATTTCGTCCTTTATTATTATTATTTATCTCGACCAACATCGACCCAAGTAGAACATTCCCAATTACGAAGGAAGACTTGGCATGTGTTTGTTGAAGGCCTATTATTATGCTCCTTGGGGTCTATTGATTGATTAATTGATTCCTAAATTTATCTATTTTTCTTCACCTTTCAACTCGTAAGGGAGCATAGGTACACTTATTCCAAGTCTTCCTGGTCCGTGCCGTCTGCTCAAGGTCTTTCCTCTTCTTCCCCATCATGTCAGTCTACATACAGTTCTCTTTCCCATATGTATTTGGCGCACACACCCCCCCCCCCCCCCCCCACCCATCCCCCGCTTTCCACATATACGAAGCACAAAAATACATTACACTTGCAAGTAGATTTTTAAACGGTACAGTACAGACATAATCCTGTCGATTGTCGTTCCCCCCCCCCCCCCCCCTTTCCTGGATGTCACCCCGCACTCCCCTTAGTACCGCCACTGACAAGATGTGCGTGCATCTGAGCTCAAAAGGCAGACAATTCCCAAGCGCCAATTAAGCATGGCACATAATAACGATGATGCGCAAGATGGCATAAAAATTGTAATCCGTAGAAAACATTAGGCACC
This sequence comes from Oreohelix idahoensis, assembly GCA_024509875.1. Taxonomy (NCBI): domain Eukaryota; kingdom Metazoa; phylum Mollusca; class Gastropoda; order Stylommatophora; family Oreohelicidae; genus Oreohelix; species Oreohelix idahoensis. The sequence goes on along the minus strand of JAMPIV010013023.1, from coordinate 114,887 downwards.
ATCTGGAGCTTCGAACGTGCTTTGCCGAAGAACCCTGGAAAAATATGACATTAAAAGAGAGATACGTCTGGTTGTCCCCAGCCAATGGGAGGCGGGTTTACTGATTGGGCCTGCGAGGACTGAATGGGAGTGTCAAAGCGCGTATTCACGTGACGTGTAACCCAGAAGACTGGATAGAAGGCGGGCCTTGAGTCCATAGAGTGAGGGTAGGAAAGGAAGATTGACATGTTTACATTAAGACACAAATTCGGACTAGATGTCATTTTAGAAATGTGAAAAAAATAGTCATTACTGTGTTTGGTAATTACAATTAAATGGTGAATAGTTTACAAATTATTTAAGAAAATTACGATGACACAATGGGATAAACAAAAATGGATAAACGGCAAAGAATAATGCGAACGTTACGGTCACAAAGCCATCCTCAGGGGCAAACGAAACGAAAGAAAGCTAGTATATATATATTTATATGTGTGTGTGTGTGTTTGTATTGTAGGACGTGACAACTCCTTGGGAGAGTCCCGAACCAAAGCACAGTATTTTATCTCTGCATAGTTGTAGAGTCCCCTGGGATGACGGGAAATGCACAGTATGCAACGCGCTTCTTCCACCTAGCTTGGGACCAGATGTGATGATCCTTTAAATGCATGCGACGCTGGAGAAACTGGAGGTCATGACTTCAATTCCAAAGTTTCGGAATGGTAGAACAGCCTAGGAAAAATCTAGATCTACAGCGTTGATAATACCAAGGAGTCTTCAATGTAGTATTGGCTGCAATAGAGTGAGATGATCAGCAGCCCTAGTACAACCAATGAGCCGGTGAACGGAGTAATATTCGTTATAAATTTTAAAAAAAATTTAAAAAGTTTATTAAAAAGCTTAAATGTAAGTCCATAATTATCACTATATCATCACGCCGGGGCTGTAGCTCAAATGGTAGAGCGCTCGCTTAGCATGTGAGAGGTACTGGGATCGATACCCTGCAGCTCCAATTTTTTTTTTTTTTATTACAATTTTTTTATTCTATTAAATTTATTTAAGAAACACCTTACTCTATCTATAACTTGAAGGTATCCGATTTATATTTGTTGTTTATCTCACAATATCTTAAGCTATATTTTAACCTGTCTTCACACCGTATTTCATCTCTCTCGCTCACTTTGTATGAATAATGCAAGGGGTGCCGTAAAAGTGACAACCGCCATCATCATCATCATCAGTGTAGCATGAAAGCATGGAAGCTTCATCTGTGATGAGGAATAAGGCTTTATTGGATATATACGTATATGGTGGGGCAGTGGCGTACTAAGGGTGTTACGAGGGAGGCGGACCGCACCAAGTGACAGTCAGGAGAGGGGTGTCATGCGACACTATTATGATAGCAGTTACAAACAGAGGTGTCCCAAATGTATTTAGCACCCGGGGCGGATCTTACCGTTGACACTCTCCCCGTTTAAAGAAAACCACTTGCAAGTTCATTTTAAACAGTAAGAACTATCACAATTAGTGTCCGACGGCACCCCTTTCCTGGCTGTCACCCCAGGGCGGCCCGCCCCCTTCGCAAACCCCCCCCCCCCCCATTTAGTACGCCACTGATTACTGATAACACAGCCCTACAAAAAAAAAAAAAATTTTGGTGCCAAACATTTTACTCTTGATTGTACATAAATGAGGCCTGCTCAATCCAAATATCACATTTACTTGTCTGTAGCAGCTCTAGTTTTTGAGATACAGACATTTTTGTATTTCATTAATACAGGGTGACCCCAAAAAAAAGGGCCCGCGCGCTGAATATTTTAAAAAAGTAGTATTTGTGTAAAGATAGACTCCATTGAAGCCTATAATAGATACTCTTGAGTTTTGGCCACTGTTGGACCACTATTGCAAAGCAGGGGAGGCAATACCGTCACAGATAGAAAGATAGATAGATAGATAGATAGATAGATAGATAGATAGATAGATAGATAGATAGATAGATAGATAGATAGATAGATAGATAGATAGATAGATAGATATTTGTTCATTTACAGAAATAAGACAAAATATAAGGGATACAACTGTATCAATAAATTGTCAATGTATTGTACTGGTTATTTCCCTTGTAAACGTGAATTTAACTATATGAAACACTTGCAACAAAAACAAAACACAAGAAATAAAACAGTTGAAGAAATAAAAACACCAGACTAATTTTTTCCTCAATTAAATCATAACTTTTTAAAAAGACATCTTCTTTCGTTTTATTTAACGTTTGTCCATGTGTTTGTCTGACTATTTGTATTTTCTCTTGTGCCGTTTAATATTTGACATCTTTGTTTACTGTTCTTACATTGGATAACGAAAGTCCCGTTTTTCTAATGCTTCGTCCACAAAGTCTGGTATCGTGTCTCCCAAAGGGGACTTAAGGGCAGGATTATCCATTAAGCACACTAAGCACGTGCTTAGAGCGTTAGGCCACGATGGGTTTTAAAAAAAAAACACAAACAAACAAAAACAATTGTAATATAGTTATGGGTCAACAACACAAGATAGTTGTTATTTAAATATGGCTGCTGAGCTTCTCGATCTTTTACAGCCAACACCAAGTTGAAGACTCCTTGGTATTATCTACACTGTAGATCTAGGCTTTTCCTGCGGTTTTTCTGCCATTCCGAAACGTGTTGAGTTGAAGTCATGGACTCCAGTTAACGAGATCGAGGTAGATCAAAGAACACACGAAGAAGTGAACAGGAGACATACATGAGAGGAAGTGAAGAAGAATGGGACAGACCTTGAGCTGAAGGCACGAGACAGGAAGACGTGGCATACATCTGTTGAAGGCATATGCTGCTTTGAGTTTAAAGGTGAAAAAAAGAAGATATTACTTAAGTACTGAATAAGTGTCTCCGCCATTTATGTAAATAGCCAACAATGCCTCATTGCTCATCACAGATGACGACTCTATGCTTTCGTGCCACACTGGTGGTTATGATGACAACTGCCACTTTTACGGCAGCCCTTGCATTATTCACACAGAGTGAATGAGAGAAATGAGATATGGTGTGAAGACAGTTAGAACTAGAGATAAATATGGTCAGAATAAAAAGTATAAATGAACTACCGTCAAGTTATAGAGTGAAGATTCAAACCTCTCACATGCTAAGCAAGTGCTCTACCACTTGAACTACAGCCCCGGACTCGTAAGGTAGTGACTTACATTTTAGCTTCCTAATAAACTTTATTTTTTCTTTTTATTTATGAAGAATAATACCTCGTTAAACTTCTGATTGGTTGTTGTTGTTATTTAACTAGGACTGCTGATCTTCTACCTCTTTTGTAGCCAATACCACATTGAAGACTCCTTGGTGTTATCTACACTGTAGATCTATGCTTTTCCTGTGGCTTTTCTGCCATTCCGAAACGTGCTGAGTTGAAGTACTGAGCTCCAGTTTCTCCAACTTGGCTTGCATTGATAGGATCATCACATCTGGTCTCAAGCTAGGAGGAAGAAACACGTTGCATATTGTGCATTCCCCGCCATCCAATGGGGTTGTGGTGAAGTGGGATGTTATAAATACTTATAGGGAACTTAGTGTACTGACTGAGATCAGCTGTGAAGGTATCTATATCTATTAAGAGTAGTGTATTATAGATAACCTTACTTGCTACCACATATCTATATATCTCAGTCAGAATTATTCTGGAATAGTGTGATGCTACGTTATGTGTCTAGGGTATGAGTATGGTGAAGTGTAAGTCACAACAACAGACAGATAAACAATTTAATTTAATCCACTACTCTTGACAACACTGTGACACTCACATACATATAATACTCTACAAAGATATCTTAAAAGAGTCACTGATAAACTTTCGAATAACAATATGTATTCATTACTGGCATGAATGAATATGTGTCCTGATTCAACTACAAGGGAATCAGGAATCACAATCAATTTAAATTACAAGTTATGTACAGAATGTATTTAATATGAATATTGTAGTGACATATATTATCACAAATGTTCTATGTGTGTCAGTTGTGTAGTAGTAAAATGAGGTAATACTGGTTTTGTTTTGTTCAAGCTCTGTTGGTATTTGTCATCATGACTTCAATAGTTTGTCTTTAGGGACCAGTATTGGAGATATTCACAGTTCCTGATTTTAAGACAAGTAAATTCCCCTCTTAATGTTAATTTTAAAAAGTCAGTTCAAGATGAGGGGACATAATGTTGAGCTCAGCTGGCCAACTCTGCTTATCTTGAGTGATGGTGGCAGGAGAGGACTCCTCTGCTCGATTTCTCTTCTGGGCTCTGGAGATACCTCACTGATAGCTAAAAGGACCAAGGAGTATGCTGTCCGACACTGGATTCAGCAAATCTCTGACCAGATGCTGCTCAGTACCATCAAGACCACTGTCCCTGAAATCAAGAAGGATGTACCTTCTACTTCATAACTAATTTATATTTTCTTTTTACACTGATCACAATACATCACAAACATTGCGTTCAGAGCGTTAGGCCAACAGTCAGCTTCATCTGAAATACTTTATACCAGCATTACCCTTCCTAATGGTTACTACGCCTCTGCACTTCCAGCATTATTTCTTTCTAGTCAATCATCCAGGTGTCAGTGTACTGTTTGGCCATTCCATGCCGTTTTACTTCTCTCCGACACCCTCTGTTCAGGCTGGAGCATTTTAGGCTTTACCTCACGTTTGCCACTGAACTACACATATATATACAGGCATAAATCAACAATTCACATTCAATTTTCATTAAAAGATATTAAATGGTTCAAGCTTACCACAATTCATACGAATAACACAGATACGTTGATTAGCAATGAATTCTGGCACAAACTGGCACAAATTTCCATCTGCTTATCTTCCAGGCTTTTATTGAGCAAAATTTTAGCTGGCTTCAACGCACTGATGCTTTATCAGGATCATTTAAACAAGTGGTCTCGAACTAACGCTCCCAAGTGTGTATATCAGCGAGACTGGCCAATGAGCCACGTTTCGATAAGTGTTTGAAAAAATGTTATCTTTTCCCGTCTCCCCTAACAACCAAGATAGTATTTATAGCCCGACCAATCGTGGTTAGGCTTTCATTTGTTGCGCTCCAATCAATTTGGAGTTTACATGGTAGGCTATTTCTGTAACGTAAATTTTTTTCAAACACGTTAAAAAAAAATCTTATGAGCAGAAATGATTTTATGCTGTCAGGCACCCCCAATATTTTATTTTGGGTATAATTTATTAATTCCTGGACTATTTGCGTAACGTTTTACATATTATTTGTCAGCAAGCCCTAAGGAACCCAAAAATACTAATTTAAAGGAGCTACGTGGCTGCGTTCAAAATATGCAATTTCTTCTACCTCCTGTTTCGAAGATGTGCTGTCTGGGTACTGTTATGTGTTCAAACGTAAACCCATCTAATGTTGTCTTTTCTAATAAGAGTTTGTTATGATTTATAAACCTAACTCTGGGAAAGGGTAGTGTATTTTATCACTGTCCGTCTGAAAAAGTTAGTGCTTGTAGACTTACACGCGTGATGCCAGCATTTGTATATCGCGCGTCGCGTGTTGCATGCGTTCCTGATTTTCAGCCCTCCCCTCTCGCTATCCTTTTGTCCATCTGTTCGTTCGTTTTGGTAACGTAATATAATTAATGTTAGGATTAATTTAGGTCATTACGCAGTACGTCTCAATGTTTTTCTTAGAAATGCAGCACACGTTTCATTGAAGAAGGCGGGTAATAATACAGTAAGCTTTTATATCAACGTGAAAGCGTTACAATTTGCAGACGAAGCAGAAAACAGGGGGGATTTCGAGTACATTCTTTGTGACAGCACTGTTATTTTACCATTGCTCTTCTCTTTATTAATTTTATTTGTTAGGCTTCATATTTACCTAATAATTTATATATGTGGATTAGAATATTTCATGACACCTCCCCTCTTAAAACAGACATTATATGTCAGTCCTTTATTCTATATACACATAGAGAAATTTATTATTATTTCTGGGGTTTACGGTGATTCTCATCACACGGATGGCGGCTTAAAAAATCCGCTCCCAGATTGGTTTTTCCAGATATATATTCAATGCTAAAATTATATGGAGCCAGAAGCAAAGACCATCGGAGTAACCTAGAGTTCTCATGCTTAGCCTGTGCTAAGAACGATAAAGGTTTGTGGTCAGTTTGCAACTTAAATGCCTTCCCATATAGATAAATATTGAATTTCTTTATTGCCCATATTACTGCAAGACATTCTTTTTCGCTAGTTGAGTAGTTGATTTCAGCTTTATTCAACTTTCTGCTAGCATATGCCACTGGGCTTAATTCCCCATCCAATGCATCTGATTTCTGTAGTAAAGTTGCACCTAACCCAATATTACTTGCATCCGTCCTTACTATGAATTCTTGACTTAAGTCAGGTAATTTCAAAATGGGTTTACTTGTGAGCTTTTCCTTCAATTCTTGGTAAGTCATTTCACATTGTGGTGTCCATGTAATGCGATCTGGAAGTCCTTTACGTGTCAATTCCGTTAAAGGTGCACATATGGAATTAAAGTTTTTGATATACTTCTGGTAGAAACCACATAATGAGACAAAGGATCTCACGTCCTTCTTGGTTTGTGGTCTCGGGGCTTTCTGTAGTTTCTCTGAGTTCTTTGGGTCAGGGGTCATGTTTCCCTGATAAACTGTGTGTCCCAAAAATTCCAATTCTTTACATCCAACGCAACATTTGGTTGGTCGGGCTGTTAAATTTGCCTCCCTAAGTCGATCAAACAGCATGTTCAGAGAGTCAATGTGTTCCTCAAATGTTTCTGTTGCTATAAGGATATCATCCATAAAATTTGTTATACAGGGATTATTCAGAGGATCCAATAATTTTCTCATCATTCTAGAGAAGACACTAGGCGCATTCTTCAATCCAAATGGCAATCTATTAAACTCATAGTGTCCTTCTGAGGTACTAAAAGCTAGGTATGGTCTAACCTCAGGCTTTACTGGAATCTGATAGTATCCTTTACTCAGATCCACTTTTGAGAAATATTTAGCTTTATTTAGTCTGGCAAACAGCTGATTTGTATCCGGCAATGGATCCACCTGTCCTTCTGTAATAGCATTCAGTCTCCTGTAATCTATACAGAGTCTATGTTCTCCAGAGGGCTTCCTTAAAAGTACAACACCGGAACTATACGACGACTCACTGTGCGAAATAATTCCTTCCTTCAATAGATAGTCTATCTCTTCCTTCAAAGCTTTTTCCTTAGCAAACGGAATCGAATATGGTTTCATACAGACAGGTGTGGAGTCTATGAGTTTCATATCATATTCCAATAGGTTTGTATGCCCTGGTCGGTCTGTTAACACCTCTGCATGATTATTTAGAACCTGTTGCACTCTCTCTTTCTGAGTTTTCGTTAAATGTGTACTGATTTTCACCTGTGCTGCAGTCTCACAGGGGTGTAATGGATATTCAAATGATGAAAGTGGTTCCTTTTTCATCTCCATGGCGATGGACAAGGTCAACAAGTGTGTCTCTTCCTGATGTTCTCTTTCCAAATATTTCTTCAGGAGATTCACATGATAGATTTTTTCTTTCCCCTTCTTATCTATCTTATAATTTGTTCTAGACACCTTCTCTAGAACTGTATATGGACCCTGCCATCCAATTTGTAACTTATTCTGACTCCCGGGCAAAAGAAGCAGTACCTTCTCTCCCACAGCCAAATTTCTGTCTTTCGCCTTCCTGTTATAATAGGCAGCATGTTTCTTCCTGGCTTGTTTCAAATTTTCATTGGCAAGTTTCCAGCCAGTTTTCAACCGAGTGGTCAGCTCATTCACATATTGGTATGAAGATGTAATGTTTTCCTCTGCCTTTTCATCAGTCCACGTTCTTAACAAAGCTACATATGGACCTTTAATTGTGTGGACCTATTTGTCCATGCACCGGTATGGTCTCTTCCACTTGAAGCTTTATAGTGATGATTTTTCCTCCCAGAATTATCATTCACAAAACGACCGCTACCAATTCTTTTGGGGCTTCCTCCCCACTTAAAATTCTTGATGAGAGATTTCCTCTCTACATCCTCTTCCTCCAGTTTGTTTAAGTCCGATTGAGGGATTGTCGGCTGATCCTGGGGTAAGACATCTTTTTGCACTCTCCGCATAGTGGCCATTGTAAAACAGTTAAGTGAAGCTTGTCCGTGAAAAGGGGCTTCCCATTTCATTTGGTCCACTTTATCAAATCTATTTTTCTTTTTATTATCAGGCCTAATTTTGCCCCGTGGCGTGTCCAGGTCCTGATCCATGTTCCCACTTGTGGGTGTTCCCTCATGTGCTATGCTACACCTTTCTACAAAATTCTCAATGTCCCATCTTGCTTTGGGCCAATAATAATTGTGAGCCACCTTTTGAATGAGGGTACCTATTTTCTCATGGTCCCCATCTGGTTTCACATGTAGGCTCCTTATTAATTCTGTCCTATATCTTTTTGGAAGAACCAGCTGTCCGTGACCATGGGATCTAGTTCCGGCCTTCCTATACATCAACTTGTTTTTCATGTAAAAATCTCCCTTGCCTGGAGTTGTATGACAAGTTGACAATTTTCTGAAACAAGGCTTGAATGTTTTATCCCCAGCCTGTGCCTTCCTCATCTCTTCTGGAGTGGTATCTAACATAATATCCTCCTCCTGTCTTGAGGTCGACCTGACCTGAAGGGTTGCCATATACACAGGTTTCCTTCTGCAACGGTCAGTGTCATGATTGTCCATCTGACAATTCTTACACCACCTTTTTCCTTGGTTGAAAGATTTTCTTTCATCATATTTCCTTTCATCGAATTGTGGGAATTTATTTTTATTTTCATACCGTGGCCTATCAAATTGGTGCTTACCTTTATTTTGATCCCTAGGATCAAATTTATTAAAGTTCTGTGGTGCCCTAAAGTTATCCACCTGTTTCTTTTTATTACCTGTTACCTCTGCTTGAGCTGCTTGATACCTTTCAGCAACATTTAGCAACTCACCCAGCCTCTCTGCACCTTGTTCCATGAGAAACTTTCTCAGGTCTGGAGCCATGGACTCTCTTAGTTGCTCTATAAGGACCATTTCCTTAAGATCTTGGGTTTTCCCCAGAGAAGTCCATTTCTCCAAGTATGTCTCTATGCGTGCAGAGAACTGGTGATAGGTTTCACCTGACAGTAGTTTAGCATTCCTAAATTTTTTCCTGTAAAACTCTGCATTCTTTTCATACCTTAACAAAAGAGCCTGCTTTAGCATGTCATAATTTTCCTGATCACCTCTGCTCATTTTTGCAAAAACTTCATAAGCTGCCCCACGAAGTCCCTGAGATAACTTTAAGCTCCACCTTTCTCTCTCTAACCCATACGTGGTAGCTAATAGTTCATACCTATTTAGGTAGCTCTCAATATCATCGTCTTTCTCAACAAAATGATCTAAATGAAAATTCATAGCTGAGGTTGAGGCTCCTTGAGTAACCGTAGCATCAGAGGCAAAGGGACTGGCACCATTTTCAGGAGCATGGCCTTGAAACTCAAACTCCCTTAGTCGTAATTCATGTTCCCTTTGTAATCTTTTATCTTCTGCTTCCCTTTCTGCAGCTAATTTCCTCTCTTCCCTTTCTGCAGCCTGTCTTCTTTCCTCGGCTTCCCTTTCTGCAGCTAATTTCTTCTCTTCTGCTTCCAATTTCTTAGCCTCTTTGTCAGCCTCAATCTGCAACCTCTTAGTCTCAGCCTCAGCTTGCAACCTCTTAGTCTCAGCCTCTAACCTTCTTTCGGCTTCTTTTTCTAATCTTCTTTCTTCGCGTTCAATAAATTTGTCACATTCCGTTGTGACATAGGCAACCATAACTTGCCCATCTAATCATAACTCTTTTGCAGTCTGAACCGCAGCAGATCGAAATTTGGCCAGGTCCGCCATTGTCTATCAGGTAAATGTTTATAATGTCTACCCAACAATTCAATTTCTAACTATATATCTAATGGACAACACAGGCACCGTGAGCTCAACCTTATTTAATTCCACCCAAGGATACCTTTTAATTCTTATATTCCCTGAAGTGAATTACCCCCAATATTTTTAATAGTTAAAGATTCAAAATCCCAAGAGCGAGACCCCAATATATGTGGTGAAGTGGGATGTTATAAATACTTATAGGGAACTTAGTGTACTGACTGAGATCAGCTGTGAAGGTATCTATATCTATTAAGAGTAGTGTATTATAGATAACCTTACTTGCTACCACATATCTATATATCTCAGTCAGAATTATTCTGGAATAGTGTGATGCTACGTTATGTGTCTAGGGTATGAGTATGGTGAAGTGTAAGTCACAACAACAGACAGATAAACAATTTAATTTAATCCACTACTCTTGACAACACTGTGACACTCACATACATATAACACTCTACAAAGATATCTTAAAAGAGTCACTGATAAACTTTCGAATAACAATATGTATTCATTACAGGCATGAATGAATATGTGTCCTGATTCAACTACAAGGGAATCAGGAATCACAATCAATTTAAATTACAAGTTATGTACAGAATGTATTTAATATGAATATTGTAGTGACATATATTATCACAAATGTTCTATGTGTGTCAGTTGTGTAGTAGTAAAATGAGGTAATACTGGTTTTGTTTTGTTCAAGCTCTGTTGGTATTTGTCATCATGACTTCAATAGTTTGTCTTTAGGGACCAGTATTGGAGATGTTCACAGTTCCTGATTTTAAGACAAGTAAATTCCCCTCTTAATGTTAATTTTAAAAAGTCAGTTCAAGATGAGGGGACATAATGTTGAGCTCAGCTGGCCAACTCTGCTTATCTTGAGTGATGGCGGCAGGAGAGGACTCCTCTGCTCGATTTCTCTTCTGGGCTCTGGAGATACCTCACTGATAGCTAAAAAAGACCAAGGAGTATGCTGTCCGACACTGGATTCAGCAAATCTCTGACCAGATGCTGCTCAGTACCATCAAGACCACTGTCCCTGAAATCAAGAAGGATGTACCTTCTACTTCATAACTAATTTATATTTTCTTTTTACACTGATCACAATACATCACAAACATTGCGTTCAGAGCGTTAGGCCAACAGTCAGCTTCATCTGAAATACTTTATACCAGCATTACCCTTCCTAATGGTTACTACGCCTCTGCACTTCCAGCATTATTTCTTTCTAGTCAATCATCCAGGTGTCAGTGTACTGTTTGGCCATTCCATGCCGTTTTACTTCTCTCCGACACCCTCTGTTCAGGCTGGAGCATTTTAGGCTTTACCTCACGTTTGCCACTGAACTACACATATATATACAGGCATAAATCAACAATTCACATTCAATTTTCATTAAAAGATATTAAATGGTTCAAGCTTACCACAATTCATACGAATAACACAGATACGTTGATTAGCAATGAATTCTGGCACAAACTGGCACAAATTTCCATCTGCTTATCTTCCAGGCTTTTATTGAGCAAAATTTTAGCTGGCTTCAACGCACTGATGCTTTATCAGGATCATTTAAACAAGTGGTCTCGAACTAACGCTCCCAAGTGTGTATATCAGCGAGACTGGCCAATGAGCCACGTTTCGATAAGTGTTTGAAAAAATGTTATCTTTTCCCGTCTCCCCTAACAACCAAGATAGTATTTATAGCCCGACCAATCGTGGTTAGGCTTTCATTTGTTGCGCTCCAATCAATTTGGAGTTTACATGGTAGGCTATTTCTGTAACGTAAATTTTTTTCAAACACGTTAAAAAAAAATCTTATGAGCAGAAATGATTTTATGCTGTCAGGCACCCCCAATATTTTATTTTGGGTATAATTTATTAATTCCTGGACTATTTGCGTAACGTTTTACATATTATTTGTCAGCAAGCCCTAAGGAACCCAAAAATACTAATTTAAAGGAGCTACGTGGCTGCGTTCAAAATATGCAATTTCTTCTACCTCCTGTTTCGAAGATGTGCTGTCTGGGTACTGTTATGTGTTCAAACGTAAACCCATCTAATGTTGTCTTTTCTAATAAGAGTTTGTTATGATTTATAAACCTAACTCTGGGAAAGGGTAGTGTATTTTATCACTGTCCGTCTGAAAAAAAGTTAGTGCTTGTAGACTTACACGCGTGATGCCAGCATTTGTATATCGCGCGTCGCGTGTTGCATGCGTTCCTGATTTTCAGCCCTCCCCTCTCGCTATCCTTTTGTCCATCTGTTCGTTCGTTTTGGTAACGTAATATAATTAATGTTAGGATTAATTTAGGTCATTACGCAGTACGTCTCAATGTTTTTCTTAGAAATGCAGCACACGTTTCATTGAAGAAGGCGGGTAATAATACAGTAAGCTTTTATATCAACGTGAAAGCGTTACAATTTGCAGACGAAGCAGAAAACAGGGGGGATTTCGAGTACATTCTTTGTGACAGCACTGTTATTTTACCATTGCTCTTCTCTTTATTAATTTTATTTGTTAGGCTTCATATTTACCTAATAATTTATATATGTGGATTAGAATATTTCATGACACCTCCCCTCTTAAAAACAGACATTATATGTCAGTCCTTTATTCTATATACACATAGAGAAATTTATTATTATTTCTGGGGTTTACGGTGATTCTCATCACACGGATGGCGGCTTAAAAAAATCCGCTCCCAGATTGGTTTTTCCAGATATATATTCAATGCTAAAATTATATGGAGCCAGAAGCAAAGACCATCGGAGTAACCTAGAGTTCTCATGCTTAGCCTGTGCTAAGAACGATAAAGGTTTGTGGTCAGTTTGCAACTTAAATGCCTTCCCATATAGATAAATATTGAATTTCTTTATTGCCCATATTACTGCAAGACATTCTTTTTCGCTAGTTGAGTAGTTGATTTCAGCTTTATTCAACTTTCTGCTAGCATATGCCACTGGGCTTAATTCCCCATCCAATGCATCTGATTTCTGTAGTAAAGTTGCACCTAACCCAATATTACTTGCATCCGTCCTTACTATGAATTCTTGACTTAAGTCAGGTAATTTCAAAATGGGTTTACTTGTGAGCTTTTCCTTCAATTCTTGGTAAGTCATTTCACATTGTGGTGTCCATGTAATGCGATCTGGAAGTCCTTTACGTGTCAATTCCGTTAAAGGTGCACATATGGAATTAAAGTTTTTGATATACTTCTGGTAGAAACCACATAATGAGACAAAGGATCTCACGTCCTTCTTGGTTTGTGGTCTCGGGGCTTTCTGTAGTTTCTCTGAGTTCTTTGGGTCAGGGGTCATGTTTCCCTGATAAACTGTGTGTCCCAAAAATTCCAATTCTTTACATCCAACGCAACATTTGGTTGGTCGGGCTGTTAAATTTGCCTCCCTAAGTCGATCAAACAGCATGTTCATAGAGTCAATGTGTTCCTCAAATGTTTCTGTTGCTATAAGGATATCATCCATAAAATTTGTTATACAGGGATTATTCAGAGGATCCAATAATTTTCTCATCATTCTAGAGAAGACACTAGGCGCATTCTTCAATCCAAATGGCAATCTATTAAACTCATAGTGTCCTTCTGAGGTACTAAAAGCTAGGTATGGTCTAACCTCAGGCTTTACTGGAATCTGATAGTATCCTTTACTCAGATCCACTTTTGAGAAATATTTAGCTTTATTTAGTCTGGCAAACAGCTGATTTGTATCCGGCAATGGATCCACCTGTCCTTCTGTAATAGCATTCAGTCTCCTGTAATCTATACAGAGTCTATGTTCTCCAGAGGGCTTCCTTAAAAGTACAACACCGGAACTATACGACGACTCACTGTGCGAAATAATTCCTTCCTTCAATAGATAGTCTATCTCTTCCTTCAAAGCTTTTTCCTTAGCAAACGGAATCGAATATGGTTTCATACAGACAGGTGTGGAGTCTATGAGTTTCATATCATATTCCAATAGGTTTGTATGCCCTGGTCGGTCTGTTAACACCTCTGCATGATTATTTAGAACCTGTTGCACTCTCTCTTTCTGAGTTTTCGTTAAATGTGTACTGATTTTCACCTGTGCTGCTGTCTCACAGGGGTGTAATGGATATTCAAATGATGAAAGTGGTTCCTTTTTCATCTCCATGGCGATGGACAAGGTCAACAAGTGTGTCTCTTCCTGATGTTCTCTTTCCAAATATTTCTTCAGGAGATTCACATGATAGATTTTTTCTTTCCCCTTCTTATCTATCTTATAATTTGTTCTAGACACCTTCTCTAGAACTGTATATGGACCCTGCCATCCAATTTGTAACTTATTCTGACTCCCGGGCAAAAGAAGCAGTACCTTCTCTCCCACAGCCAAATTTCTGTCTTTCGCCTTCCTGTTATAATAGGCAGCATGTTTCTTCCTGGCTTGTTTCAAATTTTCATTGGCAAGTTTCCAGCCAGTTTTCAACCGAGTGGTCAGCTCATTCACATATTGGTATGAAGATGTAATGTTTTCCTCTGCCTTTTCATCAGTCCACGTTCTTAACAAAGCTACATATGGACCTTTAATTGTGTGGACCTATTTGTCCATGCACCGGTATGGTCTCTTCCACTTGAAGCTTTATAGTGATGATTTTTCCTCCCAGAATTATCATTCACAAAACGACCGCTACCAATTCTTTTGGGGCTTCCTCCCCACTTAAAATTCTTGATGAGAGATTTCCTCTCTACATCCTCTTCCTCCAGTTTGTTTAAGTCCGATTGAGGGATTGTCGGCTGATCCTGGGGTAAGACATCTTTTTGCACTCTCCGCATAGTGGCCATTGTAAAACAGTTAAGTGAAGCTTGTCCGTGAAAAGGGGCTTCCCATTTCATTTGGTCCACTTTATCAAATCTATTTTTCTTTTTATTATCAGGCCTAATTTTGCCCCGTGGCGTGTCCAGGTCCTGATCCATGTTCCCACTTGTGGGTGTTCCCTCATGTGCTATGCTACACCTTTCTACAAAATTCTCAATGTCCCATCTTGCTTTGGGCCAATAATATTGTGAGCCACCTTTTGAATGAGGGTACCTATTTTCTCATGGTCCCCATCTGGTTTCACATGTAGGCTCCTTATTAATTCTGTCCTATATCTTTTTGGAAGAACCAGCTGTCCGTGACCATGGGATCTAGTTCCGGCCTTCCTATACATCAACTTGTTTTTCATGTAAAAATCTCCCTTGCCTGGAGTTGTATGACAAGTTGACAATTTTCTGAAACAAGGCTTGAGTGTTTTATCCCCAGCCTGTGCCTTCCTCATCTCTTCTGGAGTGGTATCTAACATAATATCCTCCTCCTGTCTTGAGGTCGACCTGACCTGAAGGGTTGCCATATACACAGGTTTCCTTCTGCAACGGTCAGTGTCATGATTGTCCATCTGACAATTCTTACACCACCTTTTTCCTTGGTTGAAAGATTTTCTTTCATCATATTTCCTTTCATCGAATTGTGGGAATTTATTTTTATTGTCATACCGTGGCCTATCAAATTGGTGCTTACCTTTATTTTGATCCCTAGGATCAAATTTATTAAAGTTCTGTGGTGCCCTAAAGTTATCCACCTGTTTCTTTTTATTACCTGTTACCTCTGCTTGAGCTGCTTGATACCTTTCAGCAACATTTAGCAACTCACCCAGCCTCTCTGCACCTTGTTCCATGAGAAACTTTCTCAGGTCTGGAGCCATGGACTCTCTTAGTTGCTCTATAAGGACCATTTCCTTAAGATCTTGGGTTTTCCCCAGAGAAGTCCATTTCTCCAAGTATGTCTCTATGCGTGCAGAGAACTGGTGATAGGTTTCACCTGACAGTAGTTTAGCATTCCTAAATTTTTTCCTGTAAAACTCTGCATTCTTTTCATACCTTAACAAAAGAGCCTGCTTTAGCATGTCATAATTTTCCTGATCACCTCTGCTCATTTTTGCAAAAACTTCATAAGCTGCCCCACGAAGTCCCTGAGATAACTTTAAGCTCCACCTTTCTCTCTCTAACCCATACGTGGTAGCTAATAGTTCATACCTATTTAGGTAGCTCTCAATATCATCGTCTTTCTCAACAAAATGATCTAAATGAAAATTCATAGCTGAGGTTGAGGCTCCTTGAGTAACCGTAGCATCAGAGGCAAAGGGACTGGCACCATTTTCAGGAGCATGGCCTTGAAACTCAAACTCCCTTAGTCGTAATTCATGTTCCCTTTGTAATCTTTTATCTTCTGCTTCCCTTTCTGCAGCTAATTTCCTCTCTTCCCTTTCTGCAGCCTGTCTTCTTTCCTCGGCTTCCCTTTCTGCAGCTAATTTCTTCTCTTCTGCTTCCAATTTCTTAGCCTCTTTGTCAGCCTCAATCTGCAACCTCTTAGTCTCAGCCTCAGCTTGCAACCTCTTAGTCTCAGCCTCTAACCTTCTTTCGGCTTCTTTTTCTAATCTTCTTTCTTCGCGTTCAATAAATTTGTCACATTCCGTTGTGACATAGGCAACCATAACTTGCCCATCTAATCATAACTCTTTTGCAGTCTGAACCGCAGCAGATCGAAATTTGGCCAGGTCCGCCATTGTCTATCAGGTAAATGTTTATAATGTCTACCCAACAATTCAATTTCTAACTATATATCTAATGGACAACACAGGCACCGTGAGCTCAACCTTATTTAATTCCACCCAAGGATACCTTTTAATTCTTATATTCCCTGAAGTGAATTACCCCCAATATTTTTAATAGTTAAAGATTCAAAATCCCAAGAGCGAGACCCCAATATATGTGGTGAAGTGGGATGTTATAAATATTTATAGGGGACTTAGTGTACTGACTGAGATCAGCTGTGAAGGTATCTATATCTATTAAGAGTAGTGTATTATAGATAACCTTACTTGCTACCACATATCTATATATCTCAGTCAGAATTATTCTGGAATAGTGTGATGCTACGTTATGTGTCTAGGGTATGAGTATGGTGAAGTGTAAGTCACAACAACAGACAGATAAACAATTTAATTTAATCCACTACTCTTGACAACACTGTGACACTCACATACATATAACACTCTACAAAGATATCTTAAAAGAGTCACTGATAAACTTTCGAATAACAATATGTATTCATTACAGGCATGAATGAATATGTGTCCTGATTCAACTACAAGGGAATCAGGAATCACAATCAATTTAAATTACAAGTTATGTACAGAATGTATTTAATATGAATATTGTAGTGACATATATTATCACAAATGTTCTATGTGTGTCATTTGTGTAGTGGTAAAATGAGGTAATACTGGTTTTGTTTTGTTCAAGCTCTGTTGGTATTTGTCATCATGACTTCAATAGTTTGTCTTTAGGGACCAGTATTGGAGATATTCACAGTTCCTGATTTTAAGACAAGTAAATTCCCCTCTTAATGTTAATTTTAAAAAGTCAGTTCAAGATGAGGGGACATAATGTTGAGCTCAGCTGGCCAACTCTGCTTATCTTGAGTGATGGTGGCAGGAGAGGACTCCTCTGCTCGATTTCTCTTCTGGGCTCTGGAGATACCTCACTGATAGCTAAAAGGACCAAGGAGTATGCTGTCCGACACTGGATTCAGCAAATCTCTGACCAGATGCTGCTCAGTACCATCAAGACCACTGTCCCTGAAATCAAGAAGGATGTACCTTCTACTTCATAACTAATTTATATTTTCTTTTTACACTGATCACAATACATCACAAACATTGCGTTCAGAGCGTTAGGCCAACAGTCAGCTTCATCTGAAATACTTTATACCAGCATTACCCTTCCTAATGGTTACTACGCCTCTGCACTTCCAGCATTATTTCTTTCTAGTCAATCATCCAGGTGTCAGTGTACTGTTTGGCCATTCCATGCCGTTTTACTTCTCTCCGACACCCTCTGTTCAGGCTGGAGCATTTTAGGCTTTACCTCACGTTTGCCACTGAACTACACATATATATACAGGCATAAATCAACAATTCACATTCAATTTTCATTAAAAGATATTAAATGGTTCAAGCTTACCACAATTCATACGAATAACACAGATACGTTGATTAGCAATGAATTCTGGCACAAACTGGCACAAATTTCCATCTGCTTATCTTCCAGGCTTTTATTGAGCAAAATTTTAGCTGGCTTCAACGCACTGATGCTTTATCAGGATCATTTAAACAAGTGGTCTCGAACTAACGCTCCCAAGTGTGTATATCAGCGAGACTGGCCAATGAGCCACGTTTCGATAAGTGTTTGAAAAAATGTTATCTTTTCCCGTCTCCCCTAACAACCAAGATAGTATTTATAGCCCGACCAATCGTGGTTAGGCTTTCATTTGTTGCGCTCCAATCAATTTGGAGTTTACATGGTAGGCTATTTCTGTAACGTAAATTTTTTTCAAACACGTTAAAAAAAAAAAAAAAATCTTATGAGCAGAAATGATTTTATGCTGTCAGGCACCCCCAATATTTTATTTTGGGTATAATTTATTAATTCCTGGACTATTTGCGTAACGTTTTACATATTATTTTGTGTTCAAACGTAAACCCATCTAATGTTGTCTTTTCTAATAAGAGTTTGTTATGATTTATAAACCTAACTCTGGGAAAGGGTAGTGTATTTTATCACTGTCCGTCTGAAAAAGTTAGTGCTTGTAGACTTACACGCGTGATGCCAGCATTTGTATATCGCGCGTCGCGTGTTGCATGCGTTCCTGATTTTCAGCCCTCCCCTCTCGCTATCCTTTTGTCCATCTGTTCGTTCGTTTTGGTAACGTAATATAATTAATGTTAGGATTAATTTAGGTCATTACGCAGTACGTCTCAATGTTTTTCTTAGAAATGCAGCACACGTTTCATTGAAGAAGGCGGGTAATAATACAGTAAGCTTTTATATCAACGTGAAAGCGTTACAATTTGCAGACGAAGCAGAAAACAGGGGGGATTTCGAGTACATTCTTTGTGACAGCACTGTTATTTTACCATTGCTCTTCTCTTTATTAATTTTATTTGTTAGGCTTCATATTTACCTAATAATTTATATATGTGGATTAGAATATTTCATGACAGGGGTTCTTCTAATATGCAGAGCTAAAATACTGTGCTCTGGTTCTGTGCTCTCCCAAAGGAATTGCCACGACATACGCAGAGCCACTTCTTAGCTCCCCTTGCTAATCATGAATATATGTCGTAGATTTCCGATAGGAGAATTAAGACTAGGTTTGGTCCCTTCTGAATAGGTTTGAATAGGTGATAGACTCAGTGAGAGTTAGTGAAAGGTAATAGAATTTCCACACACGTGAGATGATAGATTTTGATATAGTGGCTGTCTCTGAAAGCGAAAAGAATTCTTCTCTCTCTCACCTATCTTCTACAACAGTTGTTACAGCGTCAGACAGACTACACCAATATACATATTACGTATATTTCTATCACTCACAGGCACGCACATACACGTGACGACAGGTAAACACACCGACGTGGGAAACCTATAACAATGATATATATATTATCTAGAACGAGCTGACCAAACACGATTATTAAGTTCAAGAGCGATTTTATTATCAGGAAAAAATCGGCTCACAACATCAAAGAAAGTACATCAAGGAAAATACATATACACATAGTCATAAAAAATCAAGGAAATGTTGCAAGGATGATAGCCCCGTTATAGTGTTAACTCTAGGTTTAGCCCGGTCCCGTTAAGAGAACAGATGATGGCGCCAGAGTCACAGATACATAGGGTTTGAGTCTAAGAGTTTTTCTTTGTTTTATCTCGTAATTATATGCACAGAGTTTGAAAAAAAAATCTGATTTAACCTAAGACAAAAAAACACAAGAACTCTAGCCTTAGCAACAAATTATGCAGATTGAAAAAAAAAATTAGGACAGCAACAGGGTGTCAAAGATAAAATAGTGAAAAATATCACTCAAACCAGCGTACACTCATTCATTCCGCCATGGCTTCTCACACTTGTACTCACGACTTTGCTTGCTGCCTCTTGGAACACATTGATTTTAGATTTTCACACAGACTCAAAAAATGCAGTCTTCTGCCAAGAAGTCCCCAGTTCCAGAAGACGTATTTAACTTGGAGTCTCCGGGAACGACTACTTGGGTATGCAAATTTGTTCAAATGTCTGATTAAGTCACCTAACAATTATTCCAGGCGCGGGAGTTAGCAGAGCACAGTGTCAATAGCGTAGGTTTCAAAAAAATGATGAATGTCAGGTCGGTGCCTTCTCTCAGTATAGGATTCACTTTAGTCACACCACAGATTTGTCCAGAAGATATAATCTAGTCGGGAAATGATTGTTAATATTCACGCCACCAGGCAGCAAATTATATAGAGTTTCTAGAAGAAATTAAGTGCTGGCTCCAAGGTCCAGTATTTATCATTACAGTCTTTGAAAACCCGTTATAGGGATATTAGTATTTCTGTCTAACTTGCACCGTCAGATCAGTGTTACTTGAGAAAACCCACGTGGTTCAAAATAAGGACTGTCTATTTCTTCACAAGTATGGAAACTACTACTAGGTGCTGGTAAAGTTAGGGTCACCCCAAAACTTTCACTGTGTGGAGGAAAAATAACACATATAATATAATAAACAGAATCTGAACTGGTTATAACTTACATTTAAACTTGCAAGCAGAGAGCTTTGCTTATCATTTAAACTTCCCGTGACGTAAGTTATATTTAAAAATCAGCAATCCTCATGAATTTAGGAACACGTGCGTATCCCGTCATCATTCATGAGGCTCGATTCTAGAGTTTATACGTTAGTTTAGAAAAATACACTCGACTGAGTATTAGCAGTTAAATTAAATTTATAAATAGCTACAATTGCCGTTATAAGCTAGAAATTAAATTTTTAGTCTGCTTTTCCACTGAATGCTTCCCTAGAAAATATAATAGCCTACCACTTTATTTCTCTTCTGCGCTAAAGAAATAGATTAAAATGAATTAAGCGATTTAACACTTTAACACTCACAAAATCTATATATCTATCATATTAATTACCTCAACCACAGAATTACAGGTAGTCGCACAACTTAAGAATAAAAATGCTGAAAATATTTCTGGAAGTCTAGAAGTTCGACAAATTGCCGAAACAAACTGAGATCTTCGCTAACAGCTATTCTGTTTTTCGAGCGACCTATCTACTGTGGAGTCTATGAGCGAGAATGAAATTAAAGTTTCAAACTTGGCCAATATCTTAAAATCAGACAAAGGGCCCAAACTTATTTCGCCAAGCGAAATTATCTCCCCTACTCCCAACATTTACGTCCGCTTAACGCGTGTCGTAACTGTCACCTACTGACCACGATGTACGCGTGTCAGTTTCAAATCCCAGACAGCCTGACTCCATTTCAGGGCAGTTTTCACACTACAGCTGACCATGGCCCAAGTGAGCGCCGTGTCAGTTTGGGATTTTCCAGACAAATGTCTGGATACTGACCGGTGCAGATGTAAAGTATCACACCTCACCGGGACTTATGCCGAGAAGAAGCTCGCGCGCTCGGTGAGAATGTAGACGATTTGCTACGTCCTGTGTTCAGCGAACCGACTTATCACGCCTTCTGACGCCCTGCAGCCCTGACATCTACGTAATATCGTCCTAGCGCGATTCTCAGTTTTAGAGAAAGGAAAACAGGTAAAGTTTGCGAATTATATGAAAATAATATTCGCAAAACGAATGGGTGAAAAAATATACAGGAAAAAAATGAAATACAGAGATAATAAAAGAGAGAATTTTCGGGTGAAAGAATAGGAAGAAGTTGTAGGAAATTAAATGAATATAAACCCTACGTGACAGAGCCTCCCCCCTTTAAGATATGGAAGCACTCCATGTCTACGTTATGGAGTTTAATTTCCTATAACCGTAGCTTCGGGGGGTCTGTCCTCTTCCCTCTCCTCTTCCCCCTCCATCTCTGTCCAATTCCTACTCAAGTCCACTCCTCAAAGTTTCCTTCCCCCGGAATGTCTCATATGCGCGCTTGAAAGAGCGTCGCCGCTTCTGACATTTTTGAAAGATTTCCTGTGATAGCGGTGGAATATCCCTGCCACTATCATCATCTTCGTCAGTTTTGGCGATCGTCAGGAGATGGTCGGAGGTTGGCACTGGTTTTTCCAAGTATCTCTTTAAGAGATTTAAATGGAAAACCTTCTCCTTTCCTTCAATAGAGATCTGGTAGTTAGCCTTAGAAATCTTTTTCAGGACGGTAAACGGCCCTTGCCATCCGATCTTCAGTTGGTTGTTCTCAGTAGGGAGTAACACCAAAACTTTCTCTCCTGCTTCCAGTTCTCTCTCTTCCGCGACTTTCCTGTATCGGTTAGCGTGCTTTGTGCGAGCTCGCTTAAAGTTAGTCGTTGCTAGGTCCCACCCTAGTTTCAACCTTTCCTTTAAAACCGACACATATTTACTTGCTGAGACGACTGTCTCATCCGCCTTCTCGTCTGTCAGAGACTGAAGTAAGGCTTCAAGCGGGCCCTTAATGGGTCTGCCAAATAAGAGTGTAGCTGGCGGAAATCCTGTGGAAGTATGAGGAGATTCTCTGTAGCCAAATAATGCTGCAGGAATACAGAGATCCCAATCTTCAGGTTTCACTTGTGCCAGCTTACTTAGCATCATGGTGAGGTTTCCATTAGCACGTTCCACGAGCCCATTTCCGGCCGGAGTATATGGCTTAGTGTGGATGTGCTGGGTCCTCAAGATCTTAACGATCTCATCCATCAACAGGTTTCGGTATGGAGATCCATTATCCGTCAACACTTGCTGAGGGAATCCCAACCGAGTGAAAATCTGCACGAGGGCTTCTGCGACATGCTTGGCATCTGCGCATGTTAGCGGGATAGCTTCTGCCCATAAAGTGCATGTATCGACTAAGGTCAGGATGAACCTGTTCCTTCTTTTAGTCCTTTCGAAAGGCCCTAAAATGTCGATCACAACCCGTTCGAATGGTGTTCCCATTATTGGCATTTCACCCATGTGGACTGGGGGGGTCCGTTGCTTGGGTGGTACCCGTTGGCACTGGGCACAGGATTTGACGTACCTGATAATATCAGTGTTTACTCCTGGCCACCAATAATGAGTGGTTATACGTTGGTTTGTGGCGTTCTGTCCCATATGTCCGCTGAAGGGAAGAGAGTGCCCCATTTCTAGGATTTGGCTTCTGTACTGTTTCGGTACTAGGAGCTGGTTGTAACCTTGGTCAGGCTTGCCCGTTCTCCGATAAAGTACGCCATCCTCAGAAAAAATGTCCCCGTGCTGTTTGGGTTCCTTAGCCATGGGCAGTTTCCTAAAGCAGGGTGCCAAAGTAGGGTCCTTGTATTGCGCTTCTTTAAGTTCCATAGGTAACAAATTTGGCGCAGGCTCCCGTTCCTTCTTGGTTTGCCCTCTTGTAGTTACAGCTGCCACAATCGGCTCTTCCGGTTTCCCAATACACACGTATCTCCCGCCAAGTATGACTGGGTAGATGGGATCATCCATAACAGCCGCTTTGATCACACCTCTGACAAAGTCAGAGTGTATCTCCACCAATGCGATGGGAAGCGCTGTAGGTGCCTCACTCTTACGAACTCCACAAAGTTGGACGGTCTCTGCTGTCTCTTGACCGGGTTTGACCAGGTTTCTGGCAACAATGCAATCGTAAGAAAGCCCCGTGTCAAATAAGCAAGAAGTTTGAGAACCGTTCAAAGTAACAGTACCTCGCGTTGAGGGTCTATCCCCAACAGGTTTGGAATCACTGTCAACAATTCCGCCTTGCGAGACTGTCAATAAGCATCCGATGCGTTTCGGCTCGGTGTGCTCGGTCTGATCATATGTCCCGTGCTCAGGGGTTCTCCCTTTGCCACCTTGTCCTTTCTGGCTACGCTGCCATGTAGGGCGGTCGGATTGATCAGACTGTTTGGGGTGGTTGGGGTACTTGTTCTTGTAGAACTTGGATTTTTCAGGAGGGGGGTTTTGAGGTCCAGTTTCTCTGTGGTTATTTTGGTTAGAAGCCTGAGAAGATTGTTCTAGGTTATGTTTTCGAAAATGCTCCTCTGTCGGTTTCCGCTTTGTGGCCGGTAGTTCAGCCAGCGCATTGTGATAACGCTCAGACTTTTCCAAAATGTCTTCAAGTTTTTCTGCCCCCTGCTCAGCGAGAAATCTCCGGGTATCAGCAGACAAAGTGTTCTTTATTTGTTCAGTTAGAACAAGTTCCTCAAGACCTTCATAGGTAGAGGGGAGCTTCGAAAGCTCAAGGCACTTTGTTAGATATCCCTTAAGACGAGATGAGAACTGGTGAAAAGTTTCAGAATTCTCTTTCCGGCTGTTGCGAAACAGTTGCAAAAACTTGCGAGCGTTCATTTCAAAGCGCTCCAGTAACGCTTTCTTCAACACATCGTGTCGTCTTGTTGGCTACTTTCCAGCTTAGAATAAACATCATAAGCAGAACCTTTTAGGGCCTGGGAAAGTTTCATATTCCAACGCGACCTCTCTAACCCGTACAGAGTTGCAATTTTCTCAAATTTTTCTAACCATGTGTCAATCTTCTCATTTGGACAAGGAAAGGATTCAAGAGTGAAAGACATAGCATTTAGTTGAAGAGATTGAGTGTTAGCAGGGTCAGTTAAGGAAGAATGAGGAGAAGACTCTCCATTGCTGGAGGTAGAGGCAGCCCCACGGCTCTGAAGTTCTAGAGCTTTAAGAGCCAACTCATGTTGTCTCTCCTTCTCTCTTTCCTCTCTCTCCTCCCTCTCCTTCTCATGCTGTCTCTCCTTCTCTTTCTCTCTTTCCTCATGCTGCATCCTGCGGATTTCCATTTCCTCGTCCATTTTCTTCTGCTGTAAAGCTTCGGCTGCTTCTTCTTTCCTCCTTAGTTCTTCTTCTTTCCTCTCCGCATCATATCTCTCAAGTTCGTCCCTGACAAAAGCTTTCGCTTCTTCTCCTTCCAGTCCCTCCTCTCTCGCTTCGTCCCTGAGAAGTTGTCTAAGCTTTGCCCTCTCGGCCATATTATGTCAGTGACTGAGACACGTGGAGATAGAAAATAGGAAAAAGAATAACCTGGTTCCTACCACTTACGAGAAAAAAATTCCAAAAATCAAAAGATGATATCCTTAACCCTGGGATACCTCCTCCAAAATAAAATCTAACTATCGCTGCTATTATCGGCAATAAAGCACTCAATGCAAAACACGACTACGCCAAATAAATGGTAGTTAAGATTACAACTGAAAATATAAGTTGCTACAGTGGAAAAGCAAAAGAATATTGCAAAAATTAAAGAGAAAAATAATCCCTTAATTTTTAAAAATCCACTACAAGTTCGCCCCTGAAGTCAGATCGGGTAAGGGAGGGAATTAATCTGGACAAAAAGTCCGAAACACACTCCTTAACTTAGTTCAAACGCCGTTCTGCCTCAGTACCCAGTGAATGTTATACACTCACCACTTTACCAGCATTTAGTATTACAATCAGCAGTTAACATATATCCCGACAAATCAACCTGTAACCAAAATGTATATTATTCAAAGATGCTGTGGAAAAAAAAAACTTATTAGTTTGTGTGGTCAGCACGCCCGTAAACAGATCGCTAGTCTAGGGGGTAATTATTTAAAGATATAACAACTCACAAGACATCACACTCTTACTCTATTACAGAATAAGAATCTTAAATACAAAATCCAGATAGACGAGTCCACGTTTGTCGTACTCGTCTTCCTATTCTAAGTTCAAAGACCGGAAACGAGCCCTCATTTGTCGTAGATTTCCGATAGGAGAATTAAGACTAGGTTTGGTCCCTTCTGAATAGGTTTGAATAGGTGATAGACTCAGTGAGAGTTAGTGAAAGGTAATAGAATTTCCACACACGTGAGATGATAGATTTTGATATAGTGGCTGTCTCTGAAAGCGAAAAGAATTCTTCTCTCTCTCACCTATCTTCTACAACAGTTGTTACAGCGTCAGACAGACTACACCAATATACATATTACGTATATTTCTATCACTCACAGGCACGCACATACACGTGACGACAGGTAAACACACCGACGTGGGAAACCTATAACAATGATATATATATATTATCTAGAACGAGCTGACCAAACACGATTATTAAGTTCAAGAGCGATTTTATTATCAGGAAAAAATCGGCTCACAACATCAAAGAAAGTACATCAAGGAAAATACATATACACATAGTCATAAAAAATCAAGGAAATGTTGCAAGGATGATAGCCCCGTTATAGTGTTAACTCTAGGTTTAGCCCGGCCCCGTTAAGAGAACAGATGATGGCGCCAGAGTCACAGATACATAGGGTTTGAGTCTAAGAGTTTTTCTTTGTTTTATCTCGTAATTATATGCACAGAGTTTGAAAAAAAAAAATCTGATTTAACCTAAGACAAAACACAAGAACTCTAGCCTTAGCAACAAATTATGCAGATTGAAAAAAAAAAATTAGGACAGCAACAGGGTGTCAAAGATAAAATAGTGAAAAATATCACTCAAACCAGCGTACACTCATTCATTCCGCCATGGCTTCTCACACTTGTACTCACGACTTTGCTTGCTGCCTCTTGGAACACATTGATTTTAGATTTTCACACAGACTCAAAAAATGCAGTCTTCTGCCAAGAAGTCCCCAGTTCCAAAAGACGTATTTAACTTGGAGTCTCCGGGAACGACTACTTGGGTATGCAAATTTGTTCAAATGTCTGATTAAGTCACCTAACAATTATTCCAGGCGCGGGAGTTAGCAGAGCACAGTGTCAATAGCGTAGGTTTCAAAAAAAATGATGAATGTCAGGTCGGTGCCTTCTCTCAGTATAGGATTCACTTTAGTCACACCACAGATTTGTCCACAAGATATAATCTAGTCGGGAAATGATTGTTAATATTCACGCCACCAGGCAGCAAATTATATAGAGTTTCTAGAAGAAATTAAGTGCTGGCTCCAAGGTCCAGTATTTATCATTACAGTCTTTGAAAACCCGTTATAGGGATATTAGTATTTCTGTCTAACTTGCACCGTCAGATCAGTGTTACTTGAGAAAACCCACGTGGTTCAAAATAAGGACTGTCTATTTCTTCACAAGTATGGAAACTACTACTAGGTGCTGGTAAAGTTAGGGTCACCCCAAAACTTTCACTGTGTGGAGGAAAAATAACACATATAATATAATAAACAGAATCTGAACTGGTTATAACTTACATTTAAACTTGCAAGCAGAGAGCTTTGCTTATCATTTAAACTTCCCGTGACGTAAGTTATATTTAAAAATCAGCAATCCTCATGAATTTTAGGAACACGTGCGTATTCCGTCACCATTCATGAGGCTCGATTCTAGAGTTTATACGTTAGTTTAGAAAAATACACTCGACTGAGTATTAGCAGTTAAATTAAATTTATAAATAGCTACAATTGCCGTTATAAGCTAGAAATTAAATTTTTTAGTCTGCTTTCCACTGAATGCTTCCCTAGAAAATATAATAGCCTACCACTTTATTTCTCTTCTGCGCTAAAGAAATAGATTTAAATGAATTAAGCGATTTAACACTTTAACACTCACAAAATCTATATATCTATCATATTAATTACCTCAACCACAGAATTACAGGTAGTCGCACAACTTAAGAATAAAAATGCTGAAAATATTTCTGGAAGTCTAGAAGTTCGACAAATTGCCGAAACAAACTGAGATCTTCGCTAACAGCTATTCTGTTTTTCGAGCGACCTATCTACTGTGGAGTCTATGAGCGAGAATGAAATTAAAGTTTCAAACTTGGCCAATATCTTAAAATCAGACAAAGGGCCCAAACTTATTTCGCCAAGCGAAATTATCTCCCCTACTCCCAACATTTACGTCCGCTTAACGCGTGTCGTAACTGTCACCTACTGACCACGATGTACGCGTGTCAGTTTCAAATCCCAGACAGCCTGACTCCATTTCAGGGCAGTTTTCACACTACAGCTGACCATGGCCCAAGTGAGCGCCGTGTCAGTTTGGGATTTTCGAGACAAATGTCTGGATACTGACCGGTGCAGATGTAAAGTATCACACCTCACCGGGACTTATGCCGAGAAGAAGCTCGCGCGCTCGGTGAGAATGTAGACGATTTGCTACGTCCTGTGTTCAGCGAACCGACTTATCACGCCTTCTGACGCCCTGCAGCCCTGACATCTACGTAATATCGTCCTAGCGCGATTCTCAGTTTTAGAGAAAGGAAAACAGGTAAAGTTTGCGAATTATATGAAAATAATATTCGCAAAACGAATGGGTGAAAAGAATACAGGAAAAAATGAAATACAGAGATAATAAAAGAGAGAATTTTCGGGTGAAAGAATAGGAAGAAGTTGTAGGAAATTAAATGAATATAAACCCTACGTGACAATATAACAAGAACAAACATTAATTATAATTAGGGCAGAGATTGATGCAACTGAAGGAATATGCCTTCACACTAGCTCAGATGGCCGACTGTTTAACCTCCAAAGACTGAAGGCAAAAACAAACATCAGAAAAGTCACTATAAGAGATTTATTATTCGCTGATGATGCTGCAGTCGTCACTCAAAGCCAATAGGAGCTTCAGAGCTTGATGAATCGCTTTATTCAAGCATGCAAGGACTTTGGCCTCACAATAAGTCTTTAAAAAAAAAACAAATGTGCTAGGTCAGGATGTGGATGTTGCACCAGTTACCACTATCGATAACTATGAATTGGCAGTGGTGCACCACTGTGCACATACCTGTGGTATGCCATCAACGACAAACTCTCTCTGGACACAAAAATTGACAACCGCATTGGCAAAGCTACAGCTACCTTTGCCCGCCTCACAACGCGTGTTTGGGGAAACTCCAATTTCGCAACGAAGATCAAAGCTGCAGTATATAACGTCTGCGTCACTAGCACTTCTACATAGCAGAGAGACATGGACAACCTATGCTAAGCAGGAAATAAGGCTCAATACCTTCCATCTACGGTTTCAACGCCACATCCTCCGTATTTCGTGGACAAAGGGACACATATCGAGGTGTTGTCATATGCTTGACTTCAAAGCATGTATTATACACTGCTTAGACAGCGCAGACTACGCTGGCTTGGCCATGACCGCAGCATGGAAGATGGTCGCATCCCCAAGGATATCTTCTACAGACAACTGGCAGATGGCAGAACAGTTGGGCGACCGCAGCTGAGGTTCAAAGATGTGTGCAAGAGAGACATGAGGGCACTGGACATAAATCAAGCAACATGGGAGGATGAAGCTGCTGATCGCACCAAGTGGCGATACTCTCTACGAAAAGCTCTCACGGCAAGCAGAAGAGACGAGAAAACGTCGAAAGGAACACCAGGAAAATAAGCAGCTGAGGGCTGTCACTTCAGGGGCGTATCCCATATTCAGTATGACTGAAGGGGCTATTATTATTATTATTATTTTTTTTTTGGTAAAAGTCTTACTCGATTAATCGAATTTCTTTACTCGCAGATTAATCGATTAATTTCGAACTAATTTGTAAATTATTTTAAAAAATCAAAAATATTTTTCATTAAATCACCAAGGACTTTATTTATCTGACTCGTTATATATTTTTTTTTTTTAATTAACCTTTATTGGGTCAATATTTTACAACATAGTATTTACATAGTTTTTACAAGAGTTAAAATTTATATACATTACAAATAATGTAAATTACATAGTATAAAACTACTCCCCTCCCTTCCCCTCCCAAAAAAAAAAACCCCAATATCCCAAACAATATCCCAATCACTCCCAAAATTTGATGATGAAATAAATGAGGCTATAAACATCGACACCCTACCGTGAGATGATTGATGAAGACTTATACCCTAAAAGTTATTTATAATCACAGCAACTTGCTTGTGAGATTTTTACATTTTAACTTGAAGTATTTACAAGCAAAGCTACCTTGCTTTGCATGA
Source organism: Oreohelix idahoensis (assembly GCA_024509875.1). Lineage (NCBI taxonomy): Eukaryota > Metazoa > Mollusca > Gastropoda > Stylommatophora > Oreohelicidae > Oreohelix > Oreohelix idahoensis. The sequence goes on along the minus strand of JAMPIV010013023.1, from coordinate 84,984 downwards.
CAAAAAAAAGTCAATAAAGGTTTAAGTACACAAAAGTTTTAAATCTGTTCTATTATGTTTTGTGTCATGCGTTCGTATATTTGTGTGAATATTGTACTGTCGTAATGTCCATTGTCGTATACAGCTCTGTTCCTACATGTCCAAACAAGGTATCTAAAGTTAGCTAACAAAGTCAGTAGCTTAAGTTCTATTTGTCTCGTCATCTGTGGTAACGTGTTCATTGTGACTGCTCTATATAAATTAAGTGTCTGTTGTGAGTGTGGGCCTATTAATTTCCTTAACTTGTTTAAAGTGGGGGCCACTGTCTTACATGTGTAAAATAAATGGTCTTCTGTCTCTGTAATGTTGTCACTACACAGTTTACATTTGGGCGCTAATCTGTTTGCTTTTATTGCTGATTTGTTAGCTATTGGTGTTAAACTGTGTAGTAGTCTGTAAGTGACTTCCTTTGCTTGTGGTTTAATGTCTATTGCGTGAATGTTTGTAAAGCTCTGTGTGTAATCAGTTATAAAGAGGTTGTACCCTCTTCTTGTCTTTATAGGTGTTTCCTGTGCTGCAACTAGAAGTTTGTATATAAGTTTGGTGTCTTGTTTTATTAAGTGTTTGTTCCCCTCTAAATTCTGTAGACATATTTTGTAAAAAGGTGGTGGTGTACCAAAAAAATGGGGTTGATTGTTATTCAACTTACAAAGGTTTAATAATCTTAAACCAATGTAGTAGTGTGCCAGCGGGTATAGACTCGGGCTTTTTATAACTTCCCCTATGTATTTAATCCTTAAAGCTTTTATTTTAGTGTTGATGTCTTGTAAGTACATTCCCGATAACAACATTGCACAATATTGGGATATGTTAAAGAACACAATTAGAGATAGAACGCAGATTTTGGCTACATTTATTCACAAACAATTTAAGAAAGAAGAGGGGATTTTAGAAGAAGCAATTAGTTTAACCAAAAGTTTAGATAACACGAACCCTCACATCCAAACCTTAGAAGAGCAATTAGATCAATATAGACAGTATACCTACCAGGGAGCACTACTTAGAACTAAATTACACACTATAACGCAAGAAATCCCTAGTAGGCAATATTTAGCAATTGAACAGAATGTACAACGCAGTAGACAGATACACGAAATAATTGACATGAACGGACAACAACAAACAGATAACACCAACATTAGTCACGCTTTCTTCCAATACTACAAAAAACTATATACTAAGGAAGAAACCGACGCAAATATACAAGACAAATTTCTACAATACGCAAAACGTTTAAGTGATGAGGAAAGTGCGAAGCTAGACCAACCTTTAACTTTAGATAATTTACAAGAGGCCCTTAGTACCTTTCAAAAAGATAAAGCACCCGGACCTGATGGGTTAACTGCAGAATTTTACAGGGCTTTCTTCCCCTGTTTAGGGCCCATTCTAATTAAAATGCTGGAAGAGGCATTTCAAAAAGGGGAACTCCCAGAAAGTTTAAATCAGTCATACATTACCCTGATCCCCAAGGATAGTAATGACAAAAAGTCAATTAAGAATTTTCGGCCCATTTCTCTTTTAAATGTTGATTATAAAATTCTGACTCGTTATAAGGCATCATCGTCCTAAAAATACAGGGTGATCGCGAAGTCTCTTCGCAGTGGGTTCAATGCTTTAATAATATGAATGTAACATTTTATGATTCAGTAAACAGTATTATTTTAATTGATTTTAATTAGATTTACTTTACTACTACATAAAAGTAGTATTTTTATTTTATTCTCGCATAAAGCATTAGTGTCTGTTTAAATAATTTAAATTGCTATGTAAAATAAAGAAACGTAGAGTTGTAAATTATGACCTTTTAATAATAATTGTATCACTTGGATTGTTTCCCTTGATTCAAAGTATTCAAGCATCGAACCCACTGCGGAGAGACTTCTTGATCACGCTATATAATTATAATACTGAAAAGTCTTCCTCCACCCTCTGTTTGTTTTGTTTTTAACACCTTAACGGGTGTGCGGGAACTATCATATTAGGACAAAGGAAAAAGAAAAAAACAAGAACGCACATCCATGCAATTCGACACATTTAGTTTCCTCTATATACAGTAATTAGAACGGCGAAATAACAAGAAGAGATAGCTCCGCAACCAGACGTTACAGCAAGGCCTCAAAACACAACCACTGCAGACCCAAGCAGAACAGTCCCAACTAAGATGGTTTGGTCATGTCGGCAGAATGGAAGAAGATTGGCTACCACGACAAGTATGGGAATACTAAGAGCCAGGGATCCAGACCCCCAGGACGACCCAGAGTCCGCTGGGAGGACAACATTAGGCAATCCCTGAAGGACCGAGGACTAGAATGAAACCAGGCCAGGAGGAAGACAGCCGATAGGATAGTATGGCGCTCTCTCTTCCAAACCTCTACACCTCACGGCAGAAGAGGAACGACTAAGTAAGTAAGCATGTAGAAAGGAGAAATGATCTATGGATCCAGTATCGGATACTGAACCAAATATCGGAAATTACAGGCACTATTAAACCTTCCAGTTCTCGTATTTCTCCGTCATATTACTAACAGCTTTTCTCTACACAGTTGCAACCGCTTTCATGGCGCATTATTTTGGGATGTGAACTAAATTGCGCACCTGCTGAAATAATGCGCATTTTTTTTCCAATGTGCCGCGAGGCGCCGGACCTTTTTCCAGAAATATTCCTGCATCTGTTATTTTCAGTGACACAATTTCTGGAGTTTACCCCCATTTATATTACTTATTTCGGGTAAGTACTGAATAAGTGCGTCCGCCATATATTTATGTGTATATAGCCAGTGAAGCAACACTGCACATCGCAGATGAAGCTTCTTTGCTTTCGTGCCAACTGTTTCCGTACTTTTGATGCAAAACGGAAATGAACGAAGTGATCACAAGAGAATTTAGTGCCGTCAATAGTGCTGCAGAAAGAGCGACACTTAATTATTAGAATTCTCAATGTTGGTCCGCCGTGGCTAGCGTCATGCTTTAACAATGACATATAACAAGTCTACGTGCACATGTTATGACCTTTTTATAAAGGGATATAAAAATATGAACGTCAAGGCACACACACAAAAAAAAAACAACTACCACTTAAGCTACAGTCCCGGACGGTAAAGGAAGAGAAGGTAATCTGGTGTATATAAGGCTCTACGTATGTGCTTTTTTCTTCACATGTTAGTTGAGTGTAGAACAGGGGGGTTGTCAAACACGCAGCCCGCGGGTCACATTCGGCCAATTGCACTCTTCAGTACGGCCCGCTCGACTGTCGTAACATGTGGTTGGAATTCGCCACTTTCCTGAGCCTAAGAAGCAGTATGACTCGGAAAACGTCTTGCGTAAATTATGAAACTAGCAAGCAGCTGTGGAGCCTTACGTTGGCAATATTATACCCTGTAGAATTATAGAAACCTACTCCTGTAAGACCTGATACATCGTCATGTATATTTTACATTGCTCATTTATTTATTACAAAATTCTAATTTTTTATTTATATATTTGTGCCTGATATATATACTGAAGCACATTAAAAACGCACCACTATTATATATACTGATGCCGAGAAGCTGGAAAAAAAAGTGTGGGAATGGATTTTCCCCGTGTTTATCACGAGGTAGAGAGCGAATGGCTGCTGGGATGGAAAGAGCATGATTCAACCCACGGGTTTGTATACAGACTACATGAAAACAATGAAAGTTACATGTGTAACACGATTCCCAACAGCTATGACCCTGAAAATGTGTACGCGTTGTGGCAGTATACTCGGTATAAAAAGGCCGTTGAGACAAAACACCCAGTACATGTGCTTGAAATGCCACGGCTATCTGAAAACGACCGCCAACGAGCCATTGGTATGTTGGAGACCGGAATGAGCTCGCGGGTCATTGCCAGAAGGATGAATTGCCACCACAGCATTATTGTACGTCTCAATGAACGTTACGGAACCACTGGCAGTGCCCGGGATAGACTTCGGAGTGGCCAACCACGAGTTACTACCCCTGCGCAAGATCGTCATATTGTGCTGAGTCACCTAAGGAATCGTTCTCTCCCGGCAAGTCAAACAGCAAGAGCAATAGTGGGTAGACGTGGGCAAGTCTTTCGAATGATAGTCATACGACGACTCAGAGATACAGGCCTTACTGCAAGACGACCTTATGTTGGGCCAAACTTGACTCACAGACATCGTCAGCAGCGCCTGCAATGGGCAGAGCAACATGTCAGATGGACTAGACTGCAGTGGAATGCTGTCCTATTCACAGACGAGAGCAGATTCAACATATCCTTTGTTGATGGACGTATGCGGATTTGGCGACGGTGTGGGGAGCGCTTTGCAGATTGCTGTGTTCGTCAGCACAGCCGATTTGGAGGTGGCAGTATTCACATTTGGGGAGGATTCAGTTTTCACCATCACTTGCCTCTTCACGTCTTCCGTGGAAATGTTAACGCTGGGACATATCGAGATGAGGTTCCGGATGCATTGGTTGCTCCTGCGTTCACAAATTATCCAGACTTGCAGCTTCTCCAGCAGGATAACGCACGTGCGCACACCGCATGCATTACGCAGCAATATCTACAGCAGCAGAACATTGTGACGATTGATTGGCCTGCCCTATCACCAGACATGTCCCCTATAGAACATCTGTGGGACGAGCTTGGACGCAGAGTCTACAGGCAAGGTTCTCCAGCTAATCTGCAACAGCTCGAAGCTGCTCTTACACGTCAATGGGACGTGATTCCCCGAAATTTCCTTCAGAGACTTGTGCGTTCCATACGGAGCCGCTGCCATGCTTGTTTGCAAGCACACGGTGGACATACCAGATACTGAGGATAGTGTGAATGAATTTTTTATTGTTTGCATTTTTGGTTTTCTCCCTTGCCTGCACAGAATGCAATAAATTTCATACCAATTATATATATATATATAAAGTATCGTTTTGTCCCTGTCCGGTCCCACATCAGAACCGAGTTTGACACCCCTAGTGTAGAAGATCTGGTTTCAGGGCACGGGGAAGGCCAAGAGGCAAATGGATAGATAACATCACAGATTCTTCAACAGCACGGGCGTGCAGCATATCCAGAAGAAATGAAGAAGGCTCAAGAACCAGATAGCACGTTGAAGCCTTGTTTTGGCAAATTGCCAAAAGTAGAAAACCCTCCAGTCAAAGGAGACCTTTACATGAAGAATGGGCTGTTATACAGAAAAGCTGGAACCGGGCCACTTGGGCATGGACAGCTTGTAGTACCAACTTCATATAGGGAGAAGGGTATGGAGCTAGGACATGCCGTACCTTCAGTGGGCATATGGGAATAGGTGCCACTGGACAAAGGATAGGTTGTCCCTACTTTTGGCCAGGAATCACAGAAGACATATAGATATGTGAGATCCTTCCCAGAATGCCAAAGAGTAGCTCCTAAACATAGGACTGCACCAGCAACACTGGGAGAAATGCCCATTATGGGAAAACCCCTTGAACGTGTTGCAGTGGTTATTGCTGGACCCCTCACTCGGACCAAGAGAAGGAATAATTATATCCGGATCCCTGGCTCTTGATTGTATATAAACATTTATTACAAATAAGGGAGGGAAACCTGAGGCCTGTAAACAGTAAATTAATATGAAACAAATATAAAGGTATGTTATCAGGCACTCGCAGGAAATAAAGAAGTAGAACACCAGACAACAGAAAAACAACAGACATGAGTGGCTTACCCAGGATTTGAACACTGGACCTTCCGTGCGACAACCCCGCCTAGCCATGCAAGTGAATCACACTATCCTCCCTGCCATCTACGCATCATCAAAAATGATGTTTCAATGGCAGGTCATCAGTGCGAACCACAATACACGACACCGGAAGTCTACCATGGGCAGTTCGGCCTATTAATGACGCAATCACTTCTGTTGTTGCTCTATCCTGCAGTATAGGCCCATCCAACAAGACAAGGACCTTATACTGTGTCCAGTAAATGATAGTAGACTAGAAAAGTGAGAACAGGACAGTGGGCAGGTTTGGTATTGTATAAACATTTATTACACATAAGGAAGGAAACCCGAGGCCTGTTAACTTTATAATATTGTTGAGTCTTCGTGCTATGACCAGTGCGGTCCATTTTTTTCATTTCATGAGAGAGAGAGACCAAACTAGAACAATAATCGTAAATTTTAACTGGACCAGAACTATACCAGATTTTACCTATATAAATCTCATTAGCCAGCTGTGGCAAGATATTGTTATAAAGTAACAGTTGTGTAACGTAACCTAGTGTCTCAGCAACCTGAGGCTAAAACAACACAGGAAACATATATGTTTTATTCATTCTATGACGGTGATCGCCACGTATGAATCTTACTCCAACCGACGGAAGGCAGTGATACAGTATTTATCCAGGAAAAAAAAACAATTAAATCACCAACTTCAGCGACTACCGTGAAATTTGCAGTCAACAACCACGGATAGTCTGGGGCTGAATTTGGCGAAAATGATCTGACACTGCATAGTCTCATTACTTGTTAATGTTTATTTCCACGGAATATCTGCAGAAACTATTGGGTAAGCGAATACGAATGTGGCCACAGTATGAAAGATTGAATGAACTAAAATTAGAGATAAACATATTTTCCACTGTTACCATCTGTATAATAATCTTCTTTTTTTCATTATTATTATTTAAGGGATAGTTTAACTAGGAACTGGCTCTTTGCCTTTAGTGACTATTCCACTACCCTTATTGTTTACCTTTGACCTTTTGGGGTTATCCACTTCTGTTGGGATCCTTTTCTCTATCAGAGGGACGGGGAGAGAAAGTGCATTTAAATATTCGTAAAGATATGGGTTAGAGCAATTCTCATTTTCCTTCCTCTTATACTATCACCCTCGTAAAAAATAACACTATTTCTTACACCTTACTCTCACATAGTATCACTATCACCTTCACAAAAGTTTTCGTCATTGAAAGAAAAGCGAGAACTAAATAAGAGACATGAGAAAATAAATAAACAGAATAAATGTAAAGAATACAACTTCATCGAAGCAGACCGTCATGCGCTGAATAAGCAAAATGCTTCCGTTTCCGGGTAAAAGGTGAATGTAATCCCATAGTAGATACTGTCTTAGGGGAGTAAAGTGTTAGAGACTTCACCATATTCGGTCCAGCATCAAGTGGTGGTGGTGGGGTGGGGGGGGGGGGGTGACCAGTTTCCTGGTTTCCGGGAACGTTTCCGGGTACAAGAGAGTAATTATTAAGTAGGGGTGTCGTGAGAGGTTCAGATGTTATTGAAAATAGGAAGATATCCTGGACATACAGGTGTATCAGATGATACTATGATAGGGCCAGATAAGAGTCTGGTCTTATCAGTAATACCCCCTTCTCTGAAAAGTAAGGGTGTATAGACACTGTAGCGGGACGTTATATAAAATTATTTACTTATGTAAGAGTATGCCAGTAAAGAGTTCTGGTCTTACAAGTAATACCCCAGTCTTAGAAATAAGCACTGGTGTATTGTTATCATAAAAATAGTCAGACTGTGAAAACCCTGGCCCAGTTGGAAAGAAGTAGTACCAGGATTTAAGGTGTCTCCTCCCTATGACTATCTTATGATTACTTATATTCTAGGGGATAAGTAAAAGGAACATTCACTGAAACCACAAAAAGAAGAAGTGAATAAATCCTCAGGTACAGTTATAATAATAATAATAATAATAATAATAATAATAATATTATAATATAATAATAATAATTATTATTATTATAAAAAGTATTCACACAATTACTATTATTGTCTGTTTAGACTTCAAGATTTTGAATATTAAAGTTACTGCAATCTGCAATCACTGTTTTTAGTCTCTTGACTTTCCAATTAATTGTCATCAGTTGACTGAACTATGTATTTTCACTATTAGCTGTTTTATATATTGTGGTGGTCAGTGTCCTAAGTGACACTTATCTGACTCTTGATCCTGCTGACACGGACTGTCCGTTGCATATATCAGTATCGGTAGACCCAGCACTAGGGATGCCGAAGACCAGTTGAAGTTCACTCTTTGGGGTCCTGCACGTTTGTGGGATTGCCTCTGATGAACAACCCAGGTTTCTGATACTGGACAGTCTGGTTTGAGTTATTTCATGGAACCCTCAGACTTCAGATACTGGACTGAAAAATGTTTCTGGCGATCCGCTCACAATTCATGGGTAGTGGCGAAACTCTGCCTCCAGTCTGTCTCAAACCTCTTTCGTTGTCTCTGTGTCTCAGTTTACCGATACGCTTTATATACGTATAGCGCGGACGTATCGGAGGGTACTGACGTCACAGCTTAAACCTAGGCCTGAAAAATCCTTCCCGAACAGCGATTTCAGCCGATCTGTGCGTCGACTGAAATTTCTCATTCCTGATCTTCGGCTTATACAGTATCCATCCTGTTCCATCTTATCTTGTTTTATACAGCCGATAAATCTCTATCTTCCTATCCATGTAATTTCCCAAACTGTTATTTGTTGATTTTAATATTTATAACAGAAGTGGGTTTACATGCTTTTCCGCGTAACTGAGGGCAGCCGAAATACGCATATATCTCCGTAAATGAGAACTTCCTACCGTTCCTTCTTATATGCAGTTATACACAATCCTTCCCTGTACTAAAATGTAAAATCCTTTTTATAATGATTCCCTTCTGCTTTTATTTATCCTTGGCGATTTCCTCTGTCTGATACACATCTCGCTGATACACCGCCATTTTGAAAGCGGTCAATCGATCGTTGACGGGTTCATAAATCTACCTGAACACGTTTGCAATGACTTGAAACCATTTTTGCGACATAGCTCCCCCATATTTTAAGCTGGATGATATCTAGCTTAACTATTGGGTACAAGACAATTGCAAATCGACCATTCCAAAGTCAGTTTTCCTTCCTTCTATCTCGCTCCAACTCTGTGGGATGGCGACTGAGAAAATCCGCACGCCCCTTCTGTTTTCCAGGAATATATTCATCCCTTACTATCTCTCCTTTTCCCGTTCGGCTTTTCATCCAGGCTCTTACTGCTGGTGAAACGGGGTCGGTAGCTTTCCCTTGAAGTTTACCGCCCTCTTTCCGTGGATAGTTGGTTGTGGTTTTCCGTCGCAAATCCGTAGGTGTTTGATTTTTGCTACGTGATCTGTTCCTTTTTTCCAGCGCATGGGGTTCAGACTGCAATTGACCCTGTGTGGGATGTTTCCTTTTCCCTCCAGTGCAAATCTCGGAAGTACCCATGATTGCTGGTTTTCTAGTAGACTTTTGATACAGACTCTTCCGTCGACTTTCTGAATCTACATGGGTGCACTCTGGACAGGAATTTACATACCGATTAATGTCTTCCGTAATGCCAGGCCAGTAGTACTGGGTGGCTACTCTTTGTTTTGTGGCACCATTACCCAGGTGTTCACTTAAAGTTGTTATGTGCCCCCAGCCCATAACCTTATTTCTATAGGTGGATGGCACAACAATTTGACCATGACTTTTCGTCCCTCTGCCAGCTTTCCTGTGCAAGAGTCCATGTTCCCTAAAGAAATGTCCTTTCCTTGGAGTGTTATGAGTTTTTGACAATTTTCCAAAACAAGGCTTTAATGTGCTGTCTGCTTCTTGAGCCCGTTTCATTTCAGTCGAATGAAATTTTAATTTGGTGTCCATCTCTATGTTCCTGGAGTCAGACCTGGTCTGGATTCCTGCCATAACCATAGGTTTTACAGAGTCTCCCAAGAAAACATATCTACGCCCCAACATCAGGGGGTAAAAGGGATCATCTATCACAGCTGCATTTATCTCCCCTTCCACATAGCGACAACTGACATGAATCTTTGCTATGGGTAAAGTAAGGGGTGATGTTCCTTTGAGTGGCGCTTGAATATCCACTGTTTCTGTGGTAATTTGTTCAGGGCGCACCAGAGATGCACACACGACTGCGTCATAAGACAAACCTGTGTCATACATTCCTGTGACTTGGTTGCCATTCACAGTCACTATCTCCTGTGTAGGTGGGTGATGGTGGCTATTCTGACTCACAGTCAGTTCCTTCCTATCAGAAGCCCTCACCTGTAGACATGCAGCATGATGAAGGGGTTTTTCCCTCCCACATTCATCAGTGTTGTGGTTGCTCATCTTACAAAATTTGCACCACTTATCTCCCTGTTTGTAGGGTTTCTTTTCCTGAGTCTGAGGGTTCTTGTCCTTATTATCAAATCTTGGCTTATTTCTGTATGGATGATTCTTCTGGTCAAACTGGGTATTCTGCGGGGGTGGCTTATATCCTTCTACCTGCTTTCTTTTTGTTCCTACCAATTCAGCTTGAGCTGCTTGGTATCTCTCTGCACATTTCAAAATGTCTTCCAGCCTCTCTGCTCCTTGTTCCATAAGGAATTTCCTCATTTCTTGAGACATGGAATCTTTCACTTGCTCTAACATAACCATTTCTTTCAGGTCCTCGTAGGTTTTCTGATACTTACCTAAACTACTCCATTTCAACAAATACGTTTCTAGCCTAGCTGAGAACTGGTTATATGTTTCTCCAGGTAGAGGTTTAGAAGTTCTAAATTTCTTCCTATATGCCTCAGAGTTCTTTTCATACCGGATCAGTAAGGCTTGCTTTAGTATTTCATAATTTTCCTGATCTTCTTTGGGGAGTTTCAGAAACACATCATATGCAATCCCTCTCAATCCCTGGGATAACTTTAGACTCCATTTTTCCTTTTCTAGTCCATATGTAGAGGCTAGCCTTTCATACCTATCCAGGTACGACTCAATTGCGTCCTCCTTTTCAACAAATGGATCTAGGTGGAAACTCATGGCTCCATTTGCCGTGTTCTGAAAAGAGCTATTCGCAGAATGAGGTGAGCTATTACCATGGGTGATAGTCCCAGCCTGAAGTTCAAGATCAAACTGTCTCATTTTCAGCTCATGGTCTCTCTCTGCTTGTAACCTCCTTTCTTCTCTCTCAGCTTCTAATTTCTTGGCTTCTCTCTCCACTTCTAATTTCTTGGCTTCTCTCTCTGCTTCTAATTCTAATTTCTTGGCTTCTCTCTCTGCTTCTAATTTCTTGGCTTCTCTCTCTGCTTCTAATTCTAATTTCTTGGCTTCTCTCTCTGCTTCTAATTTCTTTGTTTCTCTCTCTGCTTCTAATTGCTTTGCTTCTCTCTCGGTGTACTTTTCACATTCCGTCGTGACATACCGGATCAGAGCGTCACCATCCATGCCAAGCTCTTTTCCCACCTGCAGTGTAGCAGACCTAAATTTGACCTAGTCAGCCATGATGTATCTGTAGTCTAGTAGGGCAAGTGATCTTACTCAAACTAATTTACTACAATATAATTAACTTAGTTAAAATTAAAGTTAATTAAACTGACTTCACCATATATGAAACAGCTTTCTTTATCTGTACTCAATGGTACTCCTAAAATATAATATTTCCTACTATGTTAACTCTTTCCAAAAAATTTTACAAAACAAAGTTCTCTACACAGCAGAAATAGAAAGTTGGCTCTGGAATATCAAAGATATCCCGGACGAGCCCCCACTGTAGCGGGAGGTTATATAAAATTATTTACTTATGTAAGAGTATGCCAGTAAAGAGTTCTGATCTTACAAGTAATACCCCAGTCTTAGAAATAAGCACTGGTGTATTGTTATCATAAAAATAGTCAGACTGTGAAAACCCTGGCCCAGTTGGTAAGAAGTAGTACCAGGATTTAAGGTGTCTCCTCCCTGTGACTATCTTATGATTACTTATATTCTAGGGGATAAGTAAAAGGAACATTCACTGAAACCACAAAAAGAAGAAGTGAATAAATCCTCAGGTACAGTTATAATAATAATAATAATAATAATAATAATAATAATATAATATAATAATAATTATTATTATTATTATAAAAGGTATTCACACAATTACTATTATTGTCTGTTTAGACTTCAAGATTTTGAATATTAAAGTTACTGCAATCTGCAATCACTGTTTTTAGTCTCTTGACTTTCCAATTAATTGTCATCAGTTGACTGAACTATGTATTTTCACTATTAGCTGTTTTATATATTGTGGTGGTCAGTGTCCTAAGTGACACTTATCTGACTCTTGATCCTGCTGACACGGACTGTCCGTTGCATATATCAGTATCGGTAGACCCAGCACTAGGGATGCCGAAGACCAGTTGAAGTTCACTCTTTGGGGTCCTGCACGTTTGTGGGATTGCCTCTGATGAACAACCCAGGTTTCTGATACTGGACAGTCTGGTTTGAGTTATTTCATGGAACCCTCAGACTTCAGATACTGGACTGAAAAATGTTTCTGGCGATCCGCTCACAATTCATGGGTAGTGGCGAAACTCTGCCTCCAGTTTGTCTCAAACCTCTTTCGTTGTCTCTGTGTCTCAGTTTACCGATACGCTTTATATACGTATAGCGCGGACGTATCGGAGGGTACTGACGTCACAGCTTAAACCTAGGCCTGAAAAATCCTTCCCGAACAGCGATTTCAGCCGATCTGTGCGTCGACTGAAATTTCTCATTCCTGATCTTCGGCTTATACAGTATCCATCCTGTTCCATCTTATCTTGTTTTATACAGCCGATAAATCTCTATCTTCCTATCCATGTAATTTCCCAAACTGTTATTTGTTGATTTTAATATTTAGAACAGAAGTGGGTTTAAATGCTTTTCCGCGTAACTGAGGGCAGCCGAAATACGCATATATCTCCGTAAATGAGAACTTCCTACCGTTCCTTCTTATATGCAGTTATACACAATCCTTCCCTGTACTAAAATGTAAAATCCTTTTTATAATGATTCCCTTCTGCTTTTATTTATCCTTGGCGATTTCCTCTGTCTGATACACATCTCGCTGATACACCGCCATTTTGAAAGCGGTCAATCGATCGTTGACGGGTTCATAAATCTACCTGAACACGTTTGCAATGACTTGAAACCAATTTTTCGACAGACACCAAAGGTAGGGTCAAGCTGTGTAAGTTCCCAGAGAGGATGGTGATGTAGTACTCTGAGTCCCTCTCTGCTACCTCTCCTGATCTTACTCTGTTAATATGATGTTTATTATGGTTATTAACTCTGCTAGGGGTAATGATTTAATTAAATTCACCAACACTGAATAAAACTTAACTTAAAGAATTTAAGTAAGTCTGCTGGTAAATATTTACAATTTATTTGTACAATTACTCTTTTCTGTTTGAAAAGTTTTAAAATCAATCATATTACGAAAGTAAAAAAATAAGGAAAAGGTTCAGTAATGTCTTTCACTGTGTAAGATGTCTATCACTATGAAGACAGTCTTGCTTGCTTGATATTACTCTGAATAATTACTAATGTTATTCTCACAATCTAATTGAAGCTCTTTACTGTTCTGTTCATCACGAACTGGATTGAGTTTAATTTTGGTGAGCAGGTATATGCTATACAGTTGCCCTGAGAGCAACTTATCTGAGTCACTGCAGATGGCTCCCTCTGATGCTGGATAGAATCTTCAGATGAAAAACTTTCCAACTGTTACACACGATATGTCTGGCCCTTTTCCATAGACTAGCACTGCATTCGTTGTAACTTCAGTAGGAGATGCCTCTTCTTATTTGTGGTAGGCTTTAGGTTAAAGGATTAAACCTGAAACAAAGTTAAACGCAATCCCTGTATGTGCCTATCAATATTCCTCTATGACACAGATGGGGACGATAGACAGTTTCAGACTAGCGTGCTAGCAGATGCACAAGGTATAGTATAGTAGCAACACTCATTTTAATTCAATGTGATCATAATTCTCTTCTACCTTCTTAATTATCATTCGTTTCCCATGATTCGCCTCCATACAATAATTTGGTTGCGAATAAAACTACTAAGTAATAGGTCAAATTATACAGTACTTCAGTCCCTTTCATTCTTCCTTATGTTCCTGGTAGGTGTCTCATTCCATTCAAGAAATACTTCTTCAAATACTTTATCAAACTTACAGTCGTACTTTGGCCATCATTCTCAATATTTTAAATATTTCCGAAGGCGGGCTTTGCCTATAGAATTACACATGCCTGTAAGTTTCATCAGTACACACTGTCCATTCCTAAAACATCTTATACACGTCGTATCGCACATATGGATTAATCAATTGAATACACACATATATAAAAAAAAGTTAAAGGAACCCGTTACACGCCCATTGAGGCATATTGGGAATATGGTGTTAGGCCCATACTATCTTGACCGTCGGCACACTAGGGGTGATGTGGTCGGCATCACGCCGGCCGCCTTAACCTTCTAAGAGTTGATCTGGTACCCATTTGGGGCTGGGTCGACCCAGGAGCCGTTTGTGGCCTAAAAAATTCCCACCTGATCTGGGGATCGAACCATAGACCACTGCGCTAGGAAGCCAGTGCACTAACCACTATGCTACCGCGGCTACACACATATATATATATATATATTTGTTCTTACCCTCAGGCACACACAGATTAGCCCTTAATGGGATATTAAGGTCCGCTAACAGGTACAGAAGGCAAACACTTGCATTAACATATGCTCTTCTTTCCCCCGCTTTCTGTGTATTCAAATAATAGTGACTGACCGAGTTTGTTAGGCCAGTCTATTTATAGTGTGACCTCGGACGTACGAGATGGGCATCCCGAGGAATGTAATCACGATCAGAAAATATGGGTACCTTTTTGCCTATCGTTCAATGTAGGAAAACTACTTTTTTTATTATCTCCGTTATTCCTGGTGCGATTTTATTCCCTCAAAGCTTAAATTATACTTGGGGTTAGGCTTTATATATCTATGTAATAATCTTTTAGTTTCCAAATTGCATTTTATAGTATGCATAGTTTAAACTGCTAAATTTAGAACAACCTGAAGCTTCGAATGCATTCAACCCAAGATTTATCCCGTCCTATATTAGTATTAGAAAAAGGATCATTACTTACGGGTAGAGTAACATCCCTAATATTGTGTTGGTACCCTCTTTCAAGTGGTACTTCTTCTAAAATGCTGTAGTAAAATTCCGACGTTAATCAGGTTACACAGATTGGGCCTTGCCCTCTTTATTTTCCCAGCGGTAGTAAACACAGGACCAAGAAAGCGTTTGCATTGGTCAGTGTATCATATCTTTCTACAATGTATTGCGCGCGGTATGGTCAGAGAATTCGTGATGCGAGACAGACGTCATTTTACGACAAGGGGAAAGAAATGAAGAGCAACCAAAAACAGATTGTTTAAATTGATGATAATAACGATGACAATACTATATGTGAGAGAAGACAAAAATATCACGTAGACATTAATACATACATACATAAAAACGCATATCATCATCATCAAATACCATAATTCCCGCCGTAAGGTACTTCAGTCGGTCGGCCAGTCACATTTTGCACACCTTCATTTGCACACTTTTTTCTATTTTCGAGAGAGTACATTAAATTTCGAGCACAACTGTGGTTGAAAGTTAGACAATAATTGTATTGTTTCCCCTTATATGTACTTTCGCGAAAATAGAAAAAAGTGTGTAAATGAAGATGTGCATGAACAGTTTGATTATGGAAAGAAGCCAACAACACAATCGATAAACAGTACATGAACTGGAGACAGGAAGGTGCGGAGATGCAGATTAAATCAACAGACAATCAAAATACTCTTCTGTCCAGAAATGTAAGTATTACAGACTTATTATTATGGATCAAAATGATAAGATGGCTGCAAAACGAGATGCAGATGGTAAAAGTAAGAGACGATCGCGTCAATAACAGCGAGCAAGCGAGACTATAGAAGAAGCAGCAATGTAATACATGTAACAGAAACAACACACTATAATTAATAAAAACTGCCAATTTTGGCGGGTTGTCGCTAGTATATACATATTTGAAATAATAAAATCAAAGAATACACTATGAAATAAACAGTTGGGGGAGGGGGTTAGGAAAATAGCTAGTGGGAAAAAAATTACAGGTGATCAATATGCCTCCGATACATCGTAAGGCAAGGACCTGAGTACGTTTGTTACATCTGATGATTCTAATAGAACAACGAGAAGACAAGAATAACTAGGTCCCTATTTTGGGGCCAATATTTTAGTCTGCCTTTCTGTCTGCATTTATGTCTATCTGTCGGTCTTTCTCTCTGTCTGTCTGTATGTCTGTCTTTCTTTCTATCTATATGTATGTCTTTCTCTCTGTCTATCAGTCTTATGTCTGTATATCTGTCTGCCTTTCTCTCTATCTGTCTGACTATCTGCCTTTCTGAATATCTGTAGGTCTGTCTCTCTATCTGCCTTCTGCTTTTCTGTATGTCTATCTTTTTCTCTATCTGTATGTCTGTATTTCTCTCTGTCTTTATGTCGGTCTATCTCTCTGTCTGCTTCTCTGTCTGTTTATTGGTCTGTCTTTCTGTTTTTATGTCCGTCTGTCTGTCTTTATGTCTGTCAGTCTTCATATATGTTTGTCGTTATGTCTGTCTGTATGTCGGTCTTTATGTCCGTCTGTCTGTCTTTATGTCCGTCTGTCTTTATGTATGTCTGTCTGTCTTTGTCCGTCTGTCTCCATGTTTGTTTATCTGTCTGTCGTTGTATCTGTCTGTTTTTATATCTGTCTGTGTATCTTAACGTCTTTCTGTATGTCTATCTGTCCATCTGTCTTTAAGTCTGTCTATGTGTCTGTTTTCATTGTATGTCTATCTGTCTGTCTTTATGTCTCTCTGTCTGTCTGCCTGCATGTTTGTTTATCTTTCTGTCTTTATGACTGTCTATCTATCTTTATATTTGTCTGTCTTTGTGTCTGTCTGTCTGCCTTTGTGTCTGTCTATCTGTCTGTCTGCCTGCCTTTATTTTTGTCTGTCTGTCTTTATGTCTGTCTGTCTGCCTCTCTATCTGTCTGTCTGTATATCTGTTTTATGTCTGTCTGTCTGTTTATCTGTATATATGTCTGTCTGTCTGCCTGTCTCTCTATCTGTCTGTCTGTCTGCCTGCCTGTTTGTCTGTCTGTCCCAGCCTCGCTGCCTTTGTCTTTCCTAACTCAAGAGTCAGATACTCAATTTACATATGGGAGACTGGAGCGTAACGTTACCCGGTTTCTGTAAATTTTGCCCCGAGAAGCAAACGTTCTACCAATTATACCACTGGACGGCATCTTTCCTTTACTAGAAGGAAACAATTAACTTTCTTTGGCCATGTTACGAGAACAAGACAACTGGAATGTATTTTGACTACAGGAAAATAAAAAAAAATAAAAAAATATAGAAATAGAACCATAAAGAGAGAAGAGACTGGGCTGTTTGACATCATGGCATGGAAAGAAATCAACAACGGAACTGATAAATACCTCGTAGTAGTGGAAACAGAAAGTTGTGGTGAGACGTGATGGCCTACAACTGTGTTTCTTAACGTTTTAGAGGTCCCGCATCTCTTTACAGCATCTTTAGAAGCCTCACACTCCTTTACAACATCTTAAGAAGCCTCACACCCCTTTGCAGCATCTTAAGAAGCCTCACACGCCTTTATCTTCTAGCTTACTGTGATGTGTGGTTTTCTTCTTGTAGTTTGGTTTAGAGTAGAATATAGAATCACAAACGTTCATGCATCATGCTGACAAACACGAATGGAGACGGGTATGGTCGTCACAGAACATCACTGGCCGAATAACACAAGACGTCGGGTAGAGGGTCCACGATATATCTTCTTCAGCATTTATTTTACATCAAGGAAACATCTTCATGGTCAATGCATATACAAGGCATACATAGTAGTTAATCTTCCATCTGTCTCGTCTCAATCATTCAGTCCTGGCCGTTGTATTACTATTAGAGGTGCATACGAACGATGACCACCCACGTAATGTGGACCAGACGACGTGAATATAATAATTACTTGATTTATCCTACTCGATAAGAGGTGGAACTTCTATATAAGTTCAGGACCATCTTAGAAAACATAGTGGCTGCATCCGAAGTTAATGCCACTTAAATAAATATCTTCCTCCGCAATTCTTGGAACTTGAAAAACACTTACTAGGACGACTTGAATTAACGAAAGGCCACGAATATTAGCCATTAGAATAAATTAGTGCAAACGTGTTACGTCATAGACAACCGTTGACGTATTAAATATGCAGCGTTCAATATAAGTTAAAACCCGTGCAAAAACATGAGTTACCACAAAGAGACATATTTCCTCAAAAGTACTGGCGATTAGTCTATGTGTAGCAACAATACAAAACATATCAATATTCATTCTTTAACACTTACAAAACATGCCAAAAATGCTTACAAGAGATAAAAAGTTTACTTTGAGAAAATGTTATTTACAGAAGGTGACTGCGGTATCTAATTCACGTTGTCAATGTTCTAATTTTTACAAATACATTTGAGTTCTGTGTATTATATATTATTTATGATGATTCCCGTTCTAAAATATCTGGCATGTCTTGCACCGCCGGAATGCGAGTCTCGCAACACGGGGGAGGGTGCGGGATTAACCCCTGGACTACACCATCTGGCGTGATACTTGATGTCACTAATGAACTGTAATATTCTAACCCTAGGATAATTCTTATTTACTTACTAAGTCATTACTCTTTTACTCTGGGGTGTAGACTCTCGCCAGACAGAACGCCATATAATTCTTTCCTCTGTGGATAATTCTTGTTATGAAGTAATATGAAAAATATATAACGAGTTGAAAAAAAAAATGTATTTTGGAGCTGCTGGGTATCGATCCCGGTACCTCTCACATGCTAAGCGAGCGCTCTACCATTTGAGCTACAGCCCCGTTGAGGTGTGAAACTGAATGTAAGCAGATGTAGACAAGGCTGCTTTTTTTTTTTCCTTTCGCCTTTTTTCAATTAAAGACATAGAATGATATCTTATTTCTTTTTCTTTCAATCACATTTTGTTTTAACTAAAGGAGATAAAACTCCAGTGGCGTATCCTGGTAATGCGAGCTAGGCGTGCTGCTACTTAAAATGAATATGTAGGCTACGCCTACTATTTAACTTCTTCCCCTCTTAATTTAGAAAACCAACTATATTCAATTACGCAACGATAGTTATTAGGGGTATATGTCAACTATTTCCGAAATACTAATTAACTTACAACTTGAAACTCACTGTCACTGTAATAATCTGCATTCCCGGCAACTAACAAAAATTAATCACAAAAAACACTGGACGGACACAGCCGATTTTTACAACTTGAGAGCTGCAGGACCACCGCACGCATGTTCGCATTGTATTTACGTATCTGGCCATGACCCCGATCCAATCAAACCAGTGTTCAGACGTGAATCCGAAAGGGATAGCACGCATTGTGACGGAATTACCCGAGAAACTTCGGGCGATTGTAACCAACCAATAAAAACTGCACTATAAAACGCGTCTGGGAAACTGAAACTGGATTATACTCGTAGATTCTATACGGGAAAATCCGTTATCCTGGTGCGTGCGGTCCGAAAGCAGAACATTAGAAGAGAAATATTTTATAGAATAATAAATTAAATTTTTATTTCCCTTCGGGCATAGGTGTGCGCAGCACGCACAGCACACATAGAGAATACGCCACTGTAAAACTCCCTATTGGTCCAGCGGTTAGAGTGTTTGCCACACACGGCAAAGTTAATCGAAACCAGGAGCTTCACTCCCCAGTCTACGTAGCTGTTTAAACAAATAAGTAGGCGGTGGTGCCGTTCGAAGGTCCTGAGTTCGAGTCTGCAATAAGGCCATCACTAATTTTGCTTTTCTGTTGTCAAGTCTTCTACTTCTATATTTCTCACGAGTGCCTGAAACATACCTTTGCGTATTAGGCCTATTTATTTACCTAGGTGTGAATGGTCAGTAAATAAATAATACACACATAAAGGTATGTTTCAGGCACTCGTGAAAAATAAAGAAGCAGGTAGAAAACTAGACAACAGAAGTGATAAGCTTACTGGAGACTCGAACCCACGATAACACCGCCTCACAAATAGTGACTATCGTCTCTGCCAACTAGGCTGTTTACAGTCCTCGGGTTTCCCTTCTTTATTTATTTAGGTATCAAAGGGCAAGCCAACCTGACTCTTCTCTTGGTCTATCAGTTTATTTATCTACTCCTGGCAAAGGGGCGACCGACCCCAACCAGGCGCGTCCACGGGTGGTGGATAGTGGAACGACCTCCAGATATGGTGTGTCAGCTGCGAATTAAGTCAGCGTTGCTGGACGAATAAGCAGTCACGGACCAAACGGCGATGTCCTCCCAGCAGGACGGGGAGAGGTAACAGGTGGCACTGATACCCCCACTGAAATCCCCCATATGTCCTATGACGGGTTGTTAAGTAATTATTATACCAGTGTTAAATATTCTTCTTTGTTGAATTCCACCAGAGTTAAATGCTGTTTCTATATATACTGTTGAATGGTGTATAGATATGAAATTGTATTGTTCCTTGTTCACACTGACATCAACTATTTACAGGACCACAGTGTTAAGAGGTATGGTGGTCTGTGGAAGCTCCAATGTTAAAGCCTTGTTGTTGGCCCCAGCGTTGCTCGTCAGAGTGGTTGTTAGGAATAGGAATATCAACTCGACCTACGCAGTGGTGTGTAGACATAGAGTGAGAGTATAATACGCGAATGATGAAAGAGTTCGAAGAGTTGATAAATGTTCTTTTTCTCACTCATGTATGGCTGGAAGTCATCGACGCCAACTGCTGTGTACTTTTTGTTAAAGTTTAATTGGACGTACACATTCGACAGCACGGATACAGTGACAAATCACAGGTTGGCATAATACATCATGGTACAATTGATAAATGGTCTTGCAATGATACATGGGCACTCGTTGAATCATAGCACAATGGAATGTCAGTAGACAAGCACTCAGTATTGCCCATATATATATCATCTGAGTTTACTGACAAAGCACGTCAGTTTATAA
This sequence comes from Oreohelix idahoensis, assembly GCA_024509875.1. Taxonomy (NCBI): domain Eukaryota; kingdom Metazoa; phylum Mollusca; class Gastropoda; order Stylommatophora; family Oreohelicidae; genus Oreohelix; species Oreohelix idahoensis. Next base: position 64,050 of record JAMPIV010013023.1, on the reverse strand, counting down.
ACAATATTCAAGATGGCTTCTAGACCTAACCTCGTCTAGCGAAGATTCCTTTAAATAATGTTCAGCACTTTTTTTCATATAATCATTTTGAACCGCTAGTAATGGGTTCTCATCTGTAGCAGTGATCTCTGGACTCATCAAGCGATAGTACGGGGCATCCCTTTTCTCTTCTTGAAAGTCACAAAATATTTGGATACAAGATAGCTTCTGGTGAGCTGTCACTCACGTTTGGATACAGACAATGAATCTGTATTAAAGTTAGTCATTCATTAAATGTTCTCATTGCTCTGTAGATTCTATCATGATACAATTGACTTCATCATACAAGATATAGTGCTTCTAGAAATGAATGTCTTCTTCATCTAGTTAAATATTCTCTCAGACGTACAAATCGTGCGTCTGCTTATCGAAAACGATGGCTTCGTAAGAGAGTTCATAAGAAGTGCTTTTGTTACCTTGGTGTCAGAAATATGATTCGGCGAAGCCAAATCACAACTCACTAGCGACACATCCGCTGGACAGCCTTTGACCTTTCTAGCGACAAAGAACATATAGTTCGACTTAGATATGTAAAGATATACAGATATAAGACAGACTCGTCCTACCTAGACAAACACTACACATAAATTCAGGCCATAGATATACTGAAGCAAGAACAATCTATTTCTACCCAAACAAAGAATAAATCGCAGTAAAACTGGATTCATCCGCGGAGTTCAATCTGAAACTCCTTTCAAGGGAAGTAACTCAATATTGACTTTTCCTTAAGCAAAAGAGTTTCTATTTTGTTTACAAAATATTTGCGAACATAACAAGCATACAAACGTATAATATTGCAAGATATCAAAGACTGCACGTAACACGGGTGCATCAAGCGAGTAAGAGCCGCTATAAGCTCTAGCCACGGGGAAGGTAAACCTCGGTAAAAAACCAATCTGCTGCCTTGCAGCTACCACCGGGAGATGGAAAGGCTATGGGAGACAACCCTGAACAACAAACACAACCCGGCCTGCCGAAGACGAACGAACGAACGAACGAACGAACTTTATTTTCAAAGGGTTAAGAATTGGGCACGCAGGCCCGTCTGACATTCTGCCCTTCCTCTCTCTCTCATCATGTATACTGTATCCTTTCATCCTCACATTTACTTTAAGCATTATTAAGGCATTTATCATTATAAAAGTAATATAACATCAAACATTTGCAATAATCATCATAATTAAAGTATGTTTTTAAAATAAATAAATAAAGATAGATAGATAGATAGATAGATAGATAGATAGATAGATAGATAGATAGATAGATAGATAGATAGATAGATAGATAGATAGATAGATAGATAGATAGATAGATAGATAGATAGATAGATAGATAGATAGATAGATAACGAACGAACGAACGAACGAACTATATTTTCAAAGGATTAAGAATTGGGCACGCAGGCCTGTCTTACATTCTGCCCTTCTTCTCTCTGTCATCTTACATACCGTATCCTTTCAATAGCACATGTATTTTTAGCATTATTTAAGCGTACAACATTATCGAGGTAAAATAATAACATACATTTGTAACATCCAGACATAATCAAATTTAAGGGGGGAAAAATTATTAATTAAAATAGATTAACAAAAATTTATACCTTAAAAAAAAAAAAAAAAAAAAAAAAATAACAAACACAATCAAAACAATTCATACAGTAAACAAGACATAATTAGAAACGTAATCAGATAATGGTGGCATATAATAAGAACTCGTGACAATTTGGAAATCTGCTGAAATAGCTGGGACTTCATGTGTTGTCAGCGCATGCGGAAAATGTTCCCACAGGTGAGCAACTTTGAGTCCCAAGCAGATACTGCCACAGGGAGTGAATTGTTGACGCCTCCACTACACGAGATCCAGTTTTATGACCTATGCTCCTTAGGGAGGTAAAGGGTATTGACTGAAAGATGAGAATCATGCATATAGGCCCGTCTTGCATTTATCCCTTCCTCTTACTCATCTTTTATTGCTAGGTATCCAGACATTCTCCAGCATACTTAAGGTATTAGTTCAAAGGCGATGCAACATTATAAGTAGTATAAAAGCATACATTTACAGTATCTGATTACAATTAAGAAGTAAGGTATATTAAAATGAAAAACTAGATCATCAGACCCTCCATACAGTGTATTAGATAATAATAATTCGAAACATAATTCCTTAGGGCGGCATATAATCCGCACTCATAATGTATTTGAACAGTCTACGATTATATGAGTAGGGACTGTGCATGTTTTTCAGGTCATGTGGAAGATTGTTCCAAAGATGAGCAGCTGAGTAAGCCAAGTGGCCACAGATACGTTGGAGCATTCTGTGACAAGATTTTGTGAGCGAATTTAGCTTTGTTAAATAGGAAGCGCTTTCTAAGGGGTAATATTTTAAGATAGTTATATAGATCTATACAATGTGTTTGGTGTTTATCAGCAACTAGGCGCACTGCACGTTTTTTGAAGTGAATGAAGCCTTTTTTGTGTTGGATATGGAACAACCATCCCAGATTGTGGAACAATAGTCTAGGTATGTTTGTATGTGAGATGTGTAGAACATTTTCCTTGCCCCCTCATCCAGGAAGTGTTTGATTTTGGCTAATTGGTAAACTTTTTGTGCCGTTAGCTTTGTGAGTGCACTTACATGTGAGTTCCAACTTAGGTGCTGGTCAACAGTTAGACCTAGAGTTTTATGTTCATTTACGTTTTCAATTAGTGATGTTCCAATGTAGAGCTGAAGTGTTGTTTTCTGCGAGTTTTGTAGTTTTTGTCTGGTTGATATTAACATACATTTCGTTTTACTAATATTTATTTGCATTCGATTCTCGTTGCTCCACTTAATAATATTATGTGTATCAGTTTGTAAAGATAGTTCTAGTGCAGTGCAACTTTTGTCACTAGTGTAAACAGTACAGTCATCGGCAAACAGGTCACAGGATGAATGTTTGATGTGCAGAGGAAGATCATTAATGTATACGGCAAAGAGAAGAGGGCCGAGAATAGAGCCCTGGGGAACACCGATATCGACAACAGTTGGGTTGGACAAAGAATCATTGTAAGACACCACTTGTTGTCTGTCTGTCAGGAATGATTTAATTAACTTCACCAGTTTATGATTTACTTTCATTGTTTCTAATTTTCTGATTAAAATAGTGTGATCTATCATATCGAATGCTTTTTTAAAGTCTACAAAGATTGCTCCACATAAAATATCGTTATTGATGTTTAGATGCCAGTTATCTATCATTTTTGTTAAGGCTGTGTGACATGAATGTTTTGGTCTAAACCCCGACTGACTATCAACAAGCAGGTCATTATTAGCTAGGTGTTCTGTTACTGTTTTGTGTATGTGTTTTTCCAGTGGTTTGGACAGCGATGATATAAGAGAAATGGGCCTATAGTTACCAAGGTTGTTATTATCTGATGAACCAGGTTTAACAAGAGGGTATACTTTAGCGATTTTAAAGGCAGATGGAAAGTAACTCCTTGCGATACATTGATTATATATGTATGTTAGGGTATCAGTAATAGCTGGTGCAGCATAACGCAGTATTCGATTACTGATTCCATCAAGTCCCGATGAGTTATTATCTTTAAGATCAATAAGATAGTTATGAACTTCGTTAACTGTTATAAAAGGAATGTCGCATGGAATGGTGTTAGTACACTTGTTCTCGCAGAACGTAGATAATTCGCTGAAGTCACAAGGGGAAGAAGGTATGGCGGATTTTATATTGTGGATGTCTGCCTGAAAATGATTGCTGAAGTCTGTACAAGTAAATGAAGTATTGGGATTTTGTGAGTCAGGCGAATTTCTTATGTTCACCAAGGTATTGATTGCCTTCCATATATTTCTACTGTTGCTTTTGCTTTTAACTAAATGACTAAAGTAGTTTTTCTTTTCTCTGCGAATTAAATATTGTACTTTGTTCCTTGCTGCCCGATATGTAATGATGTCCTTATTTTTGTGCGCTCGATCCCTCTGCCTCATAGCGTCAAGTACTTCTTGTGTGATAAATGGAGATTTTATTTGTCTTTTTACGCGAATTTCTTTAGTAGGCGCATGCTTATTAAAAATACTATAAAATGTCCGTGTCCAATATGCAATGGCGTCATCAGGATCAGGAAGTTGGTAAACATCGGCGAAAGGCGCATTTCGCAAATCATTTAAAAATAATTCTTGGTTGAAATTTTTTAGACTTCTATATTCAATACTGATGTGTTTATTTTTTGGAGATTTGTACCCATTTTTTGCCCAAGTGCAACATATGGGATAGTGGTCACTCATAGCAATAGTAGGGATGGAACATTCTATAATGTTATCTGGACAGGTTACATATATGTGATCGATCAGTGTGGATGATGTTTTTGTTACTCTGGTAGGTTTGTTGACTATTTGTTTCATGTTGTACGATGCTATGATGTTGGTCCATGTTTGATTTGGCTTATGCATATCAATATTGAAATCCCCAAGAAGAATAATTTCATTGACTGTAGTAATTACTTTATCCATCATGTTCGTGAAATCTTCAAACCATGTTGTTCCTACACTGGGATTTCGATAAAGATATCCTATTACAATGGGTCTTTGCTTTTGTGGCTTTACCTCTAACCATATGCATTCTATATCTATGGTCTCTAAATCGTTTCTGCGGCGATAACTGAGAGAAGTGGAAATATAAACTGCTAAACCTGTCTCTAATTGTCTACTAGAATCTCGCCGAATAGTTTTAAACCCATTACGTGCAATGTCACCATCTGTTATTTTCTCATTCAGACGACTTTCTGAAAGTCCAAAAACATGGACATTTTGATTGAGAACTTGTGTGAGTTCTGGAAGTTTACCTAAAAGATGGTTTACATTCAGATGGCCAAGTCGTAACCCATTCATGGTTAGTAACTGTTCATAAGTACCTGGCATTTATGCTATGTAAAGAAGCTTGCGCTCAAATAAAAAGGTAAATAAATACTAAATTAAACAAATTTTACCAAGGAGGTGAATTTATGGTGGTATTAATAAGTGGGACACTTTAAACATTAATTACAAACAATTCAGCTAATTAAATTACGTGAAAAATAAGTGAAAAGTGTAACAAATCAAGCGCTCATATCAGACAGGCAAACAGTGTCTAAAAATAAATAAATGAAATTTAAAAAAATATATATATATATATATATATATATATATATATATATATATATATACAAACAACAATCAACAGTTGCTGATGTTACAGAGACAACTAGGGAGGCCAACAGTCGCTGTTAATGTGGAGGAGATGGTTGTTGAAAATAGAAGAGAGAGAGAGAGAGAGAGAGAGAGAGAGAGAGAGAGAGAGAGAGAGAGAGAGAGAGAGAGAGAGAGAGAGAGAGAGAGAGAGAGAGAGAGAGAGAGAGAGAGAGAAACAACACCAAAACGAAAGAAAAAAAAAACAGACAAACAAAATCCATAACCTCCATTCCTATAAATTAGATAATGATTTGAAACATAAATCAGATTAGGGTGGCATATATTCAGAACTCATGAAATATTCGAACAGTCTGCGTGTTTTTCAGAGACGGAGTGTGTTAGCTACGGCGCAGGCACCGGGAAAAATTAGGACACACACGCTTTTGCGGAATGGAGTCATGCGACAATTTCGACTTACGTCATGGCGTCGCTCCTATCAGCTACAACCGGGGAGGAGCGGAGCCGGGCCCCTAGCCTCGAAAGGGCCCACCCAAGCAACCGGTGCCTTTGCCAACCAAATGGTCGGGGGAAGGCAAAGTAGAGCAACTGACCAACCAACCCACTATCTTACAGTGGCTCAATGGAATGCAGAAGGAGTGAGGAACAAGAAACCGGAGTTACAAGAATTCCTCAGGGAAAATAACATTGATATAATCTGCATCCAAGAAACTCACCTAAAAGATACCCAACGATTCTTTGTACGTGGATACCAATCCTTCCGCCAAGACAGGGCAAAAAGAACTAAGGGAGGAATCCTCACACTGATTAAAACATCAATCCCAGCAGTAGAGACACACAGATCTGGTGAGGACGAACTTGAATACATAACAGTCCAACTACTGCTGCCCAGTGGAGACTTAATGATCACAAACTGCTACAGCCCTCCAACCACAACTCTGGAGCTACACAAAGTGAAGCTTGCAGCATCGAGACACCTCATTATGGGTGACTTCAATAGCCACTCACCCAGCTGGGGCTATGACGCAACAGATCCAAGAGGAGAAGAGGTGGAAGATTGGATGGTAGAGAATAAACTAATTCTAATAAACCAACCAGAGGATAAGCCCACCTTCTATTCCAGAGTATGGAAAACCACGAGCACACCAGATCTTGCTATGGCTACAGATGACATACATCGACTCACCACCAGAACAGTAAATACTCAACTTGGGGGAAGTGACCATGTACCAGTCACATTACAGATATCTGAGATAAGAAGTGCAGGAGAAATCAATATGTCTCCTAGCTGGAATTTCAAAAAAGCAAACTGGGGATTTTTTAAAGAACAAGCCGACAATTTCTGTCAGAACCTTGCCTACTCAAATAACATCAATTAAAAACATCTCCATCATCAGTGAGGCAATCATCCAAGCAGCAAAGAAGTCAATTCCACGAGGTAAACGACGAGACTACAAACCATACTGGAGTGACAACCTGGGAAAACTCCATAGTGAATTAAATAAAGCACGGGAAACTATGGAGCAAAATCCCACATTAGAGAACACACAGAGGCACAACAGCATAAAACAAGCTTTCAATGAACAAAAGAAAGCTGAAATTCAAAGGAGCTGGCACCAGAAGACCAGCAGTCTCAATATGGAAAAGGACTCAAGCAAGCTTTGGAATCTGACAAGAGTGCTAAATGAAGAAACAACAACCAGCTACTGTAAGACTGTCATCAAGGAAAATGAAAAATACCACACAGGAAAGATGGCAGCAAACATCCTGGCAGATTTCTACAAGGAAGAAAGCACCACATCACTTTCACATGCACGGATCCAAGAAGTACGTAAGGAAGTAAAAGAAAAACTGAAGCACCAAAACCCAGATATCTGCATGAAGTCACCCCTTACTATGAGAGAACTCAGTGCTGCCATAACAAAACTAAAGAACAGAAAAGCTCCAGGAAAAGATGGCATCACAAATGATATGATCAAGAACCTTGGACCTGTAGCCAGGCACAAGCTCCTCCTTATCTTCAATCAGTCATGGAGTACTGGAAAATTTCCAGATCAATGGCGAGAAGCAATCATTGTTCCCATCAGAAAGAAACAAAAGGAGAAAACAAGCAAGTCCAGCTACCGACCAGTTAGCCTACTGAGCTGTCTGGGTAAGGTAATGGAAAGAATGGTGAACTCAAGATTACTGAAACATCTGGAAAAAAAACCATCTGCTTGATAACACACAGTCAGCATTTAGGAAAAATCGCAGCACCGAAGACCAACTAGTATATCTAGCCCAGGAAGTAGAAAATGCCTTTCAGGAGAAAAAGAAAGTACTGGCGGTTTTTGTAGACTTGACAAAAGCCTTTGATAAGGTATGGAAAGAAGGACTCCTCCTCAAGATGCTCAACAGCAAAATTGAAGGGAGAATGTTCAACTGGATACGGGACTTTCTTCGATACCGCACAGCAAGAGTAAAACTTGATGGGAAACTGAGCCATCGCGTCACTCTACAACAGGGTGTGCCACAAGGAGGAGTTATCTCCCCCACACTTTTTATCATATATATAAATGATATTGCAGAGAAAAAAACTGTCCGGGCATATCTCCAGGGCTCTTCATGCTGACGATTTTGCTGCCTGGTGTGCTGCTGAACATTTGCCTACTTCGAAGTTCAGGATGCAAGCAGCGCTAAATACCATCGGTAAATGGGCATCAGATTGGGGAGTACAGATAAACCTCTCCAAGACAGTAGCAACCTGCTTCTCTCTGTCAAATCGCCGAGAAACGATCAAACTGCAGCTAAATGGAAGTGAACTTCCAATCGAGGAAAACCCAACATACCTAGGAGTCAAGTTGGACAAGAGACTCACCTGGAAGCCGCACATAAAAGCAGTAGAACAGAGAGCAATAAGAAAGCTCTCTATTATGAAGAAACTGGCTGGCACAAGTTGGGGGGGCAAATACCAACATACTTAAAAAAGTCTATACAGGCACAGTCAGACCTGTACTTGAATATGGCATGTCAGCCTGGGCCACAGCATCTAAAACAAACACAGAATGTCTAGGGAAAGTGCAAAATTCAGGCCTTAGACTAATCACTGGAGGGATGAAGACTTCTCCAATCCAGGCAATGGAGCGATACACCAACATCCGCTCTCTTGATGACAGACGTGAGGAAAAGGTATTCACTCACAGCGAGAAGCTTCTACGAATGCCAAGTCATCCAATGCATGCCAAACTCCATAGTGTGACAAAGAACAGGCTGAAAAGAACCAGCTTCCTAAACATCTCCAAACATCTGCATCGATGTCATGAAGACCTCCTCCCAAATCGATCTACTGAGATTGAAATGTTAATTGATTACGAGGAGCCAGACGAATGCCATGGAAATATATCTATCATCACATAAGTCCCTGAAATAAAAAAGAAAGGCCACCTGACCCCTCAACAACTAAAAACTTTGGCTCAAGAAATGATTGAAGAAAAGTACAACCCGAAGGAGTGGACACATGTATACACAGATGGATCTGCTGAGGGGGCAGTAAAGAACGGTGGAGGAGGCATTTTTATAAGATTCCTAAATGGAAAGATCATCCGAAAGGCCTTCCCAACTGGAAAGATCTCCTCCAATTTTAGGGCAGAAGCTATGGCACTACTGCAAGCCCTGAAGATCCTCACCAGACCTGAACAGCAGCCACCAGCTAAGATCGTAATCTTCACCGACTGCAGATCATTACTGGAATCAATACAAAATACCAGAAATGATAACATGATAAATGAGATCAGATCTGAGCTTAACATCATCCAAAGGTCATCAACCATTGCCCTTCAGTGGTTACCTGCCCATTGTGGAATCGCTGGTAATGAGAAAGCAGATGCTCTATCAAGAAGTGGCAGTAAAATGGAACAATACAGCCACCCATTGCCCTATCGGGAAGCAAAAACCATCATCCACAACAAGTACAAAAATCAGTGGAAGGAGGAAGGGGATATATACAGCAGAGATGACCCAATCCACCACCTAAACAGATACCAACAGACGACAATTTTCCGCCTGAGAACTGGTCACTGCAGATTACTTGGACATCTCTATCGCCTCAAGATATCCCACACGAATGAATGCCCATGTGGAACTGATATCCAGACTTCAGAACACATTCTTTAGAACTGTCCAACCCATGATAAATTGCGACGTGCGACCAGGCCAAAAGGTGATGAGCTCCAGCAGAAGCTATGGGGCTGCCGCGCCGACCTGGAAAAGACTGTGGACTTCGTCCTGGCGACAGGCCTGCAGATTTAGCATGACTACAAACCGAACGCAGAAGAAGAAGAAGAATTTATCTACTGGCTGGATGTCTGAAGAATTTGTGTAGCTGGTCTATTGAGAAAGTCCTCAGAATGTTCTGTCCTCAGAATGTTCTGTCCTTCATTTGCTCTCGAGTGAGCTAAAGTAAAGGCGGCGAGGAATGGAACTGATCAACAGACCTCAAAAAGCTGGAATGCGTCTTAAGAAGTATACCTAACATGTCCCTCCCCTAAGGTAGTATCTACAACGGGAATGCCGTTACCTGTTTTTGGAGATCGGATATGGATGATCTTCATTTGTCTCCGCCCAAACGTGTTGATAGCTTTACAAGGCAGCGTTTGTTCTGGAACCCCTAGGATAAGTGAGGGAGACTAAAGAACACAAATCAGAGGCACATCTCCAATCCAACCTGCAAAAGGCACGTCTCCAATCCAACCTGCAAGAGGCACGTCTCCAATATAACCTGCAAGAGGCACATCTCCAATCCAACCTGCAAGAGGCACATCTCCAATCCAACCTGCAAGAGGCACATCTCCAATCCAACCTGCAAGAGGCACATCTCCAATCCAACCTGCAAGAGGCACATCTCCAATCCAACCTGCAAGAGGCACATCTCCAATCCAACCTGCAAGTCTGGAAGGAACAGCTGGAGAAGAGAGGGATGGTCATAAGCAGCTCTAAAACAAAATCCATGGTGATATCACGAGAAGAAAGAAGACATCAGATTAAGCTGGGAGAATAGGTCATAGAGCAGGTCGACCACTTTAAATATCTCGGTGCTATTATAGACCGAAAGGAAGGCATCAAAGAAGAGTTGGCTACTCGAAAAGCAGCAGCTGGGAGACTTTTTCAGGCCATAAATCGATGATTCCTCAGCAAGAGAGAGGTTGGTAAGAAAACGAAAATGGCTGTATACCGCACCACCTATGTCCCAGTCTTGACGTATGGATGCGAGTCATGGGCAATGACTACAACCCACAAAAGCCAGATCCAAACCTCAGAAATGAGGTATCTGATGAAGGTGGTTGAAGTAACAAGAAGAGGCATGGTCCGCAACCAGACGATACGTTAAGGCCTAAAATCCCACCCCCTGCAGACCCAAGGAGAACAGTCCCAACTAACTTTTTTTTTCTTGTTGATGTGATCACTGGCCCAAGACAGTATACATGTTGTTAGATGTGTAGTGCGAGCGTATGATGAATTGAGTGTGGGTGCGAATGAAGGCGCGAATGTGTTTAGGCTCGTATAGATGTAGATCCTGCAACCCATACTCTCACATGCAGTAATCAAGGATGCTTTGACACTGCAGGCATGTTTCAAGACATTTATTGACGGGAACACACATAGTATCAACAGGAACAGTCAGTGTAACAAGGTCATGCTGACCTGACATCGATAGGTATACATTTGGCATTCAAAAAGGTAAACATCAGAATAGACGTGCATGGTCAATAGCAAAGTTCTTCAATAATGACAGTTCGTAGCGTCGCCCTTGGCGTCTCTGACTAAACGCGTCAGATGCCTTAGTTACTTTGACACACAGGTGCAACTTGGCACTCCCCGCCAATTGCACATATCAGGCTGTAGTATAATAGCCGAAAGCACAGGCCTCGTTCTGACGTCGGCCGTGTACTTCTGTTAAATAGGTTATCATCAACCCTGCAGTAATACTTATTGTAGATAGAAGTTCCGCCAATCTGCGGCTCCCACAATATATCTTCGTCACTGGATTTCTGGACAATATAAGACTAACAGTCTTGGATGGCTACCTCGAGCACAAATATATAAGTTCTGAAATGGCGGATCAGTGAGCTGCTGTTCACCCTAGGTAATCCTTTACATGTTCTGCCACCGAAAAGCGTAATAATGCATAAAGGTCGGTATTACCTGGAAAATGAATCCTCAGAACTAAACAAGGAATTCTGTCGTCATCCCGACGCACAGAGATTCACTGGGGAAAACTGCCATAGCAGTTACTTCGAAGATTCTCCCCGAAAAACAATGGACTCTTGGTCCCTTCAGAAAAACAGGACCTCCCGGCTTCCCGGAAGTATATCTCACCCCCGCTTAAAAAAACCTTCCCCTAGGCCTACGCCGAACTGTCAACCTCTGACCCTAAAGGTCAAACACAATGAATGAATAAACAAGGGAAGACAACCCCTAATCAACCTGACATCGCAGGTAAAGACACAATTATACTTATGATACAAACATAAGCAAATAACTTGACAGATGACTCCGTCGAAAATGACAGCAACATTACTACCACCCCCCTGTAAAAAAAAAAATGCAATTTTTTTTTAATATGTTCATGAGCAAGATAGCACCAGTATCACTTCTGTGCTCATGCAAACAATGAACCTAATATCAGGTACAATAGAAGAGGGTACAAATCATCTCCCAACATAGGAGAAAATATTTCCTTTAAGCCAAACAAACTAAGGGATACCATTCAAGAAACCTAAGTTGCTGGCAATACCAATCATATATCAAACATTACTAAATAATATAATCATAGCAATATACAAATGTCAATGCTATTTTAGCAACATATCACTGATGGATGGACAAAATGAAATTTGTTAAATTATCTAAACATCATCCAAATACATTTGTATTACAACATATTATGATATTAAGGACAGACCTAAGTCTGAAAATATATCAGGAAAAACTAGGACACAAGATTTAACTGGAATCATGTGGGCATCTAGACAATATGTCCGCCATCACATTATCCGAACCACGGATAGCTCGCACCGTGAAATGGAAAGGCTGAAGAGCAATAGCATAACGAGTAGATCTCGAGCTCTTCAAATCCTTACTTTGCATAGCCGTAAGAGCTTTTTGGTCGGTTTCCATAAAGAAATGCGCGCCCAGAAGGAACCTTTGTAGCTTAAGAATGGACCAAACCATAGCCAACAATTCACGGTCCAAAACCGAGTAATTCCTTTCTGCCGCATTCAGCTTCCTAGAAATATACATTACAGGATGCAGAGTTCCTGAATATTCCTGCATTAGTGCCGCTCCAATGCCAGTGGAAGAGGCATCACTACGAAGGACAAAAGTCTTATCAATCGTCGGTAGTCTTAAGATAGGATGAGATGAGAACAAATTCTTAACCTGATCCAATGAAGATTGGCATTCTTGGGACCAACGCACCATATTAGGAGAACCTTTTTTTCAATAACGTTGAAAGTGGTGCCATAATGGAGGACAGATTCTCAATGAATCTTCCATAGAATTGTATCAATCCCAAGAGACTACACACTTGCTTTTTTGTCTTCGGAACCGAGATATTTAATATCTTTGAAATGTTTTGGTCCTCTGTCTTCAACAGACCATGACCAACTCGATGACCTAGGAAGGAAATTTCACTAAACCCAACAAAAGCTTTAGAGGGTTTAGCAGTCAAACTATGCTCACGTAGAGTAGATAGCAATTCCTTTAGACCCAAATAGTGTTCTTCCCAAGTATCGCTGAAAAGACAGATGTCGTCTAAATATGCAATGACATCTGCACGATCTGATAGAATTCGTCGCATCATGCGTACGAAAGTCGCTGGGGCGTTCATAAGCCCGAAAGGCATAAAATTCCATTGAAACAGACCCCTAGGTGTCGAAAAAGCAGTGAGAGGTTTGGCGTGTTCCGTCAGTGGGACTTGCCAATAACCTTTCGACAAGTCTAGTTTAGTAAAGAATTTAGCTTTAGAAAGTCTAATAAGTAGATCATCTAATAACGGCATAGGTTCAGCATCGAACTTCGTAACTTGATTTAATTTGCGATAATCAACGCAAAGACGTATGTTATTGTCTTTCTTTCGAACAATAACTATCGACGAAGAATAAGCTGAAGTGGATGGTTCAATTATTTGTAGTTGAATCATTTCATCCAATTCTTTCTCGACTTGTGCTCGAAAATGAATAGGTATTGGGTATGGTCTTACTCTGATCGGATTACGATCAGTAAGTATGATGTCATGTTCTATGACATCTGTGTGTCCAGGAATGTCGGTAAGGACATCCTGATATGATTTTAACGTAGAGGATACTTGACGCTGTTCCTCAAAAGACAAGTTGGAAGAGACTGTAACGTCTCTCCACGATTCCGTTGAAGTAAGTGGAATCGCAGGAAGAGGTAAGTTCACGTCAGAAAAAATAGTTTCCTCATCCTGTATAACGGACAGGGATGAGATGTGACCATGTTGAACTGGAGAGTCGCCCGTCGCCTGGAAAATAGGCTGTAAATAGTCTGGACGTTCAATAAACTCTGTTAGCATATTTATATGGAAGGTTTTATGCCTTCCATCCACATCGACAATATAGTCGACATCAGAAATTTTCGAGACTATAGTGTATGGACCCTTCCAAGAAATGAGAAGTCTATTCTCTCTTGAGGGCAGTAAGACATATGCTTTGTCTCCAGGACAAAGTTGGCGTAGGCGTCTTTTCCTATTAGCAAATCGCCTAGCTTTTTCTTTCGCAAATTCGGAAGATGAAGTTGCTAACCTGCACGATTCGATAATCTTTTCTCTAAGAGCTATAACATATTCATATGACGATTGTGTATCATCGTCAATATCATCGGAAGTTATCAAATCGTGTAACAAGGACATTGGCCCGCGCGGTTGCGCGCCAAAGACAAGTTCGAAAGGAGAAAACCCTGTATGCTCGTTGGGAACCTCTCTATAGGCAAAGAGGACTGCAGGTAAAACCCTGTCCCAATCTTCAGGATGATCCTCCGTTATCTTGCCAAGTAAGTTCTTTAGTGTCCTGTTAAGACGTTCTACCAATCCATTGGACATTGGATGATAAATACTACTGAGAGACCTTTTAATGTCTAGCGTAGCCATTACCTGAGACATAACGTCCGAAATTAACTGAGTGCCGTGATCCGACAGTATTTCTCCGGGGAATCCCAGACGAGAAAATACGAGCCAAAGAGCATCAGCGATATCGACAGTTGATATGCTCTTCAGAGGAATAGCCTCTGGCCAACGCGTGCACATGTCCACGCAAGTGAGGATAAATTGGTGTCCTCTGGCTGACTTAATTTTGAACGGACCAATGATGTCTATAGCCATTTTCTGAAACGGCCGAATCGGAATATCTGCAGCCTGAATAGGAGCAGCATGTCTCGGACCCCTAGACTTGACCTCTTGACAAATTTTGCAAGATCGGCAATAAATTCGGATGTCTTTATTCACGAATGGCCAAAAGAATGACGCAAGGACTCTAGTTTTAGTTCTGGAAAAACCCATGTGTCCAGCACACTGAGAATCGTGTGCATGCCGAAGAATTAAGGCTCTCATACACTTAGGCACAAGAATTTGCGAATGCATAGACTTGTCCGAGTTTTGTACCATTCGTACCAATATACCATTCTTCATAGTAATATACGATTTGTGATTCGTATTTTGATTGGGATCCCCTTTCTTTGCAAGAAGGAAGTATTTCTTCAAAGAAGGATCCTCTTCTTGACGTTTAACAAACGAGTCATGGGAAATCACCAAGTGCTCGTCTTGGCTATCAACTTCATTACTATTATCAGATGAAGTTGGGGAATTAAGAGCTTGAGCTCTTGTCACCACTGCATTGACCGTTTGAATGTTTTTTTCTTCCCAACTAGAAATTTGTTGCGGGGTGCATTCCTTAACCCCATGAATACGACCGATTATAAGATCCGCAATAGGATTAGGAAGAAGACATGCATGGACATCTCCTGTGAAGAAAGGAGTGTCAATCCTAATAATAGCAGTAGGATAGCTTTCCATAGTACCACCAAATGTAACACATTTGATTGTTTTTCCAGTGGCACAGCAAGGATCTATCAGAGACTCCTTAACCCCGACGGTAGTACATCCCGAATCGAAAAGTACTGAGACTAGCCTATCATTTATTAGACCTTTATCTAAGATGAGAGATCCTCTCCCATCATGCGCAACTGTAGCAGGTAGAGCAGGAAGAGGGTGACCACAACTTAGCGTAGATACAGCTGATCAGTCAAACAATGTTAAGCATTGGGGGCATTCAGTTGCCCTCCCAAAATCGAAAGCACAACCAGTGATAGCCCTAGAGTTACCACTATCATTTGCTGTATTACAGGCTCCATCAAACTCTTGTTGTGCAGAGTTTGCCTGTTGGTAAGGTCTTTTCTTGTTAAACCTAGGTCTACCTCGATTATCATTTCCCCTGTAATTATTTCGACTATCATTTCCCCTGTAATTGTTATCATATTGCCTATTGTAATCATCATTCCGGTTTGAATCCCGGTTTCTAAATTCACCATCGTCATAATCTTGACGTCGAGAATGATTACCTCGAAAATTTGAATAGTTATTATTTGGATAGCCTTTGCGAAAGTGTCTCAAATTATTACCACTAAAATTACGAGAACTACCATCTTGTCTCCACTGCATAGACGAAGAACCATCATGTGTTGGATTACTCCGCTTCTGAGTGTAATTTTGATTACTTCCCCTATTCCAATTTTGTTGAGCACCCTAAAACGAAGACGATAGTCTTCTTGTTTTAGTTGATATTTTTTTAGTAATGCTGCCCTGACAACATCATAATTAGTCCTCTCATGTTCGTCTATTGTCATAAGAGTAGTCACTGTGTCACCTGTAAAAAATGGCATCAGTTGTTCAACATATTTTTCCTTTTTTATGTTATGCGTATCGCACAAAAATTGGAATCTATCTAGATAATCTGCTACGTCATCCTTTAAAGGATTGAAATGAGGCAATTTAATCCTACTAACAAACTCCCTTGTCGTACTCGAAGTTGTTTGCTGAGCACCCGTACTCGCCAATTTCAATTTCTCTAACTCCAAAGTTGCGAGTTTTTCATCAAGTTCCATCTTCTGTTTTCTTTCCTCATGTTCCATTTTTCTGATTTCAGCCTCAGCTTGAGCTTTCCTCTCCTCTGTAGCAGCTTGAGCTTTCCTCTCCTCTGCAGCAGCTTCTTTGTCTAATCTCTTTTGTTCAGCTTTTTTGTCTAATCTCTTTTGTTCAGCTTCTTTGTCTAATCTCTTTTGTTCAGCTTCAAATCTCCTTTCCTCCACCTGCATCTGCAATTTCTTTTGTTCAGCAGCCATATCAGCTTCTCTGTCTAGCCTTTTTTGTTCCGCCGCAGCTTCTCTTTCTAATCTTTTCTCTTCAGCCTGAGCTTTTTTTTCTTCTGCAGCTAATGCTTTGTCATACTGAGCAACAGCCCATTGTTCTAACTGTTGACCAGTCTTATCAAGGGCTCTCCCTTGTGTAATAAAGTAGTCCAATGTAGACATCTTGTCTAATGAGATCAGAAACCTGAAAAAAAATTAAATAAATTACCTTATCCCACTTCAATGGGAGACAAGTCTGAAATGCTAGACTTGTATACTCACTTCACTTTACTGTCTTAGTCTTAGACAAAGACTTTGTATGTTCCTCTTGTTTATAATGTACCCAAAAAATCACTTGAGTACCTGTGGAAAAAAAAATTCCCTTATATCCCACTCACTATGGGCACAAGTCTTTTTTATAAAGAACTTGAATATGTATTTACCTTGTCTCAATCTTTGTAGATAACAAGTCTTTTATCAAAGAACTTGTATAAATATCTTATATAATATTATTTAACAAACTCTATATGAAGAGTCTACCTTATCAATAATATCAAAACATGACCAAGTATGTGTATGTAGACTGTGCATGACAGTAATGTAGTACAACCAAAAAAAAAATACAAAGACAAAAATACAAAACAATACAAATGGCAACACTGTTTTAACCAAAAATGTGTAGAGAAATACACAAGAAAGGAGAGACCTACAGAATACAAACAAAACAAATCGACAATCAAAACTGAAAAACAGACAAAATATTACAAAAACAACGTTAAGTACAATTACATCACAGCTAACATCAATAGCGACCAATTGTCACTAGCAAATTTCCAAATTAAGAAAATTTGCACCTACAGAACGCTTACAGTAAGCCTCGATCAAGTGGCATATTTACCGTAAGACCCACCAACCGAAAAACCCGCAGAAAAATACACAAAACAGTAGAAATAACATAAACATATAGCAATCAATTTCAATGTGTTGCAGAACAAGTTCAGTCACAGCTGAAACTAAAATAAATTCCTTGCTCCTTGCGAACACAGAAACGAAATGTCAAACGCGCACTGAACGTCAAATCCACTGTAACATAAAGTGGTATTCACGAACCAAAGTTACTATGACCTTCTCAAATTAGGGCTTGCACATTGAATGTTTACTATTTCCACGTACTGTTTACAGACACTTGACCTCCAACAATGTAGCTTGAATGCTCTGACCTAGAAAAGTCTGTTGTTGAATGAAACGTGTAACAACCAGCAGTACTGTTTACAATAGGAACCCGCCTTCTATGCAGTTATGGTCCACGTAGCAAATGCCTAGTAGTTAACTTCAGTACATGTCTTGTTATGCTTTATGTAGCATTATAATATAAATGCTCGTACTGTTTATTTGGGTCAACCGTTGATGACCTATATCTGTCCTGTTGTAGCCAAAACTTGCAAGTGTAGAATTAGCGCTGTGTGTTACGGCTGTCCCGTGTGTAGCTTAGACCCACAGATCAGAAGTGTAATGTGTACTTGTCCTTCTTGTAACTTTCTCGACAAAACTGGAGACATCATACATGTAACAGCCAACCAGGAATGTAAATTTCTGGATCCATAAATGTCAACAATAATGTCAAATGCTCGCTCCGTTCTTTTTAAACCCACAGATCTGGTCCATCAGAAATGTAAGTTTCTAGGCCACATTGGCGACAAGAAATGTATCATAAGAGCCCACGTAACTGGTCCACCAGAAATGTAACTGTCTTTTTTTTTTTCTTGTTGATGTGATCACTGGCCCAAGACAGTATACATGTTGTTAGATGTGTAGTGCGAGCGTATGATGAATTGAGTGTGGGTGCGAATGAAGGCGCGAATGTGTTTAGGCTCGTATAGATGTAGATCCTGCAACCCATACTCTCACATGCAGTAATCAAGGATGCTTTGACACTGCAGGCATGTTTCAAGACATTTATTGACGGGAACACACATAGTATCAACAGGAACAGTCAGTGTAACAAGGTCATGCTGACCTGACATCGATAGGTATACATTTGGCATTCAAAAAGGTAAACATCAGAATAGACGTGCATGGTCAATAGCAAAGTTCTTCAATAATGACAGTTCGTAGCGTCGCCCTTGGCGTCTCTGACTAAACGCGTCAGATGCCTTAGTTACTTTGACACACAGGTGCAACTTGGCACTCCCCGCCAATTGCACATATCAGGCTGTAGTATAATAGCCGAAAGCACAGGCCTCGTTCTGACGTCGGCCGTGTACTTCTGTTAAATAGGTTATCATCAACCCTGCAGTAATACTTATTGTAGATAGAAGTTCCGCCAATCTGCGGCTCCCACAATATATCTTCGTCACTGGATTTCTGGACAATATAAGACTAACAGTCTTGGATGGCTACCTCGAGCACAAATATATAAGTTCTGAAATGGCGGATCAGTGAGCTGCTGTTCACCCTAGGTAATCCTTTACATGTTCTGCCACCGAAAAGCGTAATAATGCATAAAGGTCGGTATTACCTGGAAAATGAATCCTCAGAACTAAACAAGGAATTCTGTCGTCATCCCGACGCACAGAGATTCACTGGGGAAAACTGCCATAGCAGTTACTTCGAAGATTCTCCCCGAAAAACAATGGACTCTTGGTCCCTTCAGAAAAACAGGACCTCCCGGCTTCCCGGAAGTATATCTCACCCCCGCTTAAAAAACCTTCCCCTAGGCCTACGCCGAACTGTCAACCTCTGACCCTAAAGGTCAAACACAATGAATGAATAAACAAGGGAAGACAACCCCTAATCAACCTGACATCGCAGGTAAAGACACAATTATACTTATGATACAAACATAAGCAAATAACTTGACAGATGACTCCGTCGAAAATGACAGCAACAATGGTTTGGCCATGTCTGCAGAATGGGAGAAGATCGGCTACCACGACAAGCATGGGAAACTAAGAGCCAGGGATCCAGACCTCCAGGACGACCCAGAGTCCGCTGGGAGGACAACATTAGACAATCTTTGAAGGACCGAGGACTAGAATGGAACTAAGCCAGGAGGAAGACAGCCGAGAGGATAGTCTGGCGCTCTCGCTTCCAAACCTCTACACCTCACGCTAGAAGGAGAACGACTAAGTAAGTAAGTAAGACTAAAGAACACACGGAGAAAAGAACTGCAGATAGGCATAAACAGGATGAAGAAGACACGGAAGAAAATTGAGCGGATGGCACAGGACTGGAAGACTTGACACAGGACTGGAAGACTTGACATATAGGAATCACACATTCTATAAATATTTCTGTGGTGGGAAAGTTTCTGATTTTTAAATTTTGCCAGGGCAGCGGCCTCATGGCCTACTCTTTACGATTTCTCACTGTCGTGGGATCTTTAACATGCGTAACTTGCACACTGAACCTCCTATTTTTTCGCCTTTATCCGAGAAGACCGCATCCGATCTCACTACCCAGGAGATCTCACTACCCAGGAGATCTCACTACCCAGGAGATCTCACTACCCAGGAGATCAGGGGGGAGTATGACATCATGAGGAACCACTGGTTCTAAACTAAAATTTCCATAAATTATATTCTCTCTACTGGGAATCGAACCTGTTACCTCTAGACTTCGAGGCGGACGCCATACCTGTTAGCCACTGCAACCCCCGATCATGATGATGATGATGATAATGATATAAAAAATGTAGACACGACAGCAACGAGTCAATAGCGAAAAGTATTTTAATATAGCTTGAAATATTTTTTTTGTAAATTGGTAGCACAGTAAATGAGCAAAGATATCGCTGACATAAGCTTGGTCTCACTGTTACACAACATCTGCAGCATGGCAACACTTAGATTAAAATTCTCCACTTTTTTGTGTTCTGCATTGAGCAAAGATTATAGAGAATAAATGCAAAAATTATAACAGGGTTGATCTTGAAGAAACACCAATACAAGATGTAGAATCGTACACATGTCTTGGCAGCAATATAGACAAAGTTGGAGGGACAGACAGTGATATCAAAAAAAGAATACAAAAAGCAATAGAAGCTTTCATTGCATTGGGAAACATATGGAGAACAAGAGAAATCAAGTCCAACACGAAAATAAGAATCTTCAACTCAAATGTCAAGTCAGTCCTATTGTATGGCTCTGAGACATGGAGAACAACAAAAACAACAACCAAATATCCACAGACTTTTATAAACGGGTGCTTGCGTAGAATAGAAGGACTAAAATGGTATGACAAAGTCACAAATGTGGAATTGATGACAAGAACCAGACAAGTGTCAGTGGAACAAGAGTTGAGAAGAAGACGCTGGCGATGGATAGGACACACATTGAGGAGACCTGTTGATAGCATTGCAAGGCAGTCCTTGTTCTTGAATCCACAGGGAAAGAGAGGCAGAGGTAGACCAAAAAACACATGGAGAAGAGAACTGGAAACAGAGGTGAAAATGATGAGGAAAACATGGAAAGAACTTGAGCGGATGGCACGTGACAGGAAGACTTGGCATGTGTTTGTTGAAGGCCTATGCTCCTTGGGGAGCTAAAAGGTATTGATTGATTGAGCATGGAGCTTCTACCACAGCTGATCCCCTCACAGGAAGCAAGTACCAAAGCATTCATATGCTCTCTTAAGTCGAAGAAGGTGTTCTCTTACAGCAGTTATGTCTGTAACAATTTACTTCTGCAGTAATAGCCCCATGCTCCGTAAGCAACAATAAGACAAATGAGAATGAAATGCAGTATTGGAGAAGTAGAGTTTGTGACACCTTAGACATATGATGCCGAGTTTAAATCCATCTGGTGTATACATACACTGCAGAATATTTGGAACGATGCATAATGTATAGATGATTGGAACTATATATATATATTAGGGCCTCACCGAATATTCGATACGTATCCGATTCGGTGCCGAGTAGTGTATTAAATCAACTATTCGTATTCGGCGGAATAGTACGCTGCCATCAAATACGAATAGTAAATTTAGGTCAACCCGCAGCGTGATAATTTTAGACCAAGAAAGAAGGCTGACTTTAAGTTTCCATTGGTCCCGCTACTAACTCAACAAACCACGCCTTGCGATGCAAACTTTAGCGTGTAGCGGGTTGCATCAGCTGAATAGGCAGAAGGAACAAAGTCGTGGGCAATAGACAGTACAGAGGCAACAAAAGTTCATCAAGCCATTGGCAAAATGATGGCACTAGACATTCAGCCATATTCTATCGTGCAAGATGTCGGTTTCATGATAAACAATGCCAAGCAGGACATTGTTTACTGACATAATTATTCTTAATACGTACAGCTCTGTTAGAGATAATATCCAGCATAACGATATCTCGCCGCGCCTCCAACAAGCGTCCCAAGTGAACGTCTGTTCAGCACTGCCGGCAACACGTTTTCAGATAACAGATGTTGTCTTTTGGCAGAGAATGTTTTGAACGCCAATGCATGCTTCATGCAGCAATTTAAAAAGTGATTAATGGCTATTTGCCGTATTTTTTATAATGGTGTATAATTAAAACAAATGTCAGAAGACCTATTAAACACAACTTTTTATGCCCAACATTCACTCACTATTCGTATTCGGTCGAATAGTTAAAGGCCTCTATTCACATTCGGCCAAACAGCAAAAACCCCTATTCGGTGCAGCCCTTATATATATATATATATATATATATATATATATATTGTAGAATGATTGGGCAAAAGTGTATTGTAAAGATGAATGGAAAGGATGTCTTATGTATTGATGATTAGAAAGATGTCCACGGTACTTACAAATGGAACGATGTATAATGTAAACATGATTGGAAGATGTATAATGTACATTTGATTGGAAAGATGTTTAATGCAGACTAATGCAATAAACCATATTGTGGTGATATTCCTCCAGTTGTAATCTGCTTATTAACCCTCATATTTATTGCTATAATCTTTCTGTGTTGTTCTGCATATTTAAACCCAAATGCTGCGACCTCTCATCAAGTATTCCCTCTCTGTCTTGCATCTGGCCGAGTCATGGGACAGAACCTGGTTACATGAAAATGACACAGATACAAGGGAACAAAACACATAATATGGTAATAGTTTTCAAGTTCACATTGCAATGGAATAACCATTTGGAATAGTTTTTGGTCAAAGAGTCAATAGGAATCTGTAAATTTAATCTAAATCAAATTATAGTAAACTCAGTTACTCCACGCTATTAATATCATGTTGTTTATACACCTCAGCAGATATTATGCAGAACTATGAGTATAATTGTGTATTATTAAACCAACTTAAGTTCTTATTTATTTATTCATTTGCCAAAAGGTGACAGAGAATGAAAAAAAAAAACATGAACACATGAAAAACAGGGCCATCCTCATGTCAATAGAACATTAGACAATGCAGTGTAAAAGATCCTTGGAACTGAACTTGTTAAAGTGTCAATAGAACATTAGACAATCTTTAACAGACCGAGGACTGAAATCATGTCAAAAAGAAGGCAGCTGATAGTATCATTTTCTCTCTGGCAAACCTCTACACTCCAAGGTAGAAGAGGACTCACTAAGTAAGCAAGTAAGTAAGAGTCGATATGATTCTGTATTCACTAAACTCTCTTGAAAGACTGGCCAAATGCTTCAACAAGTACACAATCCAGTGGATACCAGCCCATTGCAACATACCAGGAAATGAGGAGGCAGACAAACATGCTAAGGAAGGAGGTGCCTTACAACAAAATGATATACAGACAACTTCCGAAATGGCAAAAACTACTATAAAAGCTACATTCAAGTCCAAATGGGAAAGAGAGCACCCAGCTCAGGCCATTTAGAAAATGACGCATATCATCAGCTATCTAGGAGAGAACAGGTCACCATTTCTTGGCTACGCACTTGACACAACAGATTGAGATACCATCTATACCACAAGTAAAAAATTGGTGCAACCGAACTCTGCACCTGTGGCACCAGCCCGATGACAGTCGAACACTTGCTGCAGTCCTGCTAACCTACAGTAATGAACGGACAACAACCCACATCTCTCCACGAAAAACTGTTTGGACATGTCAGGTGCCCTGTATAATAAATAGTGGTCTGTACCCAAAGGCTGTATTAGGGTCTCAAAATATACTATGTGCTGCCTACTGCCTTTATTAGAGTCATTAATGTTGAGGCGAACGAGATGTCAGGAACCTTGAGCCGACTACTGCCTTTATTAGAGTAATTAATGTAGAAGTCTGAGAGCGAACGAGATGTCAGGAACCTTGAGCTGACTACTGCCTAAATTAGAGTCATTAATGTAGAAGTCTGAAGGCTCATAATGTTCCTCATATACTGGGCATCTTTGAAGCAGATGTTAAGCAGTCATTTTATTGGTGCCACAGTTACATTCATCAGTAGTATCTATCTTTAGCTTGTTGAATAGAGTGTAGCTCAATCTGTTTGTTGTTAATGCGGAGTCTGAAGATTATTACTTGTTCACTTCTGCTAAACTGGTAATATGCATCTTTTTGTATGTGGCCTGGATACTTACATCCTGTTTATTCCTGTAATTTATTCTGATAAAACTCTTTGTAACTACTAAAGTTATGTTTGTGCCAGACTGAGGCACCTTTCGACTTTCCTTTGCCAACCTGTTGGTCTCTCACTATTTAAGCAGTATATTTAAATTTTGCATACTTCATGAGAAACATAGTACATGTTTATGAGCACATTATAACACATATAATGATCGTACACGTAAAAGATAAAGAAAACATGGATTGCATTCAAACCACACAAGAAACCATAACATAACGTAAACACAGATTGTGTAGAAGTCATACAAGAAACCATAACATAACCTAAACATAGACTGCGTACATGCCGTAAACACAGATTGCATACAATCAATATAAACCACTATGACAAGTGCGTATATATGAAACAAGGGGGAGTGCAAAGGATACTGTTCAGAAAAAGATCAAAAAATGGTAATGTTACTGTCTGGTACAAACGGTAATGTTACTGTCTAGTGCAAATGGTAATGTTACTGTCTGGTACAAATGGTAACGTTACTGTCTGGTACAAATGGTAATGTTACTGTCTGGTAAAATGGTAATGTTGCTGTCTAGTACAAATGGTAATGTTACTGTCTGGTACAAATGGCAAAGTTACTGTCTGGTACAATTGGTAATGTTACTGTCTGGTACAATAGGTAATGTTACTGTCTGGTACAAATGTTAATGTTACTGTCTGGTACAAATGGTAATGTTACTGTCTAGTACAAATGATAATGTTACTGTCTGGTACAGATGATAATGTTACTGTCTGGTACAGATGGTAATGTTACTTTCTGGTACAGATGGTAATGTTACTGTCTGGTACAGATGGTAATGTTAATATGTGGAACAAGTAGTTATGTTACAGACATGGTAATGTTATTCTCTTGTATACATAGTAATGTTAAATAAATAAAAAAGGGAAACCCAAGGCCGGATTAAGCCAAGAAGGGTCTCTAGGCTTTTTGGTGTTTGGGCCGACCTTCACCTAATAGGCAAGAATTTTAATATTTGTTTTCAAACCCCAAGCATGATGATGGTATATACTAGTATTATTAATTGACTGGTATGTTAGTTTGTTAGCATTGCTTACCTTTTTTATTAGTAATTGTTTTTTTTATTAATGTTTACTAGCATTATTTTTATTATTATTAAGGTAAACACATTAAACACATTTTAAAATAATGCATGCACCATTATGATTTTGCCCAGTGTGCATTATGTCTTTTAAGCTATTTTTGATTTTACTGTCTTTTTTAGAACATTATGATTGTGATTGTAAAGTGCAAACATTCTTTGTGTACATAAAGCTATGCATTAAAAGAATTTTTTTTTTTTAAACTTATGCACGAGACCACAAGAGCTGCAAACTCTTAGGCTTCAGCTTACTTAAGCCTCATGGATAATCCGGCCCTGAGGAAACCCGAGGCCTGTAAACAGTAAATGAATAATACACATAAAGGTATGTTTCAGGCACTCATGAGAAATAAATAAGTAGAAACTAACTTATAATTATCAAACTTAAATTTCTTTTTATATTTGGACATGCACCCTAATATAACCGACTCGGTTGAACGGGACGTGCCTCGCCAAAACGAGGGAACATGTTATTTAAACCAAAAAAAAAATAAAGTAGAAAACTAAACATCAGAAAAACAACAGAAGTGATAGGCTTACTGGAGACTCGAACTCAGGAACTTCTGAACGACAGCACCACCTGGCTACAGCAGCGAATTTTTTTATAGTCATGTTATTAAGGAGTATAAATTGTATTGCAATAAATACATGGACATTAATGTTGCATGTAAAAATGTAGATAGTGAAATTAAGAGGTAATACAGTATTGGCACAGACAACAAATATAAATGTTAAAATATTTAATTGGGCGCAGGAGCTGTGTAAAGTTTGAGTCTGTACAGTAAGTTAGTGAATTGTCCGAGATCGATAACTCCATTGTCCCCTGCTGTCTGAATGAAAAATTCTACTTCCTTGTCCGTCAGCTGACGTCCGGTAGCTGTCTTCAGCTGATGAAGTCCCACCCTTGCTTCGTCTGGATCTAGCTGGCCGCTACCGTCCAAAAACAGACCTATTCTACTATCATGAATGTTAGCTACGTTAAAAGTCTAGGGTACTGAAATGTAATGTGTAGTAATATAATATACAGACACACACATGTAATTAATAAGTCTAATAATCTTAATAAACTCTATAACACACTGAACTAACTCTGGTTGTTTTAGTTTAATATTTAGAAATCTTTTAAATTTATTAGTTCTGAACCAAGTTTTAGTTTGGTCAGAACATATGAAATGATATGGATTTATCAATGAAATGCATAAATATGTGGCATAATAAAATGTAATTTGTGTACACAGGTATATTATAAGAATGGTTAATATTAATATTATCTATACTGTCTTTGGGAGAACTAGTACTGGATGTTTCGTTGGGGTGGCGTCATCACTCCCAATCTGTGACTACAACAATCATTTTCCATTGACTTATGGAATAAAGTAAATGTTTTATTGCTCAATATTTATGTCTTTATTTGATGGTGGTATAGTTGTGAATCTTCAGCAGGCCAGGTTTTCACTTATCTCTCCTGTGACGAGCTGATACAGAATTCGGTGGCCCACTCCTCTCCGTAGCTGGAGTACAATGTTAGGCTGCACAGGCACAAATGTTAGGCGGCACACACACATCTGCTTGTGTACTCTTATATAAGCATGTGGCACCACCTTAGTGCCAAACAGAAACTCACAATTCTGAAACAAAATTTGTGCCATGTGTCAGTACTCTATCCACTGCGCCACTTTTACACACAACACCACACAACAACATTACACAGACTGGGTCAGATCTCTCTGACCAACATAGCACATCTTACCCAGTTGTTTTCAAATAGTACCAGTTCCCCAAGACTGCATTGCATCTGAGATATGTTCAATAGTTTCCTCTTTTATTCAATAAGATAGGTGATATGTTCCCACTGATCTCAATAATAGATGCGCCTTCCATAGTCTTAGTTAGGTTTCCATATATTTTCTGTTTGTCTCTAGACCCTGAACTGTGGCGGGGGACCTAGAGCGAGCACTTACTTGTCGTAATCATTTTTCATGATATGGCAGTATCAATCACTCAAAATATTAAAATAAACAAGATAAATGCTTTCATTCTTACCAGAATTCAGAATTGAGAACACAGTTACTACTAGCAAAACTCAGCTGAGCTGCTGGCTATAGTATGGCGTCCCACTGAAGATTATGTATTATTTCTGGGAAAACACCACTATCAGTTAATGACTGTGTTACTGGACAGACCTCTATCGAATGGCAAAAATGTGCGTCTGTATTCCGCTAATATAAAATGCGTTAGCCAATCAGATCGGCAGACTAAGCTTTTCAATTTAAAATTTGAAAATCAAGTCAAAAGTACATCTCACTTTCTCAAATGTACGTCGGTCACATTTTATCTTTTCACAAAATTCTACTTGTTTTTTGGGACTAACACATGTAAAAACTGCACGAACCTGCTTCCTAAGTTATTTTTAGCCACTATCTCCCGACTTTGCCCCGCTAGTTTATTACATGTGAAATTTGCGTTTTCTTGTCTCAAGGATGCAAAATTGAGACTTTAGTGAAAGTATGCCCAACAATACTGTTCGCTAGTCTGATGGGACAATACGGTCTTTCGTCAATATCTTCCTTGTTATCTGTCCGTCTGTATAATTAAAAGTATATTATTTCTCTGCTTAAGATGGGCTATCAAACTAGCTAGGTTTTATTTTCATAACTTTATTATTAAGAAAAAAACCTATTTTGCTCAAGGTTAATTTTTGAAATTGGTTTTTGAACGTTCGTTCACGCGGTTGCCGCTATATTCAAACTATAACGTCAAAGTACCGTAAATCGTCAAAGAAACGTCTGTCTCTGACAAGCCAAAGTCGTTATTCTGTCCATTTCCTTACATTGTGTCAACTAGTGGCGTGATTTTTTTCTTTTAAACTACAAATTGCGTCTTTTTGCCTTTCTAGATTCAAACACGTGTTCAGACCGTCATAATGATTTTTATCTCCGTTTCCCTCCCGTCTACAAGGGTACCTTTTCGTCTGCATGTCTACTAGTTAGTTTCAATGACGGTAGGAACCGCGGGCATAGGCGAGCATGTCTACTTGTATCTCACGCATTATTTTTATCCCTACATGTTATCTTTATAATTGGAGATATTTTAACGTTGTATCACGGTAAATTCATCACACATCTCCCCACTTGAGAACATGCACTACTGCAAGTTCCAAAACCAGTGATACACATAGATAAAATTACTCTCACGCCTGCTAACTACTCTAATTTTGATCACAGGGGTGCCTACTGAGGAAATCTGCACCGACATTCAATGACCCAGGGATATATTCGATAATAAACTGATAAGGTTGTAACAATAAAGACCATCTTAACAATCTTGCATTTTCATGCTTGGCCTGAGATAAGAACACTAGGGGCTGATGATCCGTCTGGACCACAAAAGTCCTACCATACAGATAGATTTGAAACTTTTTTATTGCCCAGATTAACGCTAAACATTCTTTTTCGCTTGTGGAATATCCTTGCTCCGCTTTAGTCAATTTGCGGCTTGCATAAGCGACTGGGTTCAGTTCCCCATTGGGGAAATTTCACATGTAATAAACTAGCGGGGCAAAGTCGGGAGATAGTGGCTAAAAATACATATGTATTAACAGATAAACCAGGACATACAAATTTGCTACAGTATGTCATGAAGCTGGTAGACTCAAACCCAATCTGTATGAGAGCCTATTCTATGCCGTTCGCGAAGGAGAAGGCATTGAAAGAAGAAATAGATTATTTGTTGAAAGGGGATTATTTCACACAGTGAATCTTATTTTAGCTCCAGTGTAGTTTTGTTGAGGAAACCGTCTGGGGAACATAGACTGTGCATAGATTACAGGAAACTGAATGCTGTCACAGAAGGACAAGTGGATCCATTACCAGACACAAAACAGTTATTTGCCAGATTGAACAAGGCAAAATACTTTTCGAAGGTAGATCTTAGTAAAGGCTATTACCAGATTCCAGTGAAGCCTGAAGTTAGACCTTATTTAGCTTTTAGCACCTCGGAAGGACATTATGAATTCAACATGCTACCATTCGGATTGAAAAATGCTCCGAGTGTATTTTCAAGGATGATGCGCAAATTGTTGGATCCCCTGAATAATCCATGTATCACGAATTTCATGGATGATATTCTCGTCGCTACAGAGACATTTGAAGAACACATTAACTCTCTGAAAATGTTATTTGATAGGCTTAGGGAGGCGAACTTAACTGCTAGACCAACAAAATGTTGTATTGGATGCAAAGAGTTGGAATTCTTGGGACACACTGTATATCAGGGTAACATGACCCCTGACCCCAAGAATTTGGAAAAACTGCAGAGAGCACCTAGACCACAAACAAAAAAAGACGTGCGATCATTCGTGTCGTTATGTGGGTTTTACCAAAAATATATCAAAAATTGTAACTCTATATGTGCTCCTCTGACTGATCTGACTCTCAAGGGACACCCAGATAAAATTGTTTGGACTGCGCAATGTGAATTGGCTTTCCAAGAGTTAAAGGAAAAACTCACTAACAAGCCTATTCTCAAAATGCCTGATTTGACACAGGACTTTGTGGTGAGAACTGATGCAAGTAATGTAGGCCTGGGGGCGGCTCTGTTGCAAAGGTCATCTTCACCCTATATGACAATGCAAGATGTTGTGTTAGAACAAATAAAGGGAATACATAATGGTTTACAGTAGAAACAGGGGTGAAACAAGGCTGTATTATGTCACCACTACTTTTTGGAATAGCTATTGATTGGGTTATGAGAAACTATACCCACAATGAACAATTAGGTATAAAATGGACAAATGGAAAATTCCTGGGGGACCTGGATTTCGCAGATGATGTAGCATTCTTAAGTTCAACACCAAGACAATCCCAAGAAGCAATAAATAATTTGTGTCATCTCTCGGTTAAAATAGGTCTCCAAATAAATGCCTCTAAAACTAAAGCTATGAACTTTTCTAACGAGACCTTTGATATCATCTTGAACGGGAAAAAACTACAGAAAGTTGAAAGTTTCAATTATTTAGGCAGTAAAATGACTCAGGATGGTGACACAACAAGAGAAATCCATACTAGAATTGCTTTGGCAGCTAGCGCCTTCAATAGATTAACTAACATTTGGAAATTACGATCATTGAATATACATACCAAGCTTCGTCTGTTTAATTCAAATGTTATCTCAGTGTTAACATACGGCTGTGAGAGTTGGAAAATAACAAAATCATTGGAGAACAAGCTGAATACATTCGAGAACAAAGGTCTTAGAAAACTCATGAACATCAGTTGGAAAGAATTCAAGACTAATCGACAAATAAGAGAAGACTCTAGGCAGAAATATGTCTCCGACTATATAAGGAAAAGACGATGGTCATATATCGGTCATGTCCTACGAATGCAAAACAACAGAATACCACTACAGGCGCTCACTTGGGTTCCTGAGGGTAAGAGGAAAAAAAGGAAGACCAAAAGAAACACTCAGAAGAACAATAATAAGAGAAGGAAGAACGTTGGGCCTAAATAATGTGCAAGAGCTAAGAGGAGTGGCGTCACAACGAACAACCTGGAGAGCACTGGTTTCTGCCTTATGCGCCGTGTTTGGTGCTTAAAGAATTTATTATTATTATTATGTTCCTCCAGAACCTGTTGAACTCTCTCCCTCTGATTTTTAGTCAGGTGCTTACTGACTTTTACCTGTGCGGCTGTCTCACAGGGATGTAATGGGTATTCATGTGAGGTGAGTGGTTCCTTTTGCATTTGAGTTGCGATAGCCAAGGTCAGTAAGGGGGTGCTTTCTTGGAGTGGTCTGTCCAGATACTTCTTTAAAAGGTTTACATGATATACCTTCTCCTTCCCCTTTTTGTCAATTTTATAGTTTGTTCTAGACATCTTCTCTAGAACGGTATATGGACCTTGCCATCCAATTTGTAATTTATTCTGGCTGCCGGGTAGTAGAAGAAGCACCTTCTCTCCCACAGCTAATTCTCTGTCCTTGGCTTTCCTATTAAAATACGCTGCATGTTTCTTCCTGGCTTGTCTCAAATTATCATTTGCCAGTTTCCATCCAGCTTTCAGACGAGTGGTCAGTTCGTTCACATATTGATACGATGAGGTAACAGTCTCTTCTGCTTTCTCATCCGTCCAGGACCTTAATAAAGCTTCCAATGGACCTTTTATTGGCCTCCCAAATAGCAGAGTTGCTGGAGCCATCCCGGTTGAACTATGTGGTACCTCCCGATACGCAAACAACGCGGCGGGCAGAAATTGATCCCACATATCCGGTTTTTTGTGTGCCAGCTTCCTCAGGATAGAAATGAGAGTCCCATTGAACCTCTCTACCTGGCCGTTCCCTTGTGGATGGTACGGACTACAATGAAAGTGTCTGGCTTGAAATAGCTTAAAAACTTCTTCCGTTAGTTTCCCCTTGAACTGTGAGCCATTATCAGTCAAGATTTGATGCGGGAATCCTAATATTGTGAATATTGTAAGTAGTGCCTCTGCTACATGTTTTGAATCAATTGATGGCAGGGCTACCGCCTCTCCCCACATAGAACAAGTGTCCACCAGAGTAAGGATGTAACTGTTCCTCCTCTTGGTCCAAGTGAGAGGTCCCACAATATCCACTGCAACCCTCTCAAAAGGTGTTCCCACTATGGGCATTTCCCCTAGAGTTGCAGGAGCAGTCCAATGCTTTGGAGCTACCCTTTGACATTCTGGACAGGATTTGACATATCTTTTTATATCCTCCGTTATCCCTGGCCAGAAGTAATGACAAGCTATACGCTGTCCTGTGGCGCTGATCCCCATGTGACCACTGAAGGGAATCGCATGCCCGAGTTCTATCATTTTATCCCTATATGAAGTGGGAAGAACCAGCTGGTTGTGACCATTTGTTCCAGTTCCGGCCTTCCTGTATAATAATTTGTTCTTCATAAAGTACTCTCCGTTGCTTGGAGGTGTGTGGCATTTGGGCAATTTTTTTAAAACATGGCTTGAGTGTCCTATCCTCAGCCTGCGCCTTCCTCATCTCCTCTGGGTGAGCATTTATAGGTTCACCTTCCTCCTTTTTCTGTGACCTGGTCTGCACTGTCGCCATGATCACAGGTCTCTCGGGATTCCCCAAGAAGACGTACCTACACCCCAATATCAGAGGGTAGATTGGTTCATCTATCACTGCTGCTCTGATTTCTCCTTCCACATAGCGAGTTTTCACCGTTATCCTTGCGATGGGAAGTGTCATGAGTGGTATGTCCTTAGTGGCCCCTTATATTTCCACTGTTTCTGTGGTATACTGACTTGGGTCCACTAGGCTAGACTTCACAACTGAATCATAATCCAAACCTGTATCATATAGGCACCTTATGGTGACCCCATTACAGATAACGTCCTCACAAACTGGGAGGTGATAAGGTTCCTGCTGTCCATTAGGATTAACCTTTAATCTTTGAGTCCCCGACTTCATTGCAGCAATGTTTGAAGGTTTTCTTTTATAAAATTCGGTGTTATGGTTGTCTTTCTTACACCATTTACACCATCTCTTTCCTTGGTTAAACGGTTTTCTTTCATTATATTTTTGGTCATTGAACTGTGAGTTTCTGTCACGATAATCATTTCGTGGCCTATCAAAGTTTGTCCTGCCTTTATTACCTTGTTCTCTGTTATCAAATCTACTAAATTGCTGTGGAGCTTTAAAATTTTCTATGTGCTTCTTTTTAGTGCCACTTACCTCTGCCTGGGCTGCCTGATACCTCTCAGCGACATTTAAAACCTCCCCCAACCTCTCTGCCCCTTGTTCCATGAGAAATTTTCTCAAGTCTGGAGCCATGGACTCTCTTAATTGCTCTATCATGATGATCTCTTTGAGATCTTGGGTCTTCCCCAGAGCAGTCCATTTCTCCAAATAGGTTTCCAGTCTGGCAGAGAAATGGTGGTATATCTCCCCAGACAGCAGCTTGGCATTTCTAAATTTCTTACGATAGAATTCACCATTCTTTTCATATCTCAATAACAAAGCCTGCTTTAGCATGTCATAATTGTCTTTGTCGTCTCTATTCGTCTTAGCAAAGACTTCATAAGAAGTACCTCTCAGTCCCTGTGATAACTTTAGACTCCACCTCTCTTTCTCTAACCCATACGTAGTAGCTAATAATTCGAATCTACTGAGGTACCCCTCGATGTCATCGTCTTTCTCAACAAAATGGTCTAAATGAAACCCCATAGCTGAGGTTGAGGCTCCCTGACTAGGCGTAGCATCTGAGGCAAAAGGGCTGGCACCATTTTCAGGAGCATGGCCTTGTAATTCCAGCTCCCTTAGTCGTAATTCGTGCTCCCTTTGCAATCTTCTATCTTCTGCCTCCCTTTCGGCAGTCAATCTTTTATCTTCTGCCTCCCTTTGCTGTCGTTTTTCTTCTGCCTCTAATTGGAGCCTTTTACTCTCCCTATCTGCCTCCAATGCCTTAGCCTCTTTGTCAGCCTCAATCTGCAACCTCTTAAGTTCTTTATCAGCCTCAATTTGTAACCTCTTCTCTTCAGCTAACCTCCTATCTTCCCTTTCAATATACTTGTCACAGTCTGAAGTTACATACTGAATTAAAACACGACCCTCCATGTTCATCTCCCTCGCCGTTAGCACAGCAGCCGATCTAAATTTTGCTAGATCTGCCATACTTTAATATACAAATTAACAATGACCAAGGTAATTATAAGTATATAATGGCTAAGGTAATTCTAAGTATATAATGACAGGTAATTCTAATTATAAAATGACAGGTAATTCTAATTATCTAATTACCAATGTAATAGATGAATTAATTAATCAATTAATTACCACTGGCTGTGAAGATTCACCAACTTTTATTTTCCACTTTTTATTTTAAGGGACACTTTTAAATTTATACACTCTGTCCCCACTAGTTTAATTCCCACACTAGGAGATCCTAATATCTTTGATAAACTTAATATCCCCGGACAAGACCCCAATATTTGCAGTGGTTTTTGATGGTATTGTATGGATGTTATGTTACCTAGTGTACTGTATGAGGTCAGCTGTGAAGGCTCCTGAGATAAAAGTTTATGTTAATTACAGAAGGCCCTTCTTACTACCACTACGACCTCAAACAGACCTATTCTACTATCATGAATGTTAGCTACGTTAAAAGTCTAGGGTACTGAAATGTAATGTGTAGTAATATAATATACAGACACACACATGTAATTAATAAGTCTAATAATCTTAATAAACTCTTAACACACTGAACTAACTTAGTTTAAAATTTAGAAATCTTTTAAATTTATTAGTTCTGAACCAAGTTTTAGTTTGGTCAGAACATATGAAATGATATGGATTTATCAATGAAATGCATAAATATGTGGCATAATAAAATGTAATTTGTGTACACAGGTATATTATAAGAATGGTTAATATTAATATTATCTATACTGTCTTTGGGAGAACTAGTACTGGATGTTTCGTTGGGGTGGCGTCATCACTCCCAATCTGTGACTACAACAATTATTTTCCATTGACTTATGGAATAAAGTAAATGTTTTATTGCTCAATATTTATGTCTTTATTTGATGGTGGTATAGTTGTGAATAGTTGTGAATCTTCAGCAGGCCAGGTTTTCACTTATCTCTCCTGTGACGAGCTGATACAGAATTCGGTGGCCCACTCCTCTCCGTAGCTGGAGTACAATGTTAGGCTGCACAGGCACAAATGTTAGGCGGCACACACACATCTGCTTGTGTACTCTTATATAAGCATGTGGCACCACCTTAGTGCCAAACAGAAACTCACAATTCTGAAACAAAATTTGTGCCATGTGTCAGTACTCTATCCACTGCGCCACTCTTACACACAACACCACACAACAACATTACACAGACTGGGTCAGATCTCTCTGACCAACATAGCACATCTTACCCAGTTGTTTTCAAATAGTACCAGTTCCCCAAGACTGCATTGCATCTGAGATATGTTCAATAGTTTCCTCTTTTATTCAATAAGATAGGTGATATGTTCCCACTGATCTCAATAATAGATTCGCCTTCCATAGTCTTAGTTAGGTTTCCGTATATTTTTTGTTTGTCTCTAGACCCTGAACTGTGGCGGGGGACCTAGAGCAAGCACTTACTTGTCGTAATCATTTTTCATGATATGGCAGTATCAATCACTCAAAATATTAAAATAAACAAGATAAATGCTTTTATTCTTACCAGAATTCAGAATTGAGAACACAATTAATACTAGCAAAACTCAGCTGAGCTGCTGGCTATAATATGGCGTCCCACTGAAGATTATGTATTATTTCTGGGAAAACACCACTATCAGTTAATGACTGTGTTACTGGACAGACTTCTATCGAATGGCAAAAATGTGCGTCTGTATCCCGCTAATATAAAAAGCGTTAGCCAATCAGATCGGCAGACTAAGCTTTTCAATTTAAAATTTGAAAATCAAGTCAAAAGTACATCTCACTTTCTCAAATGTACGTCGGTCACATTTTATCTTTTCACAAAATTCTACTTGTTTTTTGGGACTAACACATGTAAAAACTGCACGAACCTGCTTCCTAAGTTATTTTTAGCCACTATCTCCCGACTTTGCCCCGCTAGTTTATTACATGTGAAATTTGCGTTTTCTTGTCTCAAGGATGCAAAATTGAGACTTTAGTGAAAGTATGCCCAACAATACTGTTCGCTAGTCTGATGGGACAATACGGTCTTTCGTCAATATCTTCCTTGTTATCTGTCCGTCTGTATAATTAAAAGTATATTATTTCTCTGCTTAAGATGGGCTATCAAACTAGCTAGGTTTTATTTTCATAACTTTATTATTAAGAAAAAAACCTATTTTGCTCAAGGTTAATTTTTGAAATTGGTTTTTGAACGTTCGTTCACGCGGTTGCCGCTATATTCAAACTATAACGTCAAAGTACCGTAAATCGTCAAAGAAACGTCTGTCTCTGACAAGCCAAAGTCGTTATTCTGTCCATTTCCTTACATTGTGTCAACTAGTGGCGTGATTTTTTTTCTTTTAAACTACAAATTGCGTCTTTTTGCCTTTCTAGATTCAAACACGTGTTCAGACCGTCATAATGATTTTTATCTCCGTTTCCCTCCCGTCTACAAGGGTACCTTTTCGTCTGCATGTCTACTAGTTAGTTTCAATGACGGTAGGAACCGCGGGCATAGGCGAGCATGTCTACTTGTATCTCACGCATTATTTTTATCCCTACATGTTATCTTTATAATTGGAGATATTTTAACGTTGTATCACGGTAAATTCATCACACATCTCCCCCACTTGAGAACATGCACTACTGCAAGTTCCAAAACCAGTGATACACATAGATAAAATTACTCTCACGCCTGCTAACTACTCTAATTTTGATCACAGGGGTGCCTACTGAGGAAATCTGCACCGACATTCAATGACCCAGGGATATATTCGATAATAAACTGATAAGGTTGTAACAATAAAGACCATCTTAACAATCTTGCATTTTCATGCTTGGCCTGAGATAAGAACACTAGGGGCTGATGATCCGTCTGGACCACAAAAGTCCTACCATACAGATAGATTTGAAACTTTTTTATTGCCCAGATTAACGCTAAACATTCTTTTTCGCTTGTGGAATATCCTTGCTCCGCTTTAGTCAATTTGCGGCTTGCATAAGCGACTGGGTTCAGTTCCCCATTGGGGAAATTTCACATGTAATAAACTAGCGGGGCAAAGTCGGGAGATAGTGGCTAAAAATACATATGTATTAACAGATAAACCAGGACATACAAATTTGCTACAGTATGTCATGAAGCTGGTAGACTCAAACCCAATCTGTATGAGAGCCTATTCTATGCCGTTCGCGAAGGAGAAGGCATTGAAAGAAGAAATAGATTATTTGTTGAAAGGGGATTATTTCACACAGTGAATCTTATTTTAGCTCCAGTGTAGTTTTGTTGAGGAAACCGTCTGGGGAACATAGACTGTGCATAGATTACAGGAAACTGAATGCTGTCACAGAAGGACAAGTGGATCCATTACCAGACACAAAACAGTTATTTGCCAGATTGAACAAGGCAAAATACTTTTCGAAGGTAGATCTTAGTAAAGGCTATTACCAGATTCCAGTGAAGCCTGAAGTTAGACCTTATTTAGCTTTTAGCACCTCGGAAGGACATTATGAATTCAACATGCTACCATTCGGATTGAAAAATGCTCCGAGTGTATTTTCAAGGATGATGCGCAAATTGTTGGATCCCCTGAATAATCCATGTATCACGAATTTCATGGATGATATTCTCGTCGCTACAGAGACATTTGAAGAACACATTAACTCTCTGAAAATGTTATTTGATAGGCTTAGGGAGGCGAACTTAACTGCTAGACCAACAAAATGTTGTATTGGATGCAAAGAGTTGGAATTCTTGGGACACACTGTATATCAGGGTAACATGACCCCTGACCCCAAGAATTTGGAAAAACTGCAGAGAGCACCTAGACCACAAACAAAAAAAGACGTGCGATCATTCGTGTCGTTATGTGGGTTTTACCAAAAATATATCAAAAATTGTAACTCTATATGTGCTCCTCTGACTGATCTGACTCTCAAGGGACACCCAGATAAAATTGTTTGGACTGCGCAATGTGAATTGGCTTTCCAAGAGTTAAAGGAAAAACTCACTAACAAGCCTATTCTCAAAATGCCTGATTTGACACAGGACTTTGTGGTGAGAACTGATGCAAGTAATGTAGGCCTGGGGGCGGCTCTGTTGCAAAGGTCATCTTCACCCTATATGACAATGCAAGATGTTGTGTTAGAACAAATAAAGGGAATACATAATGGTTTACAGTAGAAACAGGGGTGAAACAAGGCTGTATTATGTCACCACTACTTTTTGGAATAGCTATTGATTGGGTTATGAGAAACTATACCCACAATGAACAATTAGGTATAAAATGGACAAATGGAAAATTCCTGGGGGACCTGGATTTCGCAGATGATGTAGCATTCTTAAGTTCAACACCAAGACAATCCCAAGAAGCAATAAATAATTTGTGTCATCTCTCGGTTAAAATAGGTCTCCAAATAAATGCCTCTAAAACTAAAGCTATGAACTTTTCTAACGAGACCTTTGATATCATCTTGAACGGGGAAAAACTACAGAAAGTTGAAAGTTTCAATTATTTAGGCAGTAAAATGACTCAGGATGGTGACACAACAAGAGAAATCCATACTAGAATTGCTTTGGCAGCTAGCGCCTTCAATAGATTATCTAACATTTGGAAATTACGATCATTGAATATACATACCAAGCTTCGTCTGTTTAATTCAAATGTTATCTCAGTGTTAACATACGGCTGTGAGAGTTGGAAAATAACAAAATCATTGGAGAACAAGCTGAATACATTCGAGAACAAATGTCTTAGAAAACTCATGAACATCAGTTGGAAAGAATTCAAGACTAATCGACAAATAAGAGAAGACTCTAGGCAGAAATATGTCTCCGACTATATAAGGAAAAGACGATGGTCATATATCGGTCATGTCCTACGAATGCAAAACAACAGAATACCACTACAGGCGCTCACTTGGGTTCCTGAGGGTAAGAGGAAAAAAGGAAGACCAAAAGAAACACTCAGAAGAACAATAATAAGAGAAGGAAGAACGTTGGGCCTAAATAATGTGCAAGAGCTAAGAGGAGTGGCGTCACAACGAACAACCTGGAGAGCACTGGTATCTGCAAGTCAAATACAGAATATAAATCAACTCAGCCGCCCAAGACAAGAAGAAGGTCCTCTGGAAAGGAGGCGCATGAAGCAGCCTAGAGAAAGCCAAAAGGAGTCTGGTTTGCCGACTAACCTTTTTTTCGTCTAGGAAAGTCTCCAGGATTGAGGCAGAGGTAGACCAAAAAACACACGGAGAAGAGAACTGGATACAGATGTGAAAATGAGGAGGAAAATGAACTTGAGCGGATGGCAGAGGACAAGAAGACTTGGCATGTGTTTGTTGAAGGGCTATGCTCCTCGGGGAGCAAAAGGGTATTGATTGATGTGGCTGGCAACCTCATCATGCCCAATAAACAGCTACAGAAAACACTCCTGCAAAAGCATGTGAATAATTTGGGGAGGCTTCCTGCAATAAGGATAGCTGCAGAGACGGCTCTGTGCTCCACAGGGAGATAAAAGAAAAATGATGACGTATAACAGTGAACCTACTAAATACCTACTTGATAGTTCCTATTCTACCCTGGGGCGTAGAGGTTTGCCAGAGAGAACGCCATATTATCCTACCGGTCGTCTTCCTCCTGGCCTGGTACCAGTATAGTCATCGGTCCTTCAGAGACTGTCTGAAGTTGTCCTCCTAGCGGACGCTGGGTCGTCCTAGAGGTCTGGATCCATGGCTCTTGGTTTCAAATATTTGTTGTGGTTGTTGTTTAATAATGAATGTTGTTGTTTGTTGTTTGCGTTCGCGCTCAGCCATATATCTCTGTCTTACAATGCTGGCCGTTAGTGTTGAGCGGTAAGTACGTTGTATCGTATTTTACAGCTAGGCTGCAATATCTGCGTATTTCGGCCCGACACATCCGATTTCAGCAATCAATTTTTAAGGGTTTGCTTCCCTGCTACCTCACGCCTATATTTATGCTATACCTCATGTCCATCCAATAGTGCAGTGAAGTGACCGCACCAATGAGCATCATCGGAGGCGAGACGTAACTCTGCCCCAGATCTTGGAGGCTACATATATATATATATATATATATATATATATATATATATATATATATATATATATATATATATATATATATATATATATATATATATATATATATATATATATATATATATATATATATAAACTGAATGACAATGAGGAATGTATACAGCCCTAGCTGGACTGTTTTAAAAAAAAGTCCATGTACCCAAATACTGTCATGGTTCTCGGCAGTCGACTGACGGAACATCTGGGTTTTTCCCCCCTCGAAGTTTTTGCCTTTTTCTGCACGCCCCCCCCCCCCCCCCCGACCCCCCCCCCCCCCAATCGACCAAGACCAAAGTCCCTCGGTTATAACACAGTGCAACTGCCATTACAAAATAAATGAAAGATCAAACTCTAGAACAGAACAGCGCTGATAAATGCTAAGCCCTCTAAATGACTACTACAGGCCCGTATCCTTTTATCAGATATCTTCGAGGATAGTTGTGTTTCGAAAACCGGATTTTTTTCCGGTTTCCAGATGTCGCCCAAATCACGTTAAAAAAGTAGACCTAAATCTCCCAAATATGTTTGAAAATCGCCCTAAAGTAGCTAAAGTTTTCCAAAGAAACGTTCGATATTGAGAACATCTCGGTTTCCAAGTGTCGCCCAAATCACGTTTGAAAAAAAGACCTAAATCTCCCAAATATGTTCGAAAATCACCCCAAAGTAGCTAAAGTTGTCCAAAGAAATATTCGATTTTGAGAACATTTCGGATTTCAGATAACAAAATATGGACCTGTTATATCTACTAGCTAGCACGGTGAAGCCCTGATGTTAAGATTAGTAGACACGGGTTATCATCTTGGAAAAGTGGCTTTCAATATGGTCGCTATGTCTTTTGCACTGATTAAAAATGTCCGCTACAGCTAGTCTTAACCTAACCCCAACCCTGTTTCGAGCTTTGTCAAAACCAATAATATTTCGCAAACATTGAGGTCATGCGTTAAAAATAATTATTAAAAAAAAAAAAAAACATGTTGATAACTCTAAGCCACACGGCCAACATATTTGTCGTATTGATAACCACTAGGCAAACATGGCGGACTGTGTCTGCTAGTCTTATCTTCAACCACTGACTACTAGTGCCTATCAAAAAGCACGGTGAAGCCCTGAAAAGGACTGCTAGTTGTGCCAATGCTGCATGCGCTATGCTACAAAATTGGAACAACCGATTCGTATGTCATCACATCATATACAAACATTGGGATATGATGTCAAAGCAATTTCTGTGTTGTTCTGAACACAAACATAAGCCAACTAAATTCAGTATTAAATAGGCCAAAATTTTCACAGCCATAAAAGCAATATTCACTATTTTAGCAATATTTTTGGCTTCATTAATTAAGCAATAAAGGTAATCCCATAGCAGATACTGCCGTAAGGGAGAGAAGTGTTAGAGACGTCACTCTACTAGGTCCAGCATCGAGTGGTGGGGTGAGCAGTTTATTTCCTCGCTGCCTTTTCCTTCCCTAACTCAATTCATTAAGCAATAGAATTACATAATGCCAAAGAACAGTTCTCCAATAATGTCAGTGTATGGTTCTCCCATAACATCTACCTACAGCTCTCCTATAATGTCTACTAACTGTTCATGATAATGTCTACTACCGTTCTCTCAAAATGTTCACTTACTGCTCACCCATAACGTATACTTACCATTCTCCTATAATATCTACTTACTGTTCATGATAATGTCTACTTAATGTTCTCCAATAATGTCTAATAACTGTTCTCTCATAATATCTACAAACTGTTCTCTTGTAATGTCTAATAATTGATATCCAAAAATGTCTACTAACTGTTCTTTCATTACGTCTAATAACTGTTCTTTCATAATATCTACTAATTGTTCTCTCGAAATGTCTACTAATTGTTCTCTCGTAATGTCTACTAATTGTTCTCTCGTAATGTGCAGGGCCGGCCCTAGGAATTTTGCCGCCCCGTGCAATACCATACCTTGCCGCCCCAGCCCAACCTCAAATTAACGTTTGAAATTTAAAAAACCATTATGTTAAACAAGCTTCAACATTAATTTCATGACCATTAGCCTAATTTTAAATAGTACCATTAATAATAAGGTATTGATAAATTGATAAAAATACTGTATAGTCATAAAATAAACCATTGACTTTAT
Source organism: Oreohelix idahoensis (assembly GCA_024509875.1). Taxonomy (NCBI): domain Eukaryota; kingdom Metazoa; phylum Mollusca; class Gastropoda; order Stylommatophora; family Oreohelicidae; genus Oreohelix; species Oreohelix idahoensis. The sequence continues at coordinate 21,883 of JAMPIV010013023.1, read as the reverse complement.
TAGAGACAATTATATGAAATAAATGTAGTTACATTACTTACATATAGGGGATGCTCTTCTCATGTGGAACGATGAACTGTTGAGTCACAAACACTTAACTATAGTATGTGCAAGTTCTAGTTTTTAGCACTATTTTCACATTATTTGAATTTATATTGTTTGAAGTATCTACTGCTTAAAAAGACACTTTTCTTGCTTTCATATTTGCAAAGGCAGAAATAAGGTCTGCGTAGTCTAATTTTTGACCGATTTCATGTTCAATTTTAATTTTTTTTTTTTTTTTTTTTTTTTTTTTTTTTTTTTTTCCGTACGCCCGCTAATACTCGAGGCGAAATCTCAGGTTATTATTTATGTCTAACCTGACATTGATTTTACGTGAGTATCCCTTTTTTCTTGTACAGAGACAAGTGTCCCTCGCCATTCAGGCAAATACTCTCCGATTTCGAAGGTACCCATTACAGCTGGGTCGGCTCAGGAGCCGCCAGTCCCTGGTCGACGACACTCTTCAAATGTCCTCGCCAGGTCTCGAGTTAATCCAGTCCAAATCCCGGTCGACGAAAAATCCTCAAATGCCGTCACCCGGGTTTGATCCTGGATCACCCGGTCGCCAGAGCGGTGTGGTAACCACTACGCTAGCGCGGCTCCCATGTTCAATTGAAATCATGGCAAGTCCTTCCAATCTAGTTTCGGCCATTGCTGAGCGTAAATAAGTTTTAATAAGCTTCAGTTTTGAAAAACTACGCTCACCACTTGCTACCGTTACCGGCAAAATTAGTAATATTCTTAAGGCTATAGCGCCATTAGGAGCAATGTTATTTTCAATAATGTAACGAAGAACTTCAATTGGTGGAGTATTTTCTGGTATTAATTTGGGTACTACTTTCAGTTCATCACATAAGCTCAATGGCATCAATGTCTCTATTTTCTTGATGTGTTAAAATGCTTTCTAGGTTTCTACATTTGTTTAAGAGCTCATTTCTCATCTCAGATTTCAATTTAGGGATGTTATATAAAAAGGAAAAATGTGAACAGTGATGTTCCAATTGCTCGAACCTTTCTTCAATAGAATTGGTTGCAACATCAATAATAAAAAAGAAAAATTCAATTTTGAATTTAGTTTTGGGATCTAAAATAGGTTCATCTCTTGTTTCATAGTTGTGTTCCTTTTTCTGCCGACGCACTCTAGTACATTCAAACGTTGGTATCAAATCAGGATCAGCTTTCTAGGCCATATTTCTAGATTGTTAGTCGGTCGAAAGCCGTCCTGATAGTCATGTGATCAGCGGAAGTAACGGAATGCGCAAGGCTGGCTCGAATATAGTCAATGGCAGTGTTGCCACAGCTGGGTATTTTTTACTAGATCTGGGATTTTTGGCTTCCGTCTGGGTATCTGGGTATATTTTCTCCTAAGCCGCTCAACAGGCAATCGCTATGCTGCGATTTGTACGGTCTGATCCTGTACATTAACTAATGTCAACAAAACAGCTATATTGACACATAAAAGCACACAGAAGCACACGAAAAACTTCGAAGCCAAAAGCAAAATTCTGAACATTAACAAGTTTCTCATCAAACCAAAAGAGCCCTGTCTCCAAGACAAAATTGTTCCACAATGAAGATTCCACGATGTCAATTCATGCACATGATCTTGACAAAGGAGAAGTTGTCGACATGGATGCCGAGTCGCTGACAAGTGACAGTTTTCAACAGTAACAAGTTACAACTAACATTTTATATTTGATTTGAGGAACATTTTGTTAATGTAACTACTGTAAGTATGTTACTGTAAACATATCTCATTTTCAAGAGTTCATATATTGGGGTGTTAATAAAATCATGTTTGTATAGTTGTAGATTTTTGGTAATAAAAAATAAAATAAAAATGAAGAAATAAATAAAAATTATTAGCGCACAGCTTATTTGTGCTAAAGTTGCACTAAAAGATTGTGTAAGCATCGTCTATCCCGTGTATTTGAGGCATAAAATAATCTGGGTATTTCTGGGGTTTTTTTTTTTTTTTTGGGGAAGAAAATCTGGGTTTATCTTAAGAACTTGAGTGGCAACCTTGATCAGCGGAGATTTGACTGCCATCCATGGCGGACGCAGTTTTTGGTATGCCAGCTTCGGCTGTCTGTGATATCTAGAAGAGTGACGCAGTGCCCGCCATTTGAGCCTTATTCCTTTATGTTAGCTATTTCTGCTATTAAGGATTCCAGGGAAGTGGTTATTTACTTAGCGCTGAGTTTGGTACATGCTAAGTTACTGTCGTGCATTTTCATTGTCAGTGTTACTATGTAGGTTTTTCCAGCGTGATGGCGCAGTGTCCATTTTAAGATTGTGGTAGCCAGATTACCCGTTCTGTAGATTGATATTAGTACATGCATTCCCTGTTGTGGCACGTATATTGTCGTAATGTTGTATTTTCACCAGGCCATGTGTGGCCATGTGTTTGAATGAATAAACGGAATATAAGCTGTTCATGAGCGTTAGTCATATGTCACCCACTGTTGTTGTGTCATGCTTTTGGCAATACGAGCCTGTGTGTAGTTATTTAGGACAACAGTGGTATAGCCTTAGTGGTGATGGGGAAAGTAGCTAGCACCTTATTCCTCCTTCCAACTTAGCTAGTATATAAAAGCTTGTGTGATATCCCCCTTAACAAATACTTACTGTTCTCTCATGGCAAATAATTACCTTCCTTCATAACATCTAACTTATAGTTCTCTCATAATTTCTACTTATTGTTCTCCCATAAAATTTACTTACTGTTCTCCCATAACGTGTCCTTACTGTTTTCTCATAAGTCTACTTACTGTTCTCTCATAACGTCTACTTACTCTTCTCCTCTAACTTCTACTTACTCTTCTCCCATAACGTCTACTTACTGTGCTCCTTAATATCTACTTACTGTTCTCATAATGTTTACTTACTGCTCTTCCATAATGTCTCCTTACTGTTCTCTCATAACATCTGCTTATTTTTCCCAATAACAAATACTTACTGTTTTCCATAACATCTACTTACTGTTCCCCCATAACATCTACTTACTGTTTTTCCATATCATCTACTTACTGTTCTCCCATAACATCTACTCACTATTCTCCCATAACACATCCTTTTTGTTTTCCCATTTACATCTCTTGTCTGTTCTCTCTTAACATCTACTTACTGTTCTCCCACAACACATCTTTTATGTTCTCCCATAACATCTATTTACTGTCTCCAATAATATCTACTCAGTGTCCACCCATATTGTCTACTCACTGTCCTCCCATATCATCTACTCACGGTTCTCCCATAACATCTACTTACTGTTCTCTCATAACATCTACTTACGGTTCTCCTATAACATCAAACTTACTGTTCTCCCATGCAGACACAAAACTGTTGAAACTCCCAGATACTCAGCTTGCCGTTTTTGTCCTTGTCAAAAGTGTTAAACATGACTTCTGCTTCCGTGTCATCCAACCCAAACTCAGCCTATAGGATAACAGATGTCAAATTGAGAGTAAATTAAAGAAATAAATCACATAACCCTACCTCCCTCAACTGCCTCCCTATATTATAACATAGCAAGAATGAAGAATCTGCCTTTTTAATATAAAGGGAAAAACAAAATAAAGAAGGTCATTTGGAAATGTCCATTTACTATAAACATATATATATATACCCGGGAGAATGAAGCTGCCGATTGCAGCTCCCTACTGCGCCACCTCAGATTGGGCGAAAATAAGCTCTCACAACAACCAGAAGGGAAATGATCACGCCGAAAGGAACATCAGGACAACAAAGCTAAGGGCTGTCATCTCAGGGGCGTATTCCCTTAGTCAGTTATTATGTTTGAAGGCAGCTACTACTGTCTATATATATATATATTCTTTTTTTTTTCCTTAACCAGCAGCACTTGAGTTTTCAGCCCTTCGGCCCAATGACATGTCATTGCGAGGCTGGGGAGCCTGTGGACTTTCCTTCCAACCCGGTCAGGAGCTTCGCTCCTTCCCATCCACAGAGAGTTTATCTCAGGAGCCGTTCAGGTTATTCAGTCAAAATCCCGGTCGATGACTCTTCGCCAAATGCCCACGCCCGGGCTTGAACCTTGAACACCTGATCGCCAGCGCAACATGGTAACCATTACACCAGCGCGGCTCCCGTCTATTTATATATAAGTGACCCGTGTAGTAACCACGGGGTCTCTGATAAGACAAAGAAAAAAACAGGGCTACCCCCACCTTCCGGCATGTCGCACAAGGCGAATAGTAGGAAGCTGTGAATGAGACAGGCAACGTCAGCATGTAAAACAAATTGCCCCACAAATCATCAAGCCGTGTTTATTTTATAGCGCGAAATTTCACAACGCGGTGGTTTTTAGGAATTCGCATTTCGCGTTATAGGAGAAACTACTATACTAAATTACACATTTGGTCATGTCCTCAGAAGGGACCCTGACACCATCATCAGAATTGCTACGCTATGGACCCCAGAAGGACGGTGAAAGAGAGGCAGACCAAAGACAACCTGGCGGAGAACAGTGGAGGCAGAGATGCAAAGCATGAACCAGAGTTGGGGCATGGCACGAAGGATAGCTGCCGACTGAGGTAAATGGGGACAGTTTGTTGCTGCCCTACAAGCCGCCACAAAGCGTGATGGCCACTGACTGCTTTGTTTAGTCAGGGGCTAAGGATTCCAAGAAGAAAAAGAAATTACGGATTTGTATCTTCTCATTTCTCTTCTCAGTTACATCGTGGCAACGAAATAAGCGAAAAATACAACCGATAAAAAGCACTGGGTACTGGAAGTTGTGAAAAGGCACATTCACTGATCTCAGCTGGCATAATACTCGAAGAAGAAGACTGATCTATCTCCACTTACCTTAAGCATATCTATTGCTGCCTTCTTGTTCAGGATACGAACATTGTTGGCTACGTACTTGTCAAACATTTTCACAATGTGATCTCTGTGGGCGAGAATAAATGTGATGTGATTCCTGCAGTACGCCAAAGCAACATAAAACGATACCAACTCGAATCACATATCCATAAAGATGACAATCCAACGAAAATACAATGTAAACAAAGGAACAGAAAACCAGTATTCCACTACAAAACAAAAACAAAAACGTGATAGGATAACTTTCTAAGTCGAAATGGATTGAATAAAACTAAATAGAATTATTAGTGAAGACATAGATACTCGTACATTTGGAAATACAGTCAATCCTTGCTATTCGCGTGTTCGGTATTCGCGGATTCGCTCATTCCCGTGAGATAAAGTGTAACCCATTTTTTGCCATTCGCGGGCACCTCGCGGGTATTCGAGGCCATGGACAGTAGGCAACAAATTTCGAGACACCTACCGGCTACCGCGTAGCGTCGCAGATAGGACCCAGCAAGAAAAGGCTGCCTCCTTGTTCTCGCGGCTTTCGTTGTGTCAACACGTGTCTTTGTCGAGCATCTTTTCATCCACGCTTTTCCAGTTTTACACTGTTTTTGATTATTTTTGTAATTAATAATGGCATCCAAGCGTAATGCAAGTGTGTTGGTGCGTGTACCTAAGCGCAAGAAGACTGTGATGAGCCTTAGTGATAAAGTACGTGTGTTAGATAAATTTCTTTCTGGGAGGTGTGTTCTTTAAAGTTTACCATGTTAAGTGCCGTCGTTACGTGTTTTCAATGTTAATGAAATGTTCTTTATTCCTTAATTTTGAATGTTCTATGTAAATGTTTTCAATGTTTGTTTTCCATGGATTTTGTACTAATGTGTGTGTGTTGTCGTGTGGATATGTGAATGCGCGAATGAGTAGTGACAATGTGAGTGAAAGGGTCAGTTAGTGAGTATTGGTACACCAAAGGATTGTACATACTGTACTATTATAAACGAAAACAGTGTATAAAATACATTCATGAAATGCACAGTATAATAAATAAGCTGTTTTTTACAAGCGAGGATTGACTGTAATATCACAGAAGAAATACTAAAACTTACAGCCAGACATATAACAAAGTAAAATATGATGCCACATATAAATCCAAAAACAAATAAAAGAAAATCACAACAGAACACAGGAATAAAAATGTAAACTCTTTGATCGACAAACCAATGTGTAGAAAAAAAAACTAACCTCAGAAAACAAGTACTACAAAAATATAAAAAGAAGGAAGAAAGGGATGAAGGCCTCTTTGAACAGTACAAGACCGGAGTCGGCTACCCAGCAGCTTGCTCGATCTACTTTAGTAACACTGGGCCCTCTAAAGATCTACTATATATATATATATATATATATATATATATATATATATATATAACTATATATATATATATATATATATATATATATATATATATATTGTAGCGGAAGGTTTTATGTGTGTGAGATGATAATGCTAGAGTAGAAATAGTATTCTCTCCAGAATGTGTGAGGTCCCAGTGACAGAGAAGTACACTGGTATCACTCGATAGTCCCGGCTGTGAAAGTATCTGGACTGAAAATATTCAGAGAACAGTCAGACCTTACTGCGCCACCTCCGCTATGTGACCACCTGTGATATTAATAAAAATTCAACCAAACTCAGTATCAACTATATTGAATGAATAAAGCTGGTGAATACAATTTATATCCTCTTTATTTACATCTATCTAATTGTGGTGATTGTGTGTGACTGGTGATACAAAAGTTATATTTATATAAAACCAAATTGGCGAACTCAATTACAGTTTTTGCAAGTTAAACTAAAATGTCATTTCTTTAGACTCTTCCAATTAGTTGGGTAATAGACTTCTTCACTGTCTTATTCACTTTATAACTTTCACTAGTTTATCACGCAAATTGTCATCACAAAACTCTGCTTGACAATTATCACTTCTTGGTTGCACGATTGTCACAAATATCACTCATCTGTTAGGTTAATCAGTGTTCATATGAGATGTACAGCTTCAGTAGGTCTTGCTTCTACCAATCCAGACACTGCCGGGGCGATTCGCATTGATCATCGAGCAATTCTTGATCATTGACCTCTGACTTTTGGTTGACAAGTATGAACCCTCGCAGGATCTAATTAAGATCAGTAAAGACTGGCTTTAGTGGAGTAACAGAACTGCCTGGCTGCAAATAACAAGATATTGGCCTCTGCACGTTCCTCTCTCTCCAGCCGTTGTCCTTCTGTCTTGCTTCGCTGTACAAGTGAATTTGAAATCATTTCCGTCCGCCCTTATATATGCAGCTACCGGACGTACAGGAAACAAGGCTCGCAACTCCAGCAAACTTCCCAAAAAAGTGGTAACTTCGGGGGGTTTGTGCTAGAGGTGTTTCAAACCTTGGTCTCGTGTATTTCACCTAACCCAGTTCAAGCCTTTGGAGTTATATATTTCCGTTCTCCATGAGTTGACCGTTATATCCATATGTTGTTTTCCCATATCTGTCGTGTTAACGATTATATATTGAATTAAGAATAGGAAAAACACAGGATTTCTCAAGGCACGGACACTTAATCTTGCAACATTCTTCACAACTACTTACTCCCTTCTGATTTCCTTGTACCTATACATAATTGAAGATATTCCCGTCAAAAGGAGACCATTCTCATCCTTGTCTGTCATTCCGTTCTCCTTCCCGATGTCTAATTCTAACCATGATTTCGGACGATTTATTCTTCCTTATACACTCGCCGAAGTCATTCTATCTGACCGTGGGAAACCCCTTCTCTGATTGGCTGCCCTAGATACACACAGGAAAATACCCCTGCATTCCTTTGTACAGGCCAGCACACTGGTGTCCAACTTTTCGGTCTTCAAACATTTAACTAGGCAATGCGTAACATGCGACAGAGCCTCCCTCTCTTTTAAGCTGTAGATTTCTACAGCTAACAACTGTAAGCTTTGCCGTAGTTAATGTTCTTCTTACTCTCGTTCTATCTCAGTTGGGTGTCGACTAAGAAAATCTGCTCCTACATTTGGTTTTCATGGATATAGATTTATCCTTCACTATCTCTCTTTTCCCAGTTCGGCTTTTCATCCAGGCCCTTACCGCTGGTGAAATGGGGTCGGTAGGTTTCCCTTGAAGTTTACCGCCCTCTTTTCGTTGATAGTTGGTTGCGGTTTTCCCTCGCAAATTCGTAGGTGTTTGATTTTGGCTACGGGATTTGTTCTTTTCTTCCAGCGCATGGGTTTCAGATTGCAATTCAACCTGTGTGGGATGTTTCCTTTCCCCTCCAGTGCAAATCTCGGGAGTACCCATGATTGCTGGTTTGCTTGTAGACTTTTGGTGAAGACTCTTCAGTCGACTTTCTGAATCTACATGGGTGCACTCTGGACAGGAATTTACATACCGATTGATGTCTTCCGTAATACCTGGCCAGTAGTACTGGGTGGCTATTCTTTCTTTTGTGGCACCATTACCCAGGTGTTCACTCAAAGATATTATGTGCCCCCAGCCTATAACCTTATTTCTATAGGTGGATGGTACAACAATTTGACCATGACTTTTCATCCCTCTGCCAGCTTTCCTGTGCAAGAGTCCATGTTCCATATAGAAATGTCCTTTGATTGGATTGTTATGTGTTTTTGACAGTTTGCCAAACCAAGGCTTCAATGTGCTGTCTGCTACTTGAGCCTTTTTCATCTCAATCGAATCAAATTTTAATTTGGTGTCCCTTTCTATGTTCCTGGAGTCAGACCTGGTCTGGATTTCTGCCATAACCATAGGTTTTATCGGGTTTCCCAAGAAAACATATCTACGCCCCAACATCAGGGGGTAAAAGGGATCATCTAACACTGCTGCATTTATCTCCCCTTCCACATAGCGACAACTGACATGAATCTTTGCTATGGGTAAAGTGAGGGGTAATGCTCCTTTTAGTGGCCCTTGAATATCTACTGTTTCTGTGGTGATTTGTTCAGGGCGCACCAGAGATGCACACACGACTGCGTCATAGGACAAACCTGTGTCATACATTCCTGTGACTTGTTTGCCATTCACAGTCACTATCTCCTGTGTAGGTGGGTGATGGAAGCTATTCTGACTCACTGTCAGTTCCTTCCTATCCGAAGTCCTCACCTGTAGACATGCAGCATGATGAAGAGGTTTTTTCCTTCCACAATTATCAGTGTTGTGGTTGTTCATTTTGCAGAACTTACACCATTTTTCTTCCCTTCGTGAGGGTTTATTGTTATATCCTGGAGGGTTCTTGTCTTTGTAGTCATATCTTTGGTTGTTCTTGGTTGTATTGTCCTTTTGTTCAAACTCGTTTTGGTTTTGTGGTGACTTGAAACTATCTCCCTGCTTCCTCTTGTTTCCTTGAGTCAGGGGGTGAGCCAGTTTGTGACTTTCTGCATAGATGATTATTTCATCTAATCTCTCTCTTTTATGTTCTACGAGGAATGTCTTCGTTTCAGGAGACATGGACTCCAGGAGTTGTTCTATCAACATCATCTCCTTGATCCCTTCAAAATCCTGATTGAAGTTTCCTAACTGACACCACCTCAGCAAGTAACTTTCCAACCTTGCTGAGAACTGCTGATATGTTTCTCCTGTCTGGAGCATAGCAGTTCTAAATCGCCTTCTATAAGCTTCTGCGTTTTGTTCGTAACGCACCAACAATGCTTGTTTCAAGGCTTCATAATTTTCCTGATCTTCTTTTTGCATCTTCAAGTAGACGTTATAAGATACACCTCTCAATCCCTGTGACAACTTTAAATTCCACTTTTCTTTTTCTAGGCCATAAGTAGTGGCCAATCGTTCATATCTATCAAGGTAATCCTCTATTCCCTCTTCTTTCTCCACAAATGGGTCCAAGTGGAAGTTCATAGCTCCATTGGAGGTGCTTTGGCTGGCGCTGGTATCCGAATGAGATGACCTACTACCATTAGTTGTAGCCGCTGCCTGTATTTCAAGCTCTTTTAATCTCAGTTCATGGTCTCTATCAGCTTGTAGCTTCCTTTCTTCAGCCTCCAATTTCTTGGCTTGAGCCTCAACTTCCAACAGCAGCCTCTTTTCTTCAGCTTCCATTCTTTTGGCTTCTCTCTCAGCTTCTAGTCTTTTGGCTTCTCTCTCAGCTTCTGCTTGCAGCTTCCTTTCCTCTCTATCCATATGTTTGTCCACTTCAGTTGTGACATACTGGATGAGAGCATCACCTGTCAAGTCCAGCTCTTTTCCCATTTGCATGATCGCAGTTCTGAACTTCACTAAGTCAGCCATTATATTAAGTTAAGTAGGGTATGAAAACTTACCTAAACTTACTTAAAATAATTATCAAATGGACAACACAATTAATCGTGCAACCTTGTGATAGTCAATATTTACTAAGTACTCTAAGGTACTGTTACTGAGAAAAAAATCTTGTTCTAGAATTTCCAAAAAAAAATTTTTTTTTTTTTTTTTTTTTCTATTGGTGGCCCAAGATAGACTAAAGATAGATGTATTAGATAGAGGATGGCTCAGGATATACGAGAATATCCCGCGATCGAGCCCCCACTGTAGCGGAAGGTTTTATGTGTGTGAGATGATAATGCTAGAGTAGAAATAGTATTCTCTCCAGAATGTGTGAGGTCCCAGTGACAGAGAAGTACACTGGTATCACTCGATAGTCCCGGCTGTGAAAGTATCTGGACTGAAAATATTCAGAGAACAGTCAGACCTTACTGCGCCACCTCCGCTATGTGACCACCTGTGATATTAATAAAAATTCAACCAAACTCAGTATCAACTATATTGAATGAATAAAGCTGGTGAATACAATTTATATCCTCTTTATTTACATCTATCTAATTGTGGTGATTGTGTGTGACTGGTGATACAAAAGTTATATTTATATAAAACCAAATTGGCGAACTCAATTACAGTTTTTGCAAGTTAAACTAAAATGTCATTTCTTTAGACTCTTCCAATTAGTTGGGTAATAGACTTCTTCACTGTCTTATTCACTTTATAACTTTCACTAGTTTATCACGCAAATTGTCATCACAAAACTCTGCTTGACAATTATCACTTCTTGGTTGCACGATTGTCACAAATATCACTCATCTGTTAGGTTAATCAGTGTTCATATGAGATGTACAGCTTCAGTAGGTCTTGCTTCTACCAATCCAGACACTGCCGGGGCGATTCGCATTGATCATCGAGCAATTCTTGATCATTGACCTCTGACTTTTGGTTGACAAGTATGAACCCTCGCAGGATCTAATTAAGATCAGTAAAGACTGGCTTTAGTGGAGTAACAGAACTGCCTGGCTGCAAATAACAAGATATTGGCCTCTGCACGTTCCTCTCTCTCCAGCCGTTGTCCTTCTGTCTTGCTTCGCTGTACAAGTGAATTTGAAATCATTTCCGTCCGCCCTTATATATGCAGCTACCGGACGTACAGGAAACAAGGCTCGCAACTCCAGCAAACTTCCCAAAAAAGTGGTAACTTCGGGGGGTTTGTGCTAGAGGTGTTTCAAACCTTGGTCTCGTGTATTTCACCTAACCCAGTTCAAGCCTTTGGAGTTATATATTTCCGTTCTCCATGAGTTGACCGTTATATCCATATGTTGTTTTCCCATATCTGTCGTGTTAACGATTATATATTGAATTAAGAATAGGAAAAACACAGGATTTCTCAAGGCACGGACACTTAATCTTGCAACATTCTTCACAACTACTTACTCCCTTCTGATTTCCTTGTACCTATACATAATTGAAGATATTCCCGTCAAAAGGAGACCATTCTCATCCTTGTCTGTCATTCCGTTCTCCTTCCCGATGTCTAATTCTAACCATGATTTCGGACGATTTATTCTTCCTTATACACTCGCCGAAGTCATTCTATCTGACCGTGGGAAACCCCTTCTCTGATTGGCTGCCCTAGATACACACAGGAAAATACCCCTGCATTCCTTTGTACAGGCCAGCACACTGGTGTCCAACTTTTCGGTCTTCAAACATTTAACTAGGCAATGCGTAACATGCGACAGAGCCTCCCTCTCTTTTAAGCTGTAGATTTCTACAGCTAACAACTGTAAGCTTTGCCGTAGTTAATGTTCTTCTTACTCTCGTTCTATCTCAGTTGGGTGTCGACTAAGAAAATCTGCTCCTACATTTGGTTTTCATGGTTATAGATCTATCCTTCAGTCTGTCTCTCTATGTCCATCTGTCTCTATGTTTCTATGTCTGTATGTTTGTCTTTATGTCTCTCTATGCATGTTTGTAAGTCTGCCTTTATGTCCGTCAGTATGTATTTCTGTCTGCATGCATGTATTTCTGTCTGCATGCATGTATGTAGTTTTATGTATGCATGTCTGTCTGTATGTATGTATGTTTGTATGTACGTATGTTTATCTATGTCGGCGTGTTTCTATATTTGTTTGTCTACACACCTGTCTGTATTTATGCATGTCTTTATGTATGTCTGCCAATATATATGTCTGTCAGTCTATAAGTCTGTCTGCATGAATGTATGTGTGTATGTCTCTATATATGCATTATGTATGTTTGTTTCTATGTCTTTCTGTACGTATGTATGTACGTATGTCTCTGTCTATCTATATGTCTGTCCCTCTGTCTCTATACCGTTCTGTATGTATGTCGGTATCTATGTCTGTTCGTCCTTATGTCTGTATGTTTATCTATCTATCTGTATGTATGTATGTCTGAGCGTCTGTAAGTCTGTATGTCTGACAGCCTAATTTCTGTCTATCTCACTGTCTCCCATGTCTGCCTGCATATCTGACCATCTTTCTATACATCTACCTGTCGTTATCTCTTTGTCTTAACATACATTTATCTTTCATCTATCTTTCAGTTTTTATGTCTGTCTGGGTATGTGCCCAGGGTTGCCAGATAAAAATTGTGAAAAAAATCCAAATACATTCACAAAAAAAGCAAAACTGGCAATCCTCTATGTGCATTGTTACCAGCATTTCAAAATAAAATTTTAACGTTAACATGAAAGGTAACTAAGATGCACCCAAGCATCCTTGCGCCTGTTCCTGTTTGTTTTGTTACCCCCAAAAACTAAGATCTAGATCAGTCAAGTCTTTGCTAAACAAAAGTTGTTGAGTTTTCTAAATCTCTCACGTGAAAATCAAAAGTGTTTTATTGTTCTGACGCTTAACTTCACCTTCCCCACCAAACTTCTTTGCATCCGTTGTAAAAAGCCAGCCTTAGTCCTTTGGCCTTCCTCAAGGTTCAACTGATATGGCATTATGTTTGTAAAGAGGGAAGGATAGTTCTTAAAAAAAATTCAGAAAGCTCTGTATAAAATGAGCCAAACAATGAACAAAAGATAGTCTTGTACTGTATGTATGTCTGTCTATGTCTGCGTGTCTCTATTTCTGTGTATGTCTGTTTCTATGTTATAAAGTTTCTTACAACGCCATTTTTTTATCCTTATTATTAATATATAAAAATATATAAATATATAAAATGGAAAAAGGGGAAGGGGTCGACCTAGACGACGGTGGACCCAGGACATCACAGAGAGTCTGAACTTGTCTTTGGCTGATGCAGGTCGACTTGCCCAGAATCGTGATGCGTTCAGAGCAGCTGTAATGGAGACAACGTTCTGGAAAGAATACGTCACATGATGACTATTATTAATATTTTAACTGTACTTACTTGATTTACCTATTAATTTACTTAACAGCAAGTATACCCGTCAAGACAAGGACGTGGAAAGAATTAAAGCTAACTTTTTAACATTTCAGCACGAAGATAGGTTTGCGCATGCGTGCTATTTTTTCGTCTGCACTAACATATCGCGAACAGCGGGACGATTACCTAAATACCGTTACGATCCCCAGTTCGTTTTGTTTTTCCTGCCATAAATTTAAAAAAAAATAAGTTCTAGAAAGTGTTGTTGTTGTTTAACTAACGCTACTGAGCTTCTTGCTCTTTTGCAGCCAGTATAAAAGTTGAAGACTCCTTGGTATTATCTACACTGTAGATCTTTGCTTTTACTGTGGCTTTTCTGCCATACCGAAATGTGTTGAGTTGATGTCATGAGCTTCAGTTTCTTCGCTTGACCTGCATTTAAAGGATCGTCGCATCTGGCCCCAAGCTAGGAGGAAGAAGCGTTGTGCATTCTCTGTTTTTCAAGAGGGCTTTCCAAACACGCAGAGCTAAAACACTGTGTTCTGGTTCAGGGCTCTCCCAAGGAATTGTTACGTCCTGCACTGAGCCACTTCTCAGCTCCCCCTGCCTATAAAGTGTCCACAGTGAGATACTCTTGCATGCAGCCAACAATTTAAAGGCCAGAGTTACGTCTGGGGGCTCAAAAGACTCATCCAAGCTTAGTATATAATGCTGGGTTCTCAACATGTTTCACCACATGGGGCCTTGAAGTGTGGATGATTTAAAAAGTCCATGAGGGCGTGATTAGCCTCACAGACAGAGGTTCATTTCCATATCTGTATACTTTAGCATTGTGCTTAGCTGGTGGTCATATAAGGATGACCGCAGATATGCCTCCATGCATTTGCAGAAAGGGAAAGAATTTGGGTTTAGATCTGCAGTTGTCGTTATTGTTTTAATATTTACAGCCATTTATTATTTGTGAAAATAAAATATGACATAGGTAACGCGGTTACGGTTATTGGTTTAACGTTAGAATATAGAGTTAGGTTTAGGCTTAGAATGTGCAGAGAGAGAGAGAGAGGGGGGGGGGAGAGAGAGAGAGAACTTATAAGTAACGCTGTCCTTAACTCACTAAAACTATTAATTGTGATAATTTCTTATCTACAGAAATAGAAATTGTATAGTACGCATCTGTTTAACTACAAATTTGTATTCATTCCGTACTGTTAAGTATATATCTTAAATAGGGATACTATTCATACGTAACGGCAATGAATTTGCGAGGATATCAGTGTAGTTTGAGTGGGGGGAAAATTCTGACATTTTCCTGAAAAGCTTGTGTGAATATTTCCAACACACTGACTAATGCACAATGAAAAGCGTACGTGTTCTTTTAATACAATTGACTCCCTACAGTATATAGACCACATGAAGTTTTGGCTGATGTCTGGTATACTGCTTATGTCTATTAAATGTTCTAAAAGACCATATGATTGTTCACATGCATCCATGTCATAGGTCATACAATTGACTCCCTACAGTATATAGACCACATGAAGTTTTGGCTGATGTCTGGTATACTGCTTATGTCTATTAAATGTTCTAAAAGACCATATGATTGTTTCTTTTTTTGTTAATGTGTGAGCAAGATAAAAAAAAAAGGAGGGTAAAGGATCCCGTTACACGCCCACTGAGGCATATTGGGAATATGGTGTTAGGCCCATATTTTCTTGACCATCAGCACACTAGGGGTGATGTGGTCAGCATCACGCCGGCCGCCTTAACCTTCCCAGAGTTGCTCTGGTACCCAATTCATGAGGCTGGGTCGACCCTGGAGCCGTTTGAGGTCTAAAAATCTCACCTCAACTGGGGATCGAACCATGGACCACCGAGCAAGATAGCTTACAGTCAAAGTCCAGTGCAATGTGCATAGTTTTCCGTATTTTCCCGAACAATTGGTGCGTTTGTTTCGTAGGTTTCAAACGCGAACTTCGGAAAACATGTGGGGATTATACGAGCCGCAAAACAGATGCATTTAGAATAGTTTTTTCTTTTCTTTTGTCTACTGTTTTACCAAAGGAAAACTAAGAACAATGCAGAGGGTTCCAAGATGTTAAACTTCTATGTGTTCACTATGGTGACAACACTCCCTTCTCCCGAACTCCTATCATGCAATACTTTCAGGAAGTGGTTCTCAACCTTTCTTCAGTTGCGGTACACCCGTGGCTTTCAGTAAACCGTCCTGTACCCCGTTGGCTTTTATTAAACCTTCCCGTACTTTCGATTTTTGTTAACCTTCCCGTGCCACCATGGCTTTTAGTAAACCTTCCCGTACCTTGGCTTTCAGTATACCTTCCCGTACTTTGGCTTTTAGTAAATCTTCCCGTACTACCTTATCTTTTAGTAAACCTTCCCGTACCTTGGCTTTTAGTAAACCTTCCCGTACTTTGGCTTTTAGTAAATCTTCCCGTACTACCTTATCTTTTAGTAAACCATCCCGTACCTTGGCTTTTAGTAAACCTTCCCGTACTTTGGCTTTTAGTAAATCTTCCCGTACTACCTTATCTTTTAGTAAACCTTCCCGTACCTTGGCTTTTAGTAAACCTTCCCGTACTTTGGTTTTTAGTAAATCCTCCCGTACTACCTTATCTTTTAGTAAACCTTCCCGTACCTTGGCTTTTAGTAAACCTTCCCGTACTTTGGCTTTTAGTAAATCTTCCCGTACCACCTTATCTTTTAGTAAACCTTCCCGTACCTTGGCTTTTAGTAAACCTTCCCGTACTTTGGCTTTTAATAAATCTTCCCGTACTACCTTATCTTTTAGTAAACCTTCCCGTACCTTGGATTTTAGTAAACCTTCCCGTACCTTGGCTTTTAGTAAATCTCCCCGTACCACCTTGGCTTTTAGTAAATCTTCCCGTACTACCTTATCTTTTAGTAAACCTTCCCGTACCTTGGCTTTTAGTAAACCTTCCCGTACTTTGGCTTTTAGTAAATCTTCCCGTCCCACCTTATCTTTTAGTAAACCTTCCCGTACCTTGGCTTTCAGTAAACCTTCCCGTGCTTTGGCTTTTAGTAAATCTTCCCGTACTACCTTATCTTTTAGTAAAACTTCCCGTACCTTGGCTTTTAGTAAACCTTACCGTACTTTGGCTTTTAGTAAATCTTCCCGTACTACCTTATCTTTTAGTAAACCTTCCCGTACCTTGGATTTTAGTAAACCTTCCCGTACCTTGGCTTTTAGTAAATCTTCCCGTACCACCTTGGCTTTTAGTAAATCTTCCCGTACTACCTTATCTTTTAGTAAACCTTCCCGTACCTTGGCTTTTAGTAAACCTTCCCGTACTTTGGCTTTTAGTAAATCTTCCCGTACTACCTTATCTTTTAGTAAACCTTCCCGTACCTTGGCTTTTAGTAAACCTTCCCGTACTTTGGCTTTTAGTAAATCTTCCCGTACTACCTTATCTTTTAGTAAACCTTCCCGTACCTTGGCTTTTAGTAAACCTTCCCGTACTTTGGCTTTTAGTAAATCTTCCCGTACTACCTTATCTTTTAGTAAACCTTCCCGTACCTTGGCTTTTAGTAAACCTTCCCGTACTTTGGCTTTTAGTAAATCTTTCCGTACTACCTTATTTTTTAGTAAACCTTCCCGTACCTTGGATTTTAGTAAACCTTCCCGTACCTTGGCTTTTAGTAAATCTTCCCGTACCTCCTTGGCTTTTAGTAAACCTTCTCGTACCATGGCTATAAGGAAACCTTTCCCGTGCCATCAGGTCTATGTCTGTCCGTGTCTTCTCCAATCCCTTTATATCTATCACCAGTTCTCTTCCCAATGTGTTCCTTAGTTTTCCTCTACCCCTCTGGTTATTCCAAAGCAAGGACTGCCTTGTAATGCTACCAATAGATTTCCTCAGTGTGTGTCCTATCCATCTCCGGCGTCTTCTTCTCAACTCTTGTTCCACTGGCACTTGTCTGGTTCTTGATGTCAGTTCCATATTGGTGACTTGTCATACCATTTCAATCCTTCTATTCTACGCAAGTACCCGTTCATGAAAGTCTGTAGCTTTTTGGTTGTTGTTTTTGTTGTTTTCCATGTTTCGGAGACATACAATAGGACTGATATAGTAATTTACCACACATTTCAAGTATCCACTTAACCAGCTTTGGTATGTGACTTCCAGGTTTGGAAACCCCTTCTTTAAGGTTTCTAGCAAATGACATCTTTTTTCTTGCTTTATTTATTTCAGTTTATCTATTTTAAATATTTTCTGTGGTTCATAATGATTTAAAAAGTGAAGCTTTCTTTGTGACACAAAAATATAGCTTCCTTGTCTCTTTTTTTTTTTTTTTTTCGTACACTCTAAAGCGTTTGCCGTACATGTTAAAACAGCTGGGAGTAATGCGATGAATCATGCCGACCTTTCCCAGACAGTCTGTCTTCATATATGTGAGCCGACACAACCTGGAACTCTGTTTATTTACCGATGTCAGTTTTTGAAAACAGAAAATGGCGGCACTGGTGAAAATTTGAGTGAAGATCGAGCGATGTTGAAAATAAATCAAGTAATGGAGAAGTCGGTTTTGTAATATGTAAATCGTTATTACTATTATCAACACTACAACTGCAATAATAACAGCCGTACAACTACTATTAATGTTGCTACTGTTTCTGACATCGTTATTGCTAAAGCTGTACTTTTTAGCATTATTTCTACTATTACACTATTACTGCTACTATAAAAGATGCTATTTTTGTTACTTTTTCTGCTACAGTTACTACTACAGCAGCTACTATTACCAATATTTCTGCTACACTAGCATTTCTACTACTGTTACTACGACGGCTGGTCATATTACTACTATTTTTACAACTGTTACTATGAAAAACAGTTGCAAAAAAGATTACATCATTCGAAATGAAATGCTACAGAAGGATGTTGAGAATACCCTGGACAGAAAAAAAGACCAACAGAGAAGTACTGCACTCACTAAACGTACAGGAACATTGGCTCCTAAATACCATCGCAATAAGGAAGCTGAAATTTTTCGGTCATATAAAAAGACATAATAGTCTGGAAAAAACGGTGATGGAAGGCATGGTACTTGGAAAAAGGGGAAGGGGTCGACCTAGACGACGGTGGACCCAGGACATCACAGAGAGTCTGAACTTGTCTTTGGCTAATTGTCGTGAAACGAGTGTAAGCCACTACTTGGTTAATCACTATGTCGAAATACAGATTTGCTTCAACCAATCAACGATCACCGTTCACCAGTCTCTGAGACAGAATAAATTATACTGTTCACGCAGTTCACGCAAGATGGCGGCGAAAAACTGAATAAAATTAGGCGGTATGAGCAAAAGACGAAACCGGAAGAAACCAATCAACTTGCTCCGCCAGGAACCAACCGAAAGCTTTCCTTAAGTATTTACCTGCCTATATAATCGGGCGGATTTTATGCTAACCACGCAACCCCGAACTTGACGCCAGAGATACTGACTGAAGAGGAAGAAGCTGTCACCTTGATTTGTTGCTTACCTGAGGGCATCGATCTGCAACCTACTTCACTAGTCGAGTCAAACTGGCCTTTTTTTTAAATCTTGGAGGGTAAATATAAATTTACGATAACCTTTAGGAAAAGAGGCTTACAGCAGACCTGTATATATTTAATATATTTTGGTTCACTGATTGTATCTTGGGGAAATTTAGTATAATGATTGTATTTCCTATTATGATGGAATAGACGAAGACTAATAGGACTCATACTTCAATCTATTGTCAGTCTATAACTTCAGTCTATTGTCTCTGATAACTCCAAACTGCAATATAACCAAAACAGTCCTTGTTAGGACTCAATCTATTGTCAGTCTATAACTTCAGTCTATTGTCTCTGATAACTCCAAACTGCAATATAACCAAAACAGTCCTTGTTAGGACTCAATCTATTGTCAGTCTATAACTTCAGTCTATTGTCTCTGATAACTCCAAACTGCAATATAACCAAAACAGTCCTTGTTAGGACTCAATCTATTGTCTCATCTAACTCCAATCTATTGTCTCCTATAACTCCCACCTGATATATATAACCAAACAGTCCTCGTCGCATATATATATTATGGGATGTATTAATGTATTAAATGTATTCATGTATTGAATCTATATTATTGAATGTATCCATGCATTAGTTTATCAGAAAGAATGGTTTGCAAGTAGACACCTGTCTTGTCTCGCTATTGCTAAATCATACTGAGCCATGTTGTCATTCATCCCACATGCAGACACTGAGACACGCTCATATCATATACAATAGAAATAGGTGGGCTTGAGGACAGAAATTAGCCCCTATTTTTCCTTGTTACAGGTTTCATTTGTGTCCTAAAAACCTGAGGTCGTATGTTCGAGTCAATCCCGCTGCCTGGAACTTCGCAGGAGCATAGAGATTGTACAGAAGCTACATCTTTAGTCCCCCTCAGTCTTGGGTGGGCTAAAGTAACGAGCCTCAGCAGGAGTTGTGTGAACCAAACTAAGGAGAACAGAACGTTTTAAGAGATGAGTACACATTAGTACCATTTCTGTCAGCATTGTGAGCATAGAAACTGTCAGTGATGAGAAAGTGAAATTAGCATAGCAAGAGACAAAAATAACAACATAGCTGATAAGTGTTATATCCTTAATTAACAGCACAGCTGATATAATTTTTGTTTCTATAATTGGAAAACTTGTTGTAATATTTATTTACATATATATATATATATATATATATATATATATATATATATATATATATATATATATATATATATATATATATATATATATATATATATATATATATATATATGTATATATATATATATAAATATTTGTAAATCATATGTAAACTTACAAATTCATTACATTCCATTTTTCAACATTCACCCTTCAGCACAAGAGTAGATAGTGTATATACTAAATAAATAAGAAGGAAATTGTATTTGAACGACTTGTCAATTTTATCTTAGTTAAGTAAAATCTGTTTCCTTGTTTATTAATATCACAGTTAGTTACACAGCGGAGGTGGCGCTTTATGTCGGTCTCCTCTCTACTATTGTTTCGAGATCAGAACATTCACAGCCGTAACTAATTTGTGATACCAGTAGTCCTCTCAGACACTGGGACTTCACCATTTTCTGCAGAAATTCTATTTCTGTAATTGTCAGTACTATACTGATCCAAGAGCCAAACAAAACCTCTCGCCACACTAATGCAGGTCGACTTGCCCAGAATCGTGATGCGTTCAGAGCAGCTGTAATGGAGACAACGTTCTGGAAAGAATACGTCACATGATGACTATGAAAAACGGTAGTATTACTACTATTTCTGCTAATGTAACTATGACAGCTGGTAATATTACTACTACCCCGTATTTCTGCTAATGTTACTATGACAGTTGGTAATATTACTACTATTTCTGCTAATGTTACTATGATAGCTGGTAATATTACTACTATTTCTGCTAATGTTACTATGACAGTTGGTAATATTACTACTATTTCTGCTAATGTTACTATGATAGCTGGTAATATTACTACTATTTCTGCTAATGTTACTATGATAGCTGGTAATATTACTACTATTTCTGCTAATGTTACTATGATAGCTGGTAATATTACTACTATTTCTGCTGATGTTACTATGATAGCTGGTAATATTACTACTATTTCCGCTAATGTTACTATGATAGCTGGTAATATTACTACTATATCTATTAATGTTACTACGATAGGTGGTAATATTACTACTATTTCTGCTAATGTTACTATGATAGCTGGTAATATTACTACTATTTTTGCTAATGTTACTATGATATACACGAACAATTTTTAAATTTGCTTCTATTTGGATATTTGGATATTCTTATTCCTCATTTGACAACTGTTTATAAAGACAAATTTATCTTCCGTAGTGTTACGTGCAGTCTTTGATATGCTATTACAATTATTTATACGATTGGGCTATACTTGTGGGTTGATGTTCGCTCAAATATTTTGTTAAACAAAATAGTGCTAGAGGAGAACAGAAGTGTTATTGAGTTACTTCCTCTTGAAAGAGTTGTGTGGCTCTTTTCGCGATCGAACTGCCATGCGGGATAGGTCCAGATTTTCTTGCGATTTATTCTTCGTTTTGGGTAGTAGAATATGAGGAGATTGTTTTGCGCTTCAGAATATGCTTATGCCTGAATTTATGTGTTTGTTTGTATGAGGTAGGACGAGTTCTTGTGTCTGTATATCTGTATCTAGTTTACTATGCGCTACGTCATGGATATACTATAGTTTAGTTGATCTAGAGAGGTCAAAAGGTAT
>JAMPIV010013022.1:0-138132 GCA_024509875.1 Oreohelix idahoensis | reverse complement strand
CTTTTAAAATGTCAAAAAAATACCTTTCACAGATAAGAATTTCCAACTGATTTAATTGTTGCAGTAGCTTACTTACATAGTCTTCCCCTTTCTACTTCTACCCTGAGGTGTAAAGGTGGAAGTAGAGCGCCCAGGCTATCCTATCGGCTGACTTTCCATTCCCGCCTGGTTCCATTCTAGTCCTCGGTCCTTCAAAGATTGTCTAATGTTGTCCTCCCAGCGGACTCTGGGTCGTCCTGGGGATCTGGATCCTTGGCTCTTTGTTTCCCATGCTTGTCGTGGTAGCCGATCTTCTCCCATTCTGCAGACATGGCTAAACCATCTTACGTCGAAGTAGGCACAAGAGTGAAATCCCCTCTACTGAGATTACTCAACTCTTAAAAGAATTGATGAAACAGCAGAACAGGTCTTGTGCCGACACTGAAATAATTCTAATACTCAATTAAATTTACATACAACAAATTATTAATTGCACTACCACCTCAAGTTAGCATAATGTTATAACAAAGAAATCTTATTTTCTTTTGTACACATTGTACAATCTTTATTATGCACTTAACAATCACACATTATAGGAGGATTTTATTTTCTTCCAGGCACAGATGGTATACTGAGTGGCAGTAATAATAACAATAACATTTTTCATTTATATAGTATTCTTAGACATTTATTTTTTTTTTAAACTCTTCAGTAAGATCTTTGGCACAATAAGTGCCACAACAAAGTGCGTGTCACTTAAAAGGTAAAGATAAAATTACTAATGCAAGTAAATCTACATGAAATAGGTGATATGAAAGAAAATATTCTAATGAGAGTAATGACTGAAATGAAAGAATGTCAGCGTAAAAGAAAGAAAAATGGGGGATAAACAATAGAAAGACTGTAACCCACCATGCATGTTGTAACAAATATCTATGGAGGGCTGGGCATGAGGTCAACTACCCCATCCTGTAATAAAGAACAAGTCAAGTCTGAGTTGCTAACTCAACCTTTTTTTTTATAGAAAAGTCTTCAGGCTTGGCACTCGGAATGTTCATACATTTAACAAACAAGGGAAAACTGCATGGGTGGCAGCAGAAATTAGGGGCTGGGAAGAAGACGCTGCTACAGGATAGGAACAAACACTAAGGAAACCTGGTGAATGCTTCATTGATGGCTTCCTGCAAGGGGGTCAGCTGCAGTGGCGGCTCCATGCTCCATGGGGAGCAAAAAGGAAAATGATGATGACTTGTCATACATGATGATGATGATGACTTGTCATACATGATGATGATGACTTGTCATACATGATGATGATGATGACTTGTCATACATGATGATGACTTGTCATACATGATGATGATGATGACTTGTCATACATGATGATGATGATGACTTGTCATACATGATGATTTGTCATACATGATGATGATGACTTGTCATACATGATGATGATGATGACTTGTCATACATGATGATGATGACTTGTCATACATGATGATGATGATGACTTGTCATACATGATGATGATGACTTGTCATACATGATGATTATGGCTGGTTACATGGACAAGCATTTAATAAACAAACAAAACATACACTGGTGGATAACAAGGCTGGCTTTATTTTGATTGGTCAGCGGTCTAAAATAAATGTAAAATCAAATTCACCAGCTCTTTATTTGGTACTCAAGTAAAGTTTATACAAAATATAATGCTACCCATGCCTAATGGTAAAAATAAAAGCAGCTTATTTATATTTGGTTTGAGGGCAGCACCATGTGTAAAGTTTGTGTTGTCATAAAATACCCCTAAAAAAATGAAAAGTCTAATTTTTCTAACAATAGCTGTGTTAAACTACACATTCAATGTCTTTTTTATTTATTCTGCTGTCCTTATAAAGCTTTTCATATTCTAAGCACATGCATGGAGGCATATCTGGAGTCATCCTTATATGACCACCAGCTATGCACAATGCTAAAATATACCTACGTGGATGTGAACCTATGTCTGTGAGGCTAAATATATACTCACTGACTTGAAATCATATACACACTTACCAGGATTCTCTCTGTGGTGAAACTTTTCGAGAACCCAGCATTGCACACTAAGCTTGGAGAAGTCACTTGAGACCCAGGCATAATTCTTTGGCTTGACTTGGTTGACTGCATGCAGAAGGATCTCACTATGGACCCAGTGATAGGCAGGAGAAGCTGAGAAGTGGCTCTGTGCAGGACATGAGAATTACCTGGGACAGCCCATACCAGAGTACAGTATTTTAGCTCTGCATAGTTGGAGATCCCCCTTTGATGGCGGGGAATGCACAGTATGCCACGCACATCTTACTCCTAGCTTGGGACCAGATGTGACGATCCTTTAAATGCAAGCCAAGCCGGACAAACTGGAGCTCATGACTTAAACTCAACACGTTTCGGAATGTCAGAAAAGCCACACGAAAAGCCTAGATCTACAGTGTTAGATAAAACCAAGGAGTCTTCAACTTGGTATTGGCACCTAGAGAGCAAGAAGTTCAGCAGCCTTAGTTAAACTACAACAATGTTCTAAGTATGTGCATTAGTTGAAATTCTAAAAGCTGGCTTAAGAAAAACAAACATACTTTAATGTTTTCCTGCACCCCTGATCCATCTCCCATGTGTGGAAACAAAAACAAGCACTAAAATAAGTGAAACCTTGGTCATCATAATGGAAGACTTGACACGTCAGTCTAAATGCTGATAATGGTAAAAATAACATTTGGACAAACACGTCAAAAACAATTGCGAGATCACTGCAGATAGCAAAATTATCAAAACTACTAACTGCCTTCAGTCCTGAGTTTCATTTGCAGTGATTTAAGGTCTTCATTGACCTACAACCTGTATATAGTAGTTTTTTTTTTTTTCTACACATGAGCTGAGTCTGGCATTTTTTTCAGAATTTTGATTTTCACAAGGCTCCAAGAATAGAAGAATTTCTAAATTATTGTTATGTGCTGTAACATGAAAAATATTTCTCACTTCTCATACAAAGAATTCCATGTTGATGATTATTACTTTTGTCAGAAACTTTTACCATCATTTTCCTTTTTGTTTCCTACGAAGCATAGAGCCACCCATGCAAGAAGAAGGGAGCCACCCATGCAAGAAGAAGGGAGCCACCCATGCAAGAAGAAGGGAGCCACCCATGCAAGAAGAAGGGAGCCACCCATGCAAGAAGAAGGGAGCCACACATGCAAGAAGAAGGGAGCCACACATGCAAGAAGCAGGGAGCCACCCATGCAAGAAGAAGGGAGCCACACATGCAAGAAGCAGGGAGCCACCCATGCAAGAAGCAGGGAGCCACCCCCCCCCCCCCCCCCCCATGCAAGAAGAAGGGAGCCCCCATGCAAGAAGCAGGGAGCCACCCATGCAAGAAGCAGGGAGCCACACATGCAAGAAGCAGGGAGCCACCCATGCAAGAAGCAGGGAGCCACCCACGCAAGAAGCAGGGAGCCACACATGCAAGAAGAAGGGAGCCACCCATGCAAGAAGCAGGGAGCCACCCATGCAAGAAGCAGGGAGCCACCCACACAAGAAGCATGGAGCCACACATGAAAGAAGAAGGGAGCCACACATGCAAGAAGCATGGAGCCACACATGCAAGAAGAAGGGAGCCACACATGCAAGAAGAAGGGAGCCACACATGCAAGAAGCAGGGAGCCACACATGCAAGAAGCCACCCATGCAAGAAGAAGGGAGCCACACATGCAAGAAGAAGGGAGCCACACATGCAAGAAGCAGGGAGCCACCCATGCAAGAAGCAGGGAGCCACCCATGCAACTGACAGGAAGCCTGTACAAAGCATCCAGGTGCTCTTGCTGTGGTTGTTTCTGAAGCAATTTGTTTCACATGATGAAGCCTGTAAGCCCCCCCCCATGCACAATCTCATGTTAGTTGCCAGACGTACAATTTGCCTGAAGGAACAGTACTCCTATTCTTTCTTTGTCTCATTAGAGACCCCCCCCCCCCCCTTCCCCCCACAGGAACTACACATGGCAAGTAACTTTTAATTTGATATAGCTTTATGTCATGTCATTTATTGTTCTAGTGCACATAATAATTTAAAACACATTTTTTTTAATGCAAATTTTGTTTTGAAAAATAAAATAAAAAAACATTTTTTTTTTAACAGGAAAAAAAATTATCTGGTCATTATGAATACAACAGGACCAACTGTAATTCCTATATTAGCCATTACCTGGAGTAGGAAGCAATTGCTATGCCCCAATATGCTCAGTGCTACATTTGGCCATTTTTTTAATTATTAAGCAAGCTTTTAGGGTTATATCTAGGGGCATACAACATCAAAGTCACTCTAACTAGAAGCAAACATGATTCGAACAAACACTCCAGCCAACATGGAGACAGCTAAACTAATATTCTAAAACAACTTCAAAGAGGAATTGGCTGAACCAATGGGCAATAGGGTCTACTGGACATGTGGTCTATTAAAAAAAATTACCCACCCAAACAGAAATAACATCAACAACCTACGATGCATGGAGCAGAGGCCAAATTTTCCAGTTAACAAAAGAACACACCAGACTCAACAAGCACTTAAACAAATTAAACCTCTCACATGAGCCTAACCGCTGCAGCCGTACGCATCCATACTAGACAGTTCCACATATGCTGCTTGAATGCCCAGGACTTACCCCAAAAAGAAGTAGGCTTTTCCCTGCCCCATCCCAACAACCGCAAACTCTTTATACACCCCACTCCTTACAGAATGCACGCACATTTTTCAACTTGGCAGTGGCTGCGAAAAAGCAAAGAGCTCAATGATCGTAGTTAAACATTGACAACAACAGTTTTATTAAGAGGTCAGCCAGGGGTTCCAAGTCCAGTCATCAGCCCTGTAAAGCCTCCACATATAAAATCCACTCACAGCCAAAATTTGAATCAGACGACTAACTAACACATTAGATGCCCACTCGTACTTTTCCCCGTCAAACAGCCAGGACATCTTGACATGACCACTCCACTCCTTCAGAAAATAACTGGTAAATTGAGTGAGCATAAAAATTATGGAGATCTTAAGAAGCAGCGGCGATTTCCATGGAGAGAAAACTTCCTGATCAAAGTCTCGATCTAACACTTCAGTGTCCTCATCCTGAAATGTATACAGAAAAAATACTTGGTATATTAAGTAGGCTATATACTTTCCACTTTTACTGTCTGCATGATAATATACTTCTTATTCACTTAGCATCATAAACCACCCATATTTACACTTGCTCCCCTTCAATCTCCCAAGTATTTCATTCTTTTTCTTCTGACTTTTGTCTTCCTCACTTTTTTTCTAATTCATTCATTTATTACCCTCCGCTCCCAAGGAGCATAGGCCTTCAACAAACACATGCCAAGTCCTCCTGTCACGTGCCATCATCTCAAGCTCTTTCCATGTTCACCTCATCATTTTCACCTGTGTTTCCAGCTCTCCTCCTGTCTTGGATGGCTGAGTTTTATTTTCCTTAATTGACTTGTCCACGTTTGTTGACGTTTTTGTGGTTTAACATTTTTTACAGGATGGGGTAACCAGCCCCATGCCCAACACTCTTTAGTCGCTTTCTACGACATGCTTGGTAGGGAACAGTGTTACTATCCTTTGCTCCCCTTTCGGGCCCCGGTTACACATGGGTGTTTTTTCTAACTGGTTGTACTGTAAAGCACTAGAGGTGGGGTCAGTTATCTGCTTCTGATCAAGTGTTATATTTTGAAGCCTACATTCTGCCATTTTGCCTCTGCAGAAACACTATACACAATACTCACTAAATTCTGGGAGAAAGAAGAAATACCAGCACAATCGAAGGAAGGATATCTGATCCAGCTGCCGAAGAAGGGAGATTTGCAAGGTGCACAAATCACAGAGAAACTATGTTACATATCAGCATCCAGAATTTTTTTTTACAGAATCACATTAGAGAGTTGAAAAGAGGCCATAGTAACACAATTAAGGGAGGAACAGACAGGTTTTTGACAAAAAAGATTCTTACAGACCCGAAAGCTATATTGTGCATAATGGCAAAATAAAGCTTGGAACTGAATTCACTACTTCACATTGAATTTGTAGAAAGTAATCACACACTAGAGTCCCTAAGTTCATTAGCCTAATAACTAATGCACATGAAGACATGAAATGTAGAGTTCTTCATGAAGAACAACTTAAAGAACCCTTTGGGATCAGAAGTGGAGTGCGTCAGGGATGCTTCTTGTCACCAAATTTCTTCCTACTGGCCACACACTGGATTATAAAAAACAATAGCAACCACCAGAAAAGGAATTCAGTGGACTCTTATAAAACAGCTTGATGATTAGATTTTGCCTATGATTGTGCCCATCAATCACATATCCAGAGCCAGATACAAGACAAAAAAAAAAAATACTGGATGAAGAGTTGTTGGGTCTGAAAATACACAGAGAAAAAACAAATGTTATGAGAATAATGGAGTAAATGATGGACAAGTTGCACTTAGAGAACACTCCTCGACAGCAATATAAATAAAATTGGCGGAACAAACAGTGACATCAAAAAATAGAATATAGAGAAAAAGAGGGGCTTTCTTTGCAAAATGCATGGAAATCATGAGAAATCAAGTCAAAAAAAAGAGACAACTCTAACGCCCAAGCATTCCTACTGTATAGGTCAGAAACATGGAGAATAACAACAACAATATACAGATTTTCATAAATGGTAGCTGCCCAGAAGATAGGGACTAGCATGATCTGACAGGATCACCAGTGTAAAACTGATGGAAAGAACTAGATAAGTACGTGAAACAAGATGTGAAGATAAGACATTACTGTTGGCCAGAATACACATTGAGGAAACCTGTTGTTATCATTGCAATGCAACCCATGTTCTGAAGCCTCCAGGGTAAAATAAAAACAGGGTGACAAAAAACACACAAAGCTCCCCAAGAAGTTAAATGGTGATGATGATACTATCATGTTGTACTTCTTGTTGGTCATCCTCTCAATTCATCCTCTATCCCTGAAAATTTCCATAATGAGTATGTACCCCATGGAACCGGCTTATCAGTATTATCATTACAAAGTGCTCGAACTATCTTATATATCTTTGTCTCTCAATAATTCCTTCATTCTACAGGTTCAAATGATGTACCCAGTCTTTTTTTTTTGTCATTCTAACTACTCCTCTTTGTGACACACAAAAAAAAAAAAAAACAACAACCAAAAAACTAGAGTCTTTCATAAATGGATGCTTGCACGGAATAGAAGGATTGAAGTGGTATGATCAGATCAATAATGTGGGACTGATGACAAGAACCAGACAAGATCCTGTGGAACAAGAGAGAAGAAGATGCTGGAGATGGATAAGGCACTGAGGAAACCTGTTGATAGCATCACAAGGCAGTCCTTGTTCTGGAATCTCCAGGGTAAGAGAGATTGAGGGAAACCAAAGAGCACATAGAGAAGAAACACTGGAGACAGACATGAAGAAGACATGGAGCTGCTGGCACGGGACAGGGACACTTGGCATAGGTTTGTTGAAGGCATATGCTCCTTGAGGAACTGAAAGGTGATGATGATGCCTTGTCACCGTGGGGTAACACAATAGTTATTTTGTCAGGGGGTTTTCTGATCATGTTGTACGCATAACCTCTAAGAGGCACTGGAAGGAAAGTAAAAAGTCAATAGTGTCAAACTTGGGTTGCTAAGTGATGCATAAGCAAGCTTAGAAATTAATAATATTCATGACGTTGCAGACCGTTGTGGCAGGCCATAAAGACCCCTAGATCTTGGTCAGTGGGGCGATATCATCGCTTGAGTTTGAATGTATTACCACTACCAGGAATTCAGTCATAAATAAGGTCAATAGGGACAGATGTCTTCTAATTAACTTAAACGATCTATACTGCCCTAGTCTAGGTGTTTAACCTGCCAGAAACAAACAGACCCACTGGTCTGAGACAGTCCTAAGTTTACCAGTTAGGAGAAACTATGGATGCATCAACAGTCTCTTTGTGTGTTACTGGATGCGTTTTTCAGACATGTTATTTCACATGTGTTGATTGTTATCTAATGCCATTGCTCTTTTATCATTTACTTATTGTTTTTAAACTCAGCTACTGTCTTGTCACAGCGTTGAAAGGTAGAGTAGCTAGAACACTTGCTTCTTGGGGTAAATTTATCAGGTTCAAAACCAGGTAGCATCATGCTCCAGCCTTCTTCTTCTTCAAGTACCATGCCTGGTAGCGTAGGCGATCATGTCTCTCCACAACTTCCTGGGTACATAACTATTGATCAATTCTGTTGTTGACTTCTTTCCATGCCATGATGTCCAACTGTCTAGAATCTTCTCTCTTTGTTGTCCTCTCTTTTTCCTGTTGTCATGATATACTCCATCTTTCTTCTTCTCATAACATGCTCAAAGAAAGTGGATTACTTCCTTCTAAATGCTCCAGCCTACTCAGCTGTAAATGGGTACCTGACCCTGCTAGGGTTAGGGAAAGGGCAGAGGCAGTGAGGAAGGGAACTGGTCAATCCACCTCAAAAAGTGGAGAGCTAGTGCAGTTGAAGTCTTTAACACTTCACTCTCCTGTGGTAGGATCTGCTATGGGACTGGCTTTACCTACTGACTCATGATGCTCGTGGTACCAGCATTTGTCCACACCCCAGATTTTCCCATAACCCTTGTCCACACATTTCTTATGTCCTGTATGTTGCCTGGATTCAATGACAAGCACAAACTATAATAACATTAGATAAAAGATGTAACTCACAGTTAATGAAGAGAATAGATGAAGCAACAAAAACAGCAGTCCAGAAAATGAAAAGCATTTTTTCTGAGTAATTGTTGGTACTGGAAGTAAGAAAGAGAGTTCTGTTACAATAAAACTGACCCAGTCATATGGAAGTGAGTCAAGGAAACTAATGAAGATGCTCTAGGAGAGTCTAATGTGAGAAGAAAACCTACTACCCACATCAAGTGGAAGAAGTGCTACTCTGACATAATATGACCAGAGAAAGGTGGAATATATGCTAATTGACATGGTACTTAACCAGACAAACACGAGCTGAACAAGAGGTGAGGAGAAGGTGCTGGCACTGGCACATATGAAGAAAACCAAGTAATATCAATACAAGGCAGTACCTGATTTGTAATCCTCAGGGTAAGACGAATAGAAGGAGGCCAGCTAATGCATGAAGAAGATAACTGGGGACTGAAAAGAAAGGGATAGAGAAGACATGGAAAGACCTTGAACAGACGGCACAGGACAGGAAGGTTTGGCGTTCTTTTGCTGAGGACCGATGCTATGCTAAACGGAGATGATGACATGGCACTTGATAAGAAGAAAGTTATATACCTAAATTAAGAAGAATGTTGTATACCTAAAGTAAGAAGAATGTTGTATGATAGGAAACTCTTTACAGAGCGATACAACAGGAAGCAATCTGATCATCAGAAGAAGTCCCCCCCCGTCCGACAAGTGTTTCGGCCCGATTACTTCTTTACACTCTAAGGGGGGGCGGGCCCACTTTGGGTCATGACTCCCAAGCGTCTCAGCCTCCTGTTGTCTTGTATCAAAAATGAACCAATTTCACTTATGGTAGCAACTTTAAAATCCACAACTCTGCCGGCCGTGGAGGCAATTATGAAAGTAACAAAGAGAAGACAAATTATTCTGTTCGTTCGGTCGCACATCACAACTAAGGACACACACTGACACGCCTGCGCGAAGCCGACGAGTCTAGCTACTGCGATAGCCGAAATTCTGTTCCTGACACCACTTATAGTATACACCGCCTGTCGCCCCTCAGTCACAGCCCGTTCACTAGTACACCAAAAAACTCAGCGTATTGTGGACAGAAAAATTCCTGGTGTTTTCTGAACCGCAGCGTTTTTGTCACGATTTCTATTGCCCATTGCGGTTGTTCCACAGCCAGCATGATGCCTTGCCTAAAGTAAGAAGAATGTTATATACCTAAAGTAAGAAGAATGTTGTATACCTAAAGTAAGAAGAAAGTTATATACCTAAAGCAAGAAGAAAGTTATATACCTAAAGTAAGAAGAATGTTGTATACCTAAAGTAAGAAGAATGTTGTATACCTAAAGTAAGAAGAATGTTATATACCTAAAGTAAGAAGAATGTTGTATACCTAAAGTAAGAAGAATGTTGTATACCTAAAGTAAGAAGAATGTTGTATACCTAAAGTAAGAAGAATGTTGTATACCTAAAGAAAGAAGAATGTTGTGTTGTATACCTAAAGAAAGAAGAATGTTGTATACCTAAAGTAAGAAGAATGTTGTATACCTAAAGTAAGAAGAATGTTGTATACCTAAAGTAAGAAGAATGTTGTATACCTAAAGTAAGAAGAAAGTTGTATACCTAAAGTAAGAAGAATGTTGTATACCTAAAGTAAGAAGAATGTTGTATACCTAAAGTAAGAAGAATCAATCAATACCCTTTTGCTCCACAAGGAGCATAGACCTTCAACAAACACATGCCAAGTCCTCCTGTCAGGTGCCTTCAGCTCAAGCTCTTTCCTTGTTTTCCCCATCATTTTCACCTTTGTCTCCACTTCTCTTCTCCATGTGTTTCTTGGTCTACCTCTGCCTCCCGTACACTCAGTGTTCCAGAATGAGGACTGCCCTGTAATGCTATCCGCAGGTTTCCATAGTGTGTGCCCTATCAATTGCCAGCATCTTCTTCTAATCTCTTGTTCCACTGGTTCTTGCCATTAGTTCCACGTTGGTGACCTTGTCTACAGAAAGAAAGAAGAATGATGTATACCTAAAGTAATAAGATGAATGTTGTATACCTAAAGAAAGAAGAATGTTGTATACCTAAAGAAAGAAGAATGTTGTATAATACAAATGAAGAATGTTGTATACCTAAAGAAAGAAGAATGTTGTATACCTAAAGAAAGAAGAATGTTGTACACCTAAAGAAAGAAGAATGTTGAAAGAAGAATACATATTCCCAATATGCCTCAATGGGCGTGTAACGGGATCCTTTACCTTTTTTTTTATTAACACATTGAGTAATGCATGGAGGCATATCTGGAGTCATCCTTATATGACCACCAGCTATGCACAATGCTACTATATACATACGTGGAAGTGAACCTCTGTCTGTTAATTACATCCTCATTGACTCTTTAAATCATCCACACACTTCCCGGGTTTCCACCTGTGGTGAAACTTGTTGAGAACCCAGCATTGCACACTAAGCTTGGAGAAGTCACTTGAGCCCCAGGCATAATTCTTTGGCATTGACTTGGCTGACTGCTTGCAGAAGGATATTACTATGGACCAAGTGATAGGCAGGGGGAGCTGAGAGGTGGCTCTGTGCAGGACGTGACAAAAAGCCACAGGAAAAGCCTAGATCTACAGTGTAGATAATAACAAGGAGTCTTCAACTTGGTATTGGCTGCCTACAAGCGAGAAGCTCAGCAGCCCTAGTTAAACAACAACAACACATTGAGTACTGCAAGCCGCTATTAGGACCTTGGAGTTTTGTCCATTGTGATCATGGGCCACTGAGAGAAGAGTGATTCCTCTTCAATTATTGCAGTCTGCAAGATCTCCCTTCTTGGGCAATTTGACAATTATTCCTTTGTTCCACTCTGTTGGTGTTGTCCCTGTTTTCCAGACTTGTGCAAATAGTGGTTCTAATAGTTCTGCTGCTAGCTCAGGGTCTCTCTTAAATAGCTCTGCATTTAAGTTATCATGCCCAGGAGCTTTTCCATTCTTTAACCCTTTGATTGCTGTGATGATTTCTTCTTTTTGTGGAATGTCTGTATTAAAATCTAGATCGTTTTCAGCCTCAGGAACATTCAATTGTGTCTCTGGTGGTTCCTTGTTCAGAGTTTCTCTGAAATGCTCTGTCCATCTTGTTTCCTGTCCCTCTGCTGTCGTGATGAGATTTCCTTGCTTATCTCTTACTAATGTAATATTGTTTGCACCTCGTTTTCCGCTGATGAATTTAGTTATTTTTTATACTGTGCTTTGTTCATTTCTCAGTGCTGCCTCTTCTGCCTGTCTTGCAAGATCGTCTAGGAAATTCCTTTTGTTGGCTCGAGTTTGGCGTTTAACTTTCTTGTCCAGCTGACTGTACTGTTCACTATATAGTTGCTTTAACCTGGGGGACTTCACTTCTGTTTTCTTTCTTTTCATTTCCTTTCTCATCGTTATGGTGTTTAATGTTTCTGGTGTTATCCAGTCTTGCTTCTTCCTTTCCTGGAATCCCAAGCATGATTTGCTGCTTTCCTTATATATTGTTGAAAACAATACAATAGGAAATCTACCCACCACAAAAATATTTATAAAATGTAAGATTCCTGTAAACACACAATGGGGTCCTCGCTTGTGCTATGGAGTTCGTGCACTGTGCTGAGATCCTCCTTGTGTGATCTAAGGGAGGAGATCGGAGCATTGATGGAGTTGTCCGCATGCAATGAAAATGGTTCTTAAAAAATTTTCTTTGGTCTTCGCTTATAAATAGCTTATAATTCAATTTCCTCCCTTGCCAAACCAAGTGCTGTTTCATATTGACAATCATGTTTTCATATTTTCTTTGGTCTTCTATATAAATCAGCTGTATAATTTAATTTCCTCCCTTGCCATGTGGTCAAGTTATTACTTTCTATCTATGTACTTCTTTTTTACAAGTTCTTGAATTTTTCTCTTCTTGTGGCATCTCCAAAAAAAAAAATATTGGCATGCCATATCTTTTGACAACTTTCTTCTGTTTCTCTGAGGACAGAATCAACAAAAACAGCAATTTATTTCATGCAGCATAAATGAATCTATGAGAATCACACTACATAACACAAATGCTGTCAAGTCTTAGCTAGGTGGTGGTGTCATTTGGAAGGTCCTGGAATTTTTGTGTGCACAGGTACTTTATGTGTGATATATACATAGACACACATATATATATACACACACATAAATAGAAACATACACATGTATGTACAGACTCCCATTTAAAAAACAAATGCAAAATAACAAATAAAACCCACTTAGAGCAAGAAATCTCTGGACATTTAGTTAACATTACTCACCAGAGCTCATGTTAAGAATAGAATTGAGTATGCTGATAACACTTGACTGTGACAATGAAGTTCTGAAAATGACAATGGTGGTTATAATAATAAATGGACTTGTCAAAGAGATATTCTGTAAAGGTTGCAACAATAGAAAAGCCATGATGAATAAGTTAACTGCTCTCTTTCTGAATCTCCTTCCAGAGCCTAGTCACCAACTGTGGCTCTCCAGTCAATCCTTGCTTCTCTCTCTCTCGCTACATGTGATTCTCATTTTGTTAAAGCCAGGTTTACAATTTTCTTCTCCAAGCACTATGTAGCAATTCTCTTTACCTCATTCTAGTGATTGGCACTCATCTTCCTCAAGGTTCCATCCCTGGTCCCCTACTCTTTGCCATAAACATTCATGAACTTCCATTACATCTCAAGCACTCAGCTTGCAACCTATTTACCAATGGATGTCCTGTAGCACAAGTAATACACATTTACTTCATTTTGATGGTTTTTTTATTTTCCCTCCTTACAGAGCACGAAGCCATCTCTGTAATTGATTCCCGTGCAGAAGGCCTACATCAAAATGTGCATATGCTTTTGCGGCTGTGGCTTATGTACGACATGTATGAGGGTGCAGTAGTCATATTCCTTCTCTGCATCTTCAGAGACCCGCAAGAACTTCATGGGGCATAGGCATCATGGTTGTAGCATTATTTTCTGCATCAAATGTACGGAATGTCATATACATTTTCATTCACCTATAGCTTCACAACTTAAACTACAATGCTACAACGTGGTAGTGAATTAGACTAGACGCCTGTATTTCAGAAGAGATTGGTCAGACAACCTGATCTGCAAACTAGGTCATAATCTAACCTGATTATGGCTAGGCTAGGTACTGGACTTCTTTTTCTTCTTTGATCTTTAGCTGCCGACTCTCAAAGCAGTCAGTGGCCTTCACGCCTGGTGGCTCCTTGTAGGGCAGCAACAAACTGCTTTTACTTTGTTCGGTCAGCGGCCATCCTTCGTACAGCGTCCCCGCATCTCAGCCTCCACAGTTCTCCGCCAAGTTGTTTTTGGTCTTTTGCTTTCCTACGGGGTTCCATAGCATAGCTGTTCTTGTGATGGCATCGGGGTCTCTTCTGAGGATGTGGCCAACCCAACTCCAGCGTCTGCCAGTTATGATGGTGTGCATGTCCTCTTGGTTACTCCGAGTAAGCAGTTCTTGGTTAGTGAGAATATTTGGCCAAAAGATTCAGAGAATTTTCCTTAGGAGGTACTGGACTAGCAAACTGTAATCATATCACATGTCAAGCCACAATACATCATGTGCTGTGATCAATGTTTTTTATAACTTTAAAAAAAAACAAAAAAAAACTAGGCAGACATCGTTGTGTTGAGGTTTGGACTTAGTCAAAAAAACGTCCAGAATGAATGAACAAGGTTATTTCAGTGCTGCTCAGGCACTAAAGTGCCTTGATAGAAAAAGTGATGGTTTGTATAAAAATGTCAACAATGCAAAAAATGAAAGCAGAAAGATTGGTGAAATATATGTGTGTTGGCAGCCATGTTAACTACAGTACATCAGACAACACATCATTTTCCCCTTTTTTATGTTCAGTATGGAGCATGGAGCCACCACTGAAGTTGGTGCCCTTGCAGGAAGCCAGAATCGGGAGACAGACAGACACGTGTCCTTGTCAGGAGCACAAACAGTAGAACATGTACTCCAGAACTGTCTGCTACATGAGAGAAGCATGGCCTTCTCCAACCCAGCTGAAGAATAAGTATGGTGAAGAGGGAAGCCTGAGACAGTCTGCCAGCTTTATAAGAAAGATAGGTGTGGTTATTTGAAAGCAAACGAAAAAGAAGCAGAAAGCCTGCACTGTGCATTCTCATGCTCTTGCAGTACTGGCTTCTGTAGCAATGTGTTTTACATCATTAGGTTGCCAGTCTCATGTATAACCTCATAATAGTTGCCTTGTACTACAAGCCTGAGGGTGTAGTAGTCCTATTCTTTAACCCCATAACAGGGAGCCACAATGGTGTAGTGGTTACCAAACTACACTGGCGACCGGGTGACCCAGGATCAAACCCGGGCAAGGACATGTGAAGATTTTTTGCCGATCAGGATTTGTACTGGATTAACTCGAGCCCTGGCGAGGACATTTGAAGGAGTGTCGTCGACCAGGGACTGGCGGCTACTGAGCCAACCCAGCTCTAATGAGTACCTCCAAAATTGACGAGTATCTGCCTGAATGGCGAGGAACACCTGTCTCTGTACAAGAAAAAAGGGATACTCACGTTAAAATCAGTCTCAGGTTAACCTGAGATTTCGCCTCGAGTAATAGTGGGCGTACGCAAAAAATAAAACAACAAACCCCCATAATAGTTGCCTTGTACTACAAGTCTGAGGGTGTAATAGTCCTATTCTTTAACCTCATAATAGTTGCCTTGTACTACAAGCCTGAGGGTGTAATAGTCCTATTCTTTAACCTCATAATAGTCGCCTTGTACTACAAGTCTGAGGGTGTAATAGTCCTATTCTTTAACCTCATAATAGTCGCCTTGTACTACAAGTCTGAGGGTGTAATAGTCCTATTCTTTAACCTCATAATAGTTGCCTTGTACTACAAGCCTGAGGGTGTAATAGTCCTATTCTTTAACCTCATAATAGTTGCCTTGTACTACAAGCCTGAGGGTGTAATAGTCCTATTCTTTAACCTCATAATAGTCGCCTTGTACTACAAGCCTGATGGTGTAATAGTCCTATTCTTTAACCTCATAATAGTCGCCTTGTACTACAAGTCTGATGGTGTAATAGTCCTATTCTTTAACCTCATAATAGTCGCCTTGTACTACAAGTCTGAGGGTGTAATAGTCCTATTCTTTAACCTCATAATAGTCGCCTTGTACTACAAGTCTGAGGGTGTAATAGTCCTATTCTTTAACCTCATAATAGTCGCCTTGTACTACAAGTCTGAGGGTATAATAGTCCTATTCTTTAACCTCATAACAGTTGCCTTGTACTACAAGCCTGAGGGTGTAATAGTCCTATTCTTTAACCTCATAATAGTTGCATTGTACTACAAGTCTGAGGGTGTAATAGTCCTATTCTTTAACCTCATAATAGTTGCCTTGTACTACATCTGAGGGTGTAATAGTCCTATTCTTTAACTTCATAATAGTTGCCTTGTACTACAAGTCAGGGTGCAATAGTCCTATTCTTTAACCTCATAATAGTTGCCTTGTACTACAAGTGTGAGGGTGTAATAGTCCTATTCTTTAACTTCATAATAGTTGCCTTGTACTACATCTGAGGGTGTAATAGTCCTATTCTTTAACTTCATAATAGTCGCCTTGTACTACAAGCCTGAGGGTGTAATAGTCCTATTCTTTAACCTCATAATAGTCACCTTTTACTACAAGTCTGAGGGTGTAATAGTCCTATTCTTTAACCTCATAATAGTCGCCTTGTACTACATGTCTGAGGGTGTAATAGTCCAATTCTTTCTTGATCTCACCAGAGATTCCTGGGAACTACAATGAGCAGACAATACATGGTGTTGTTCAATTATGAAAGAGGCACAGGTTCCTGGTCTGTTTTTTTGAGGGAAAGTACCATCAGTGACAATTAACTACTTATAATAACAGATGAATATGAGGTTACAGATCATCACCTTAGTACTGCTTTATTCCATCCATATAAGCGAGAATGTGTTTCTGTAATTTTTGTATTGATGTTTAATGACACATTCAAAAATGCAGATTAATTGTTGACGACCGCATGAGTGAGTGTCGGGATACAGAATGAAAGATAAAGGGCTGGATGGTCGGACAAACCTGGGTCCCCAATTCTTTACCCTTTTAAATAAAGTTATATCTATCTATCTCTCTTACTGACTCTGCTCTTGGGTTAAGGAGGGCAAAGACATAACACCAAGTCTCACCTCATTCAATAGCAGACTGTCAAATACTTCATGAGTTCTGATACCATGCCACCTAATCTGATGTTCGAATTCATGATTTACTGTATGGATTTTTTTGTTTGTTTGTTTTTTTCTTACTTTATTAATTAATTTTTTTATTTTATTTTATTTTATCATTATTATTATTATTTGTTTTACTTTCTTTGTTTAGAGAAAAATACTTAATTTTGGTTATGACTGCATACTGTAAACGTACACTGTTATATTATCTTTATAATGTTGCATGCCTTCATATTAATGCTTTATGTAACATGTGGGAATGAAAGGATATAGTATGCAAGATAAATTAGAGTGGAAGGGCAGAATGTTAAACGGGCCTGCGCACCCATTTCTTAACCCTTCGAAAATAAAGTTCGTTCGTTCGTTCATCTTCACCTTTGGCCCAAAGTAACCTGAGGTCATAATTTGACATCATTTAGTTTAACCTATCATCCTACGCAATATCTTACAGTTAAGTTTGGATCATCATGAGAAAATTCATTTTAATGTGATATATCCTTCTTTTCAACTAGTAACCCAAAAACTTTGAACGCGTTTTTCTAAAAACAAGCTGAAGTGGAGATGGAATACAGCAGTAATAAGGTGATGAGATGTTTTTGAAAATTGTTACAATTAGCTCAGCTAACCTGATAGACAACAAGAAACGGGAAGATAACAATCAGTCACTGTAAACATTTAAATCCTGTGGGCTGAATTTCTGACTACAACCATTACAATGAGAGGACTGGTATAATGTAACATGCTTTCACTGTATGATGTATTGCCCACAAAAAATTAAAAAGAAAATGCTAGATCGCTATGTATATGATTTATGTGTAGTTAAATGCATACAAGTAGAATAGTCCCAACTAAGATGGTTTCCCCATGTCTGCAGAATCAGAGAAGATCGGCTACCACGACAAGCATGGGAAACAAAGAGCCAGTGATCCAGACCCCCAGGACGACCCAAAGTCTGCTTGGAGGACAACATTAGACAATCTTTGAAGGACCGAGGACTAGAATGGAACCAGGCCAGGAGGAAGACAGCCGACAGGATAGTCTGGCGCTCTCTCTTCCAAACCTCTACACCTCACGGTAGAAGGGGAACGACTAAGTAAAAAAGTAAGTAAATGCATACATTTTGCCCAAAACACTCAAATTCAAAAGAGATTTTCTTAATTTCGGTTCAAAGGTTACAAAAAGTTTGCTAACGGTTTAATCCACACTTTGTCGTTGCCGGTGGTCTCTGATGAGAAAAAGAAAGAACAGGATTACTGCCCCCCTCAGGCGTGTCATACAAGGAGACTATTACAAGGTTGTGCTTGTGACTAGCAACCTCATCCTGTACAACTAATTGCTACACAAACCAGTACGGCAAGAGCACTTGAATGTTTTGTGCAGGCTTCCTGTAAGGGGGGGTCAGTGGTGGTGCCATGCTCCACAGGAAGGGAAAATGTAAATGATGATGATGACGACACTAGAAATGCAGATGTACTGAAAGAATAAGCAGCAGATACTGCCGTAGGGGAGTGAAGTGTTAGAGACTTCGCTATACTAGGTCCAGCAAAGAGAGGTGGGGGTGACCAGTTCCCTTCCTCGCTGCCTTTTCTTTCCCCAACTCAAGAGCAATGTCAGGTACCAATTTACAGCTGGGTAGGCTGCAGCGTGATGATGCCGTGAATCGAACCCGGCACCTTTGCTGCGAGAGACCAGCGCTCTAACCAATCAGACGCTTGAAAGAATATTATATGACTCAAATGACTGAACATCATTTTCAGACAAATACTTCAGCAAAGATTGCTTTTTTTATGATTGCAGTGAAAAAGGCATGCACACCATCATTGCAGGCAGACGCTGGGTTGGCCATGTCCTCAGAAGGGACCCAAACACCCTCACCAGAACTGCTATGCTATGGGCCCCAGAAGGACAGCAAAAGAGAGGCAGACCAAAGACAACCTGGTGGAGAACAATGGAGGCTGAGATGCAATGCATGAACCAGAGTTGGGGCATGGCACAAAAGATGGTCACCGACCGAGCAAAATGGTGACAGTGTGTTGCTGCCCTACAAGATGTCACTAGGTGTGATGGCCACTGACTGCTTTGTCAGTCAGGAGCTAAGGATCCAAGAAGAAGAAAACTTCAACAAAAGGACAGACGAACAGATGAAGCTGCTGTCAAGAAAATGCTGCTTGCTACAACAATTGCAAATGTCGAGCACCAAGAGATGTATGTTTTAAATATCAATCACAGAATGTGTTAAGTCCTGTACAAAGTTGTGAGCTGCCCCACATATTCTAGTTGTGCTCTTAAAGACCATTACATTCACTTGAAGGTTCTATTTGCAGGGATTTCCCCAGCACAGGAAACAAGGTGAAGACTAATTTGCTTTCCTCAGCCAGACTACCACATCTCTTCACTGTCGTCATCATCATCTTCCTTTTTTTGTTCTTTATGAAGTATGACACAACCACCGCAGTTGGTCTCATTACAGGAAGCCTGCACCATGTATTCACATGCTGTTGTAGTGATGGTTTCTGTAGCAATATGTTTTACATGATGTGGTTGTCAGCCTCAAACACAACCTCATATTAGTCACCTCTTATAACATGCACTATAGGAACAGTAGTCTTATTCTTCCTTTGTCTCTTCAAAAACCTCTGTGAACTACACAAGGCTATTTTCACTACGCCCATTTGTGATTTCTTTGCTACCAAGACATGCATGTCAATTCTGTGAACTCTTCATTCATAGTAAACTGTAATACTATTAAACAAGCTTGTCAAGTCCATATTATAACTACCAGAATGACATTAAAAGTAAACTTACTGCTTCCATAACAGAGGTTCTGCAAGTGGTGAGTTGATCTGATCGGTTTCAATGACCATGGTGTACAGAATGGTAACACTTACAAGACTACAAAAAGCACAGTCACTGATGATGCCTGATAGTTGAAAAGGAAAAAAGTTCATTTTTTCTACATATTCTAGCTAACCTCTAGATTTCTAAGATAAAACAAAAAATGTAAGCGTCATTATTTCTTGATGTTGTTGTTTAACTAGGGCTGCTGAGCTTCTCGCTTTTTTTGCAGCCAATACCAAGTTGAAGACTCCCTGGTATTATCTACACTGTAGCTGTAGATCTAGACTTTCCTGTGGCTTTTCTGCCATTTCAAAACCCGTTGAGTTGAAGTCATGAGCTCCAGTTTCTGCAGCTTGGCCTGCATTTGAAGAATCACATCTGGTCCTAAGCTAAGAGGAAGAAGTGCGTGGCATACTGTGCTTTCCTCACCATGCAAGAGGGCTCTCCAAATATGCAGAGATAAAACATTGTGCTCTGGGTCTAGACTCTCACAAGGAATTGTCATGTCCTACACACAGCCACTTCTAATCTCCCCTGCCTATCTTGGGTGCACAGTGAGATTCTCCTGCATGCAGCCAACCAGGTAAAAGCCTAAGTTTCATCTGGGGCTCAAGTGACTCTTCCAAGCTTAGTGTGCAATGCTTGGTTCTCAGCATGTTTCAGCACAGGGAATCGTCTCATCTGTTCCCAAGCTAGAAGTTAAAAGTGCGTGGCATACTGTGCATTCCCCGCCATCCAAGGGGGGGGCTCTCCAACTATGCAGAGCTAAAACACTGTACTCTGGTTCTGAGCTCTCCCAAGGAATTGTCACGTCCTGCACAGAGCCACCTCTCAGCTCCCCATGCCTATCACTTGGTCCATAGTAATATCCTTCTGCAAGCAGTCAACGCCAAAGAATTACGCCTCGGGTTCAAGTGACTTTTCCAAGCTTAGTGTGCAATGCTGGGTTCTCAACAAGTTTCACCAACGGGGAAATCCCTGGAAGTGTGTGGATGATTTCAAGAGTCAATAAGGATGTAAGTAGCCTCACCGACAGAGGTTCACTTCCACATCTATATATTATAGCACTGTGCTTAGCTGGTGGTCATATAAGGATGACTCCAGTCATGCCTCCATGCATTATTACTTCTTGCGGACATGGTTGTTTCTTTACATGATCTTTATACTTTTTTTTTACTTTTCCGGACCACTCTTGCCATGAAGCGTTGTCGGCAGCTGATGTTTTTGGTCCTGGGGAAAGTGTGTTGCAGCACTGGCCGCTGTGAGCCTCTGTTGTTGTAGGATTTTTAAAAATACTGTACTGTCTGTCCATCTGTCTCTTGGTCTTCTCAGTGCCCCTGAAACCAGATCTTCTAATTTTGTAGGCACAGTGGTAACTGATCAGGTTCCACAGAAGATGCAGGATGTAGTTCCTAGAATTTTTCTGATGTCATCATTTCTCATGATATTCATGCACTTTGTGTATTGAACATTATCACATTTCTTACAACTGCGTGTCTTGCGTGGAATTTTTTATCAAGGTTACTGTCCATGAAAAATGTAACCGTGCAAAAATTTTGTGTGGCTATGACAAAGGCTTATAGTCACAACATGGACACATGTGTCCAAGTGTTGTAAAGCCGCTTCTTAAATGCATATGTATTTTTAAAAAATAGTTGTGTTGCAACTTATGCACATGCTTACATATAAACATTTTAATTTTTGTGAATACGAAGAAAAA
Organism: Oreohelix idahoensis; assembly: GCA_024509875.1. Taxonomy (NCBI): domain Eukaryota; kingdom Metazoa; phylum Mollusca; class Gastropoda; order Stylommatophora; family Oreohelicidae; genus Oreohelix; species Oreohelix idahoensis. Next base: position 116,559 of record JAMPIV010013022.1, on the reverse strand, counting down.
TTAACCAAGACGACAATCTCATCTTTTCTCTCTTCCTTATTGTTCTTTTTCATTTAATTAAAATGAAATAATATTTTACTTGTATAGTACGCATTCTATATTATAAGCATACATATTACAGGGTAAATATAAACAAAAAATACTTTATGTGCAAATTAAGGGACGTTCAAAATCTGTGATTTTGTTTTAAGCGCTATCTTAAGAACGAAAATCCACATAAGGGACGTCATAACTACTGATGTATTTCTTTTTTTGTATTATTCATCATTACTTCCCTTTTTGTTCCCTATGGAGCATGGAGCCACCACTTCAGCTAATCCCTTGCAGGAAGCCTGCACCAAGCACTCACATGCTCCTGCAATGGTGGTTTCTTCAGCAGTCCGTGTTACATGACGAGCCTACAACAGGTCTGTATCCCTTTCATCCGAAATCATCGGGGCCAGCTGTGTTTTTGAAACCAGATTTTTTTCGGTTTCCAGATGTCGCCCAAATCACGTTAGAACTGTAGCCCAAAACTGCCCAAAGAAACTTTCGATTCTGATAATATTTTGGTGGTTTGGATAAAAGGATATGTAGGTTCATTTTATCACCTTGTACGGCAAACTGGAAGGAGCAGTGGTTCTATTTTATCCTGGTGTCTTCAGAGATGCCAGGGAACTATACAGGGCAATTTGCTTTTTGGCTTATCATATGTTCTCATTCTGGCATGTTGCTACATTAAATAAAACTATTTCCATAACGGCTTTTTGTATTGTTCTTCTCCATTTATAAGACAGACGTACATATCATTTTTCCTTTTCACTTTATCATAAGATCATCATCATCAATTAAGTGCTGTTAAGATTAAAAAAAGAGTAGGCCATACGGCAGCTGCCCTGGCAAAATTTAAAAATTACGAAATCTTCTTCTTTGATCCTTAGCCGCTGACCGTCAAAGCAGTCAGTGGCCATTACGCCTGGTGACATCTTGTAGGGCAACAACAAGTTGATTCCACTTTGCTCGGTCAGTGGCCATCCTTCGTACAGTGCCACAACTCTGGTTCATTCTTTGCATCTCAGCCTCCACAGTCCTCCGCCAAGTTGTTTTTGGTCGGCCTCTCTTTTGTTTTCCTTCAGGGGTCCATAGCATAGCTGTTCTTGTGATGGTATCGGGGTCTCTTCTGAGGACATTGCCAACCCAGCTCCAGCGTCTGCCAGCTATGATGGTGTGCATGTCCTCTTGCTTGCTCCGAGTAAGCAGATCTAGGTTGGTGATGGTATTCGGCCGAAAGATTTGGTGAATTTTTCTTGGGCATGTTGTGTGAAAAGAGGACAATTTCAACATTTCCCTCTCTGTAACTCTCCAGCATTCCGCACCATAGAGAAGCACAGAAAGCACACAGCTCTGATATAATCTTAATTTTGTGCTGGTGCTGTACTGAGAGGACTTCCAGATGTTGTTTAGAATAAAAAAGGCTGTTCTTGCTTTGTTCATTCTGTTGTTGGTGTCTTTGCTTGCTCCGCCGTCTGGTGTTACTATGCTTCCTAGGTATGTGAAGGTGTCTGTCTGTTCCAGTTGCTGATTCCATACTGATATGGGCTCAGGGTTGCTCACATTGAGCGTCATGACCTCTGACTTCTTTAGATTGATGTTCAAGCCCACCAGCTGGCTATACTTATTAAGTCTATCCGTTTTTTTCCTGGATGTGTTGATGTGAATGTGCTAGTAGTGCAATGTCATCTCCATATTCCAGATCTTCCAATGTAGAAAATGTAGTCCATCTTATTCCTCTTGGACTGCCCTCTGTTGTCTGGCGCATCACCCAGTCTATGACTGTTAAAAATAGAGTGGTTGAAAAGGGGCATCACTGTCGTACTCCTGTCTTCACCTCAAAGGTTAGGTAGCTCTGCCCAACGCTACACGTAAAGTTGGCATAGAGGCTTTTTATGATTGACACTATGCAGCTTGGAATTCCACAAGCCCTCAGTATTTTCCATAAACTGTCCCTATGTATGCTGTCAAAAGCCTTTTCAAAATCAACGAAATTAATGTAAAGCTGTCTTTGCCATTCTGAGCACTGCTCTATAATGTTCCTGAGGGTAAATATATGATCTACACATCTTCTGTTCTTTCTAAATCCTGCTTGTTCTTTCCTCAGTTTGTGGTCTACTGCTTTTGAAATTCTCTGTATAATTATCCTGCCTAGTATTTTGCTGGGAACTGAGAGAAGAGTGATTCCTCTCCAATTATTGCAGTCTGCAAGATCTCCCTTCTTGGGCAATTTGACAATTATTCCTTTGTTCCACTCTGTTGATGTTGTCCCTGTTTTCCAGACTTGTGAAAATAGTGGTTCTAATAATTCTGCTGCTAGCTCAGGGTCTCTCTTAAATAGCTCTGCACTTAAGTTATCATGCACAGGAGCTTTTCCATTCTTTAACCCTTTGATGATTTCTTCTTTTCGTGGAATGTCTGTATTAAAATCTAGATCGTTTTCAGCCTCAGGAACATTCAATTGTGTCTCTGGTGGTTCCTTGTTCAGAGTTTCTCTGAAATGCTCTGTCCATCTTGTTTCCTGTCCCTCTGCTGTCGTGATGAGATTTCCTTGCTTATCTCTTACTAATGTAATATTGTTTGCACCTCATTTTTCGCTGATGAATTTAGTTATTTTGTATACTGTGCTTTGTTCATTTCTCAGTGCTGCCTCTTCTGCCTGTCTTGCAAGATCGTCTAGGAAATTCCTTTTGTTGGCTCGAGTTTGGCGTTTAACTTCCTTGTCCAGCCGACTGTACTGTTCGCTATATAGTTGCTTTAACCTGGGGGACTTCGCTTCTGTTTTCTTTCTTTTCATTTCCTTTCTCATCGTTACGGTGTTTAATGTTTCTGGTGTTATCCAGTCTTGCTTCTTCCTTTCCTGGAATCCCAAGCATGATTTGCTGCTTTCCTTATATATTGTTGAAAACAATACAATAGGAAATCTACCCACCACAAAAATATTTATAAAATGTGTGATTCCTGTAAACACACAATGGGGTCCTCGCTTGTGCTATGGAGTTCGTGCACTGTGCTGAGATCCTCCTTGTGTGATCTAAGGGAGGAGATCGGAGCATTGATGGAGTTGTCCGCATGCAATGAAAATGGTTCTTAAAACCAAACCAAGTGCTGTTTCATGTTGACAATCACGTTTTCAAATTTTCTTTGGTCTTCGCTATAAATCAGCTGTATAATTCAATTTCCTCCCTTGCCATGTGGTCAAGTTATTACTTTTTATCTATGTACTTCTTTTTTACAAGTTCTTGAATTTTTCTCTTCTTGTGGCATCTCCAAAAAAACAATATTGGCGTGCCATATCTTTTGACAACTTTCTTCTGTTTCTCTGAAGACTTTCTCATTTATCCTACGACAGAATCAACAAAAACAGCAATTTATTTCATGCAGCATAAATGAATCTATGAGAATCGCACTACATAACACAAATGCTGTCAAGTCTTAGCTAGGTGATGGTGTCATTCGGAAGGTCCTGGAATTGATTCCCAGTAAACCTATCACTTCTGTTGTTTTTCTGTTGTCTGGTCTTCTACTTCTTTATTTCTCACTAGTGCCTGAAACATACCTTTGTGTATTATTTACTTACTACATACCATAACAGGAGCATGTTTACCTTCATGTGCCATCAACATCATGTTATGCAAGGCAACGAGGAGAAAAATAGTGGCGAACAAGCAGCTGAAACAATAAGATAAAATATGTGCAATAAATCAGGTGCCAGACTACCAAGGTATTAGATTAAATAACAAAGCAATCAATCAAGACTCCTTGTTATGCGATGATGTATGCGTATGTGACTTACAGTTTAGCACATATAATCTTACCCTGTGTAGTTTCTGGGGGGGGGGGGGGGGGGCGTCTCTTATAATACAAAGAAAGAATTGGACTACTACTCACTCAGACATATTGTACTAGGTGACTAATATGACATGCATGGGGCTGGCAACTCCATCATGTAAACAAACTGCTACAAGAGCTTGTGAATGCTTTGTGCAGGCTTCCTGCAGGGGAGGGGCCAGCCGCAGAGGTGGCTCCGTGCTCCATTGGGGGCAAAAAGCAAAATAATGATGATATATAATCTTACTTATGTCATGCAGGATGAGTATCAATTTGTATGTTTCTGTTAAACAGATTTGCATGTTGGTGGAAATGTGTGCTAGGTGTTTCAGAAAACTGCGATTGCAACCCATGAATTTGAAATAGAATGGAATTAATAGATATATCCATTTGTTCCACGTAGGAATAGTGAGAGATTGTTGTGGATGAGACAGTAAAATGTAAAGAGTTGAAAGTGGATAGTTCACAGTGTAAATAATTGCAGTTTTGTTAGCTTAAAATTGAAATTTACAGACTAGTTTACATTTAATAGGGGGCCGCGGTGGTGCAGTGGTTAGTGCACTGGCTTCCTAGCTCGGTGGTCCACGGTTCGATCCCCAGTTGAGGTGGGATTTTTAAGACCGCAAACGGCTCTGGGGTCGACCCAGCTTTATGAATTGGGTACCAGAGCAACTCTGGAAAGGTTAAAGGCAGCCGGCGTGATGCTGACCGCATCACCCCTAGTGTGCCAATGGTCAAGAAAATATGAGCCTAACACCATATTCATTATATGCCTCAAAGGGCATGTAATGAGGTCCTTTACCTTTACTTTACATTTAACGAATAATTTGATTTCACTGATACTAACGAACATATGAAGCTGTTACACATTTAACATTTATTTAATTTAAATAGCTAGCAGTCATGGTGCTTTAGAGATGGGGAAATGTATAATAAATTGGTAGGACAAAACAGATACTCTGGCAAGGCTTAGGAACCAAGGATTCAAGAAAACCAGTGGTGTAACTGTATTTAAAATTTGTGTTGCTTTAATAGAAAGTCTTACTTACAAAACCTGGCTTGGTGATGCAGAGCTGTAGATTTCATAACCTAATGACGCTGTTATTGCATAACACAGTGACGAAAACAGCAGAATAGCACCCTGATAACATCAAGAGAGGAAAACAAATGTTAAAATCTGTCCTACATTTCATAACACATTTTATAATTGTTCTAACACAAATGCCGTACCACAATGATGGAAAAATATGAACACGCCTTTTCACAGTTTATGTTTCGATTTGAGGACTATCTTCATTGCACATGGACAACTCCATAGTGCTCCGATGTCTTCCCTTAGATCACACAAGGAGGATCTCAGTACAGTGCAAGAACTCTGTAGCACCATTGAAAATCCCAATGTGTGTATATAGAAATTTTTTGCCAGAGCAGTGGATTTTTGGCCTACATTTTACGATTTCCAACTATTGTGGGATTTTTAACGTGCGCAACTTGCACATAGGACCTATTTTTTTGCCCTTTTCGAAGAAGGCTAGGCATTCGATCTGACTACCCAGGAGACCAGGGGGGAGTATGACATCATTAGGACCACTGGTTCTGGGAAAAAAAGTCCACAAATTATATTCCCTCTACTGGGAATCAAACCTGGTACTTTTAGAATTAGAGGCAAATGCTAAACCTCTTAGTCACTCCGGCCACTGACCTTTCACAGTGAGAATGTGAAACAATTAAACAGATTACTTATCCATAAATGGAACATGCACATCAACATTATATATATAGAACATTGTACGAGTCCCCAATCCCTTATCTGAAGATCTGAAATTCGAAAAGCTCTGAACATCAAACATTTTTTTAATGGATCGTCACTCGAGCGCTCAACATGACTCAAGCAGGTGAGGCATCAGTTGCATAGACAAGATACTTATATTCAATTATAGGTGTGCCACTGTAATACAGTAACCAATACAATACAACATAGTTACATTTTACGTCACCTGTGTCACAAAATTAGGATGATGATGATGATGAATAGGTGAAATTTTCCAACATTTGTTAAGTACTCAATTGTCTAATAATGAAAAAAATTATGAATCTTCTAAAATAAGAATAAAAATGTCAGTGTTTAAAAAGAAAAAAATGTTATTAATTATACAATGTGTACATTGTCAATGCTAGACAATAACAAATAATACAGATTATTTTTAATATAAACACCTACTGCTTACTTAGTCATTTCTCTTCTGCCGTGAGATGTAGAGGTTTGGAAGAGAGAGCACCATACTATCCTATCGGCTGTCTTTTTTTTTATATAAACACAACTTTTATAAATATTTAATGTGTTTGCCTATGGGGTGATTCCACAGACCTCATTAGGGTATTACCATAATATGTGGTCATCATTGTTACCCTTCAATTTCCCAGGGAGCATAGGCTTTCAACAAACTTATGCCAAGTCCTCCTGTTCCATGCCATCAGCTTCGGGTCTTTTCATGCCTTCCTCGCCATTTTCATTTCTCTCTCCAGTTTTCTTCTCCATGAGTTTTTAGGTCTACATCCTCATCTCAATTCCCTTCATCACTCCCTTTGGAGCATAGAGCCATCGCTGCATCTGGTTCCCAGGAAACCTGCATCAAAGCATTCAAATGCTCTTGCAGTGGTAGCTCTGTCACTATTTGTTTTACATGAGGAGGAAACAAGCCCCATATGTACCACACAGTCGTTCTGAAATTCAAAACACCCATAGGGTTCTGGCCCAGAGGGTTTTGGATAACGGATTGAGTACTTGAATAAAAAATATCTTTCAATTTCGCGGGCACACACAGAACACAATAACAGAAAGAAAACTCATCAACAGCACACACAAAGAAATATCAGCCGTGGCAGGGAGTACAGAGCTTGGGGCAATGGGAAAGTAGAGCTGAAAATTAGTCAGCTGACACATGATCACATGGGCAATGATGATACTATTGTGTACACTGATGGGTCTGTACTCAGAGGTGAGAAATCAGGCTGGGGCTTCTTGGCTAGAGTTAACGGCAGGGCATTGCTGAACAGAGTGGAGCTGACATGACAAAAACCTCCAGCATGAGAATGGAGAGAGAGGCAGTTTGTGCAGCCCTGAGAAGTCCATCAATTAAGGCAGTTACTGTGTTGAACTTTCAGTCCATGCTTCGGAAGGTTCAAAATGGGTGGCTGCGGCATGAATCGAAAACATTCATAGAGGCCTCAAATCATGCAGGTGTATGTGGAAACGAGAGCTAATAGATTAGGTTTGAGAGCACCCATAAGAGATATAATGAGGAAAATTAATGATCAGCTGTTAAAAAATGACACTGTAATAAATAAATCAACACAGTTAGTCTGCTAGAATTTGGCATTAAACGTAATATCTAGCGAGATGGACAAATGAGAGGATGCATGCTACAGGAACAGTAAACAATCATAAAATTCAACATTTGCTGAAGGAAACTGAACACCTATGGGTTTGCCCAGAGTGCAATGACGTCAATTCTGAATAACAATAACACACAAAGACACAATATACAGAATGCATATCAACCTTATACAGATATGCTGTCCCTTCATCTTTCTCAATTTCCTCTGCTGCAAATTGGCTGTATCTCATGACAAAGTTCTGAGGTAAGATAACCTGTGTTGTATGAAAATATCATCAAATGTTACTATTATTTATTTTTAATTATCATTCTCCTTCAACTTCCCACAGAACATGGGGCCACCAATGCAGGTGGTGCACCAAGCAGTCACATGATCTCGCAGAAGTGGTATCTATGGCAATTAATTTTACATGATGAGGTTGCCAGCCCCATACACAACCTTATATTAGTCACCTTCTAAGACAAGCCTGAGAGTGCAGTAGTCCTATTCATTGTTTGTCTCTTCAGAGATCCCTGGGAACACTGGGCAATTACACAACACATGAAAGAATCTCAAAACGCAGACTTGGGAAAATATAGCTAAATAATGCAACAAAGACCAAGATTCTATAACTGGAAATGCTTTATTATTCACGAAAGTGGTTGTGCTGAAATTCAATTAATTATGAAGAAATACGCCATTGCAGGGGCAGGCAAAGACATCAACATCTGAATGAATAAGGCAAGAACAGCCTTTTTAGCCTAAACAACATCTGGAAGTCCTCTCAGTATGGCAAAGGCACAAAATTAAGATTATATCAGAGCTGTGTGCTTTCTGTGCTTCTCTGTGGTGCGGAATGCTGGAGAGTTACAGAGAGGGAAATGTCGAAATTGTCCTCTTTTCACACAACATGCCTAAGAAAAATTCACTGAGTCTTTTGGCCGAATACCATCACCAACCAAGATCTGCTTACTCGGAGCAAGCAAGAGGACATGCACACCATCATAGCTGGCAGACGCTGGAGCTGGGTTGGCCATGTCCTCAGAAGAGACCCCGATGCCATCACAAGAACAGCTATGCTTTGGAGCCCTGAAGGAAAATGAAAGAGAGGCCGACCAAAAACAACCTGGCGGAGGACTGTGGAGGCTGAGATGCAAAGAATGAACCAGAGTTGGGGCACTGTACGAAGGATGGCCGCCGACCGAGCAAAGTGGAATCAATTTGTTGTTGCCCTACAAGACGCCACTAGGCGTGATGGCCATTGACTACTTTGACGGTCGGCGGCTAAGGATCAAAGAAGAAGAAAACACGCCATTGCAGTGCCCCGTCTAGTTCCCAAGGAAACAAACAGGAGTACTGCACCCCTCAGGCATGTCACACAAGGTGACTAATATCAGGTTGTGCATGAGGATGGCAACCTCATTGTGTTAAACAAATTTCCACAGAAACCACTGCTACACGAGCCTGTAAATGCTCGGTGCAGGTTTCCTGCAAGGGGACGAGCTGCAGAGGTGGCTCCTAGCTCCATACGAAGCACAAAGGAAAATGACGATGACAAATGATGAAATCATTGCCACACGTTTCAGTTGTAACCAGGGCTTTGAAGCGGAGCCCGGATGTTGAGCAGTTCAAAAATTTCACTGCTCCAAACTCCTGGTTGTAAGCAAACTTCCTTCAATGACTTTCCGTGCATCATTTATACAGTAAATTGTTACCATAAATTGTATATTATTCATGGGAAAGAGAAAAATGAATCAAGTCTGCCTGCAAGTATGTGACTTCTCATGTCAAACACAACAGCTGTTGTACTACTAACCTCTGCTATCATCAGGAAAGGTTCTGTCAGCCACATCACTTGATCATATGACCATATCACTGGCCAGGGAATGAAGGATATGGGCAGATACATTAAGACAGCAAATATTATCAGGTTGAACAGTGGTACCACTTGGAACTGGAAAGAACGAATGAAACAAAAATTATTGAAAATTAATAAAAGTCGATTATGACTCCTAACTATTGACCAAAAAAGATTCACAGCTTTATCTTGTCCAACTATAAAAAGCAAAGTTAGTCCCATTGCAGAATCTGCCATAGGGACATGAGGTGTTAAAGACTTCACTATATTAGCACCAGCTTTCTCTTCCTAGCTGCCTTTGCCTTCCTGGAAGAAGTAGTTTACAATAGATTGTGTCTGCCATGTTGCCAGCATGGCTATCCATATGTACACTAAGCCAGCCTTAATGTAATCCACACCCTGTTTCGAGCTTTGTCAAAAACAATGTCCGACAAACACTGAGGCCTTATTAAAAATATAAAATAAAATTTAAAAATTCCAACTCAAAGCAAAATGCCAACATAGGGGCCTCCAGTCTACTGTTCCCTACATCAACTACCTTCCCTAACTCAAGAGCAGAGTAAGGTAACCATTTACAGCTGAGCATACTGCAGCATGATGCTACTACGTTTCCAACAATATCAGCTATAAATGTGGGATGTGAAGAATATTTAATTTAATTAAAATGCACTAACAGTGTTTGAGAAAGTAATTCTGAAACAAAAGTATTTCCATAAGTTATTACAACAACTAAAACTAATAATGTTAACTAAAACCTGATCCCACTGTGACAAATATGGCGCGTGTATAATGAACTGTGATTTAACCTACCATTTCATACTTTTCATTGTGCATAAGTACCCTCTTATATAAGTCTGTAGCTTCCTAGTTTTTTTTTTCCATTTCAGTGTTACATAATAGGAGTGCCTTGACATTTATGTTGACGTTTCTTTTTTTTGTGTTGTACATGATTTCTTTCAATTTCCATTTATTTCCCAAGGCAATGAAAGCTCTCACTGTGCTACATATGCCTACTTTAATATGACTATTGATATGATACTGGACTTCAAACCAAATTTCTTACCACTAGCAAGGTTGGAATGAAGAATGTTGGAAAGTGTTTTTCGATGCCATCTAAAGTTAAGGATTCCTAAACCTAGACCTAACACCAACCCTTATTACTGCATCTCTGAATTCTTTTTAAGGCTATATGGAATTCACGTTCCACTGTTTTTCATTTCAACCCAATGGCAATGTAGCATTTGGGCATACTGTTTTCAAACAATTATACCTGTAACTTTTCAACACTTTTTTACGTTAATAATTTGTCACTAGTGCTGCAATGGTGTTGTAAGATCTTTCATGTGGTGTTGATATTCATCATCATCAGCTGCCATCTCCACAATGAAGGTTGGCTGTAATGGATCTCCAACGTCTTCTGTCTCTTGTCTTGGTGGTGCACTCTGATAGGCTCTTCCATGTCCATCTCTTAATGTTATCTTCCCACTTATAGCGCTGTCTTCCCCTTGCACATTTGCCTTCACCTCTCCCTTCTTCTGCAAGGTGTTATGTCTTTTTATGTGGCTGTCGTAGATTTCCGATAGGAGAATTAAGACTAGGTTTGGTCCCTTCTGAATAGGTTTGAATAGGTGATAGACTCAGTGAGAGTTAGTGAAAGGTAATAGAATTTCCACACACGTGAGATGATAGATTTGATATAGTGGCTGTCTCTGAAAGCGAAAAGAATTCTTCTCTCTCTCACCTATCTTCTACAACAGTTGTTACAGCGTCAGACAGACTACACCAATATACATATTACGTATATTTCTATCACTCACAGGCACGCACATACACGTGACGACAGGTAAACACACAGACGTGGGAAAACTATAACAATGATATATATATTTTCTAGAACGAGCTGACCAAACACGATTATTAAGTTCAAGAGCGATTTTATTATCAGGAAAAATCGGCTCACAACATCAAAGAAAGTACATCAAGGAAAATACATATACACATAGTCATAAAAACTTCAAGGAAATGTTGCAAGGATGATAGCCCCGTTATAGTGTTAACTCTAGGTTTAGCCCGGCCCCGTTACGAGAACAGATGATGGCGCCAGAGTCACAGATACATAGGGTTTGAGTCTAAGAGTTTTTTCTTTGTTTTATCTCGTAATTATATGCACAGAGTTTGAAAAAAATCTGATTTAACCTAAGACAAAAACACAAGAACTCTAGCCTTAGCAACAAATTATGCAGATTGAAAAAAAAAATATAGGACAGCAACAGGGTGTCAAAGATATAATAGTGAAAAATATCACTCAAACCAGCGTACACTCATTCATTCCGCCATGGCTTCTCACACTAGTACTCACGACTTTGCTTGCTGCCTCTTGGAACACATTGATTTTTGATTTTCACACAGACTCAAAAAATGCAGTCTTCTGCCAAGAAGTCCCCAGTTCCAAAAGACGGGTTTAACTTGGAGTCTCCGGGAACGACTACTTGGGTATGCAAATTTGTTCAAATGTCTGATTAAGTCACCTAACAATTATTCCAGGCGCGGGAGTTCGCAGAGCACAGTGTCAATAGCGTAGGTTTCTAAAAAATGATGAATGTCAGGTCGGTGCCTTCCCTCAGTATAGGATTCACTTTAGTCACACCACAGATTCGTCCACAGGATATAATCTAGTCGGGAAATGATTGTTAATATTCACGCCACCAGGCAGCAAATTATATAGAGTTTCTAGAAGAAATTAAGTGCTGGCTCCAAGGTCCAGTATTTATCATTACAGTCTTTGAAAACCCGTTATAGGGATATTAGTATTTCTGTCTAACTTGCACCGTCAGATCAGTGTTACTTGAGAAAACCCACGTGGTTCAAAATAAGGACTGTCTATTTCTTCACAAGTATGGAAACTACTACTAGGTGCTGGTAAAGTTAGGGTCCCCCCAAAACTTTCACTGTGTGGAGGAAAAATAACACATATAATATAATAAACAGAATCTGTACTGGTTAAAACTTACATTTAAACTTGCAAGCAGAGAGCTTTGCTTATCATTTAAACTTCCCGTGACGTAAGTTATATTTAAAAATCAGCATTCCTCATAAATTAGGAACACGTGCGTATCCCGTCATCATTCCTGAGGCTGGATTCTAGAGTTTATACGTTAGTTTAGAAAAATACACTCGACTGAGTATTAGCAGTTAAATTAAATTCATAAATAGCTACAATTGCCGTTATAAGCTAGAAATTAAATTTTTAGTCTGCTTTCCACTGAATGCTTCCCTAGAAAATATAATAGCCTACCACTTTATTTCTCTTCTGCGCTAAAGAAATAGATTAAAATGAATTAAGCGATTTAACACTTTAACACTCACAAAAATCTATATATCTATCATATTAATTACCTCAACCACAGAATTACAGGTAGTCGCACAACTTAAGAATAAAAATGCTGAAAATATTTCTGGAAGTCTAGAAGTTCGACAAATTGCCGAAACAAACTGAGATCTTCGCTAACAGCTATTCTGTTTTTCGAGCGACCTATCTACTGTGGAGTCTATGAGCGAGAATGAAATTAAAGTTTCAAACTTGGCCAATATCTTAAAATCAGACAAAGGGCCCAAACTTATTTCGCCAAGCGAAATTATCTCCCCTACTCCCAACATTTACGTCCGCTTAACGCGTGTCGTAACTGTCACCTACTGACCACGATGTACGCGTGTCAGTTTCAAATCCCAGACAGCCTGACTCCATTGCCCAAGTGAGCGCCGTAGTGAAAGGTAATAGAATTTCCACACACGTGAGATGATAGATTTGATATAGTGGCTGTCTCTGAAAGCGAAAAGAATTCTTCTCTCTCTCACCTATCTTCTACAACAGTTGTTACAGCGTCAGACAGACTACACCAATATACATATTACGTATATTTCTATCACTCACAGGCACGCACATACACGTGACGACAGGTAAACACACAGACGTGGGAAAACTATAACAATGATATATATATTTTCTAGAACGAGCTGACCAAACACGATTATTAAGTTCAAGAGCGATTTTATTATCAGGAAAAATCGGCTCACAACATCAAAGAAAGTACATCAAGGAAAATACATATACACATAGTCATAAAAAATCAAGGAAATGTTGCAAGGATGATAGCCCCGTTATAGTGTTAACTCTAGGTTTAGCCCGGCCCCGTTAAGAGAACAGATGATGGCGCCAGAGTCACAGATACATAGGGTTTGAGTCTAAGAGTTTTTTCTTTGTTTTATCTCGTAATTATATGCACAGAGTTTGAAAAAAATCTGATTTAACCTAAGACAAAAACACAAGAACTCTAGCCTTAGCAACAAATTATGCAGATTGAAAAAAAAAATATAGGACAGCAACAGGGTGTCAAAGATATAATAGTGAAAAATATCACTCAAACCAGCGTACACTCATTCATTCCGCCATGGCTTCTCACACTAGTACTCACGACTTTGCTTGCTGCCTCTTGGAACACATTGATTTTTGATTTTCACACAGACTCAAAAAATGCAGTCTTCTGCCAAGAAGTCCCCAGTTCCAAAAGACGTGTTTAACTTGGAGTCTCCGGGAACGACTACTTGGGTATGCAAATTTGTTCAAATGTCTGATTAAGTCACCTAACAATTATTCCAGGCGCGGGAGTTAGCAGAGCACAGTGTCAATAGCGTAGGTTTCTAAAAAATGATGAATGTCAGGTCGGTGCCTTCCCTCAGTATAGGATTCACTTTAGTCACACCACAGATTGTCCACAAGATATAATCTAGTCGGGAAATGATTGTTAATATTCACGCCACCAGGCAGCAAATTATATAGAGTTTCTAGAAGAAATTAAGTGCTGGCTCCAAGGTCCAGTATTTATCATTACAGTCTTTGAAAACCCGTTATAGGGATATTAGTATTTCTGTCTAACTTGCACCGTCAGATCAGTGTTACTTGAGAAAACCCACGTGGTTCAAAATAAGGACTGTCTATTTCTTCACAAGTATGGAAACTACTACTAGGTGCTGGTAAAGTTAGGGTCACCCCAAAACTTTCACTGTGTGGAGGAAAAATAACACATATAATATAAAAAACAGAATCTGTACTGGTTAAAACTTACATTTAAACTTGCAAGCAGAGAGCTTTGCTTATCATTTAAACTTCCCGTGACGTAAGTTATATTTAAAAATCAGCATTCCTCATAAATTAGGAACACGTGCGTATCCCGTCATCATTCCTGAGGCTGGATTCTAGAGTTTATACGTTAGTTTAGAAAAATACACTCGACTGAGTATTAGCAGTTAAATTAAATTCATAAATAGCTACAATTGCCGTTATAAGCTAGAAATTAAATTTTTAGTCTGCTTTCCACTGAATGCTTCCCTAGAAAATATAATAGCCTACCACTTTATTTCTCTTCTGCGCTAAAGAAATAGATTAAAATGAATTAAGCGATTTAACACTTTAACACTCACAAAATCTATATATCTATCATATTAATTACCTCAACCACAGAATTACAGGTAGTCGCACAACTTAAGAATAAAAATGCTGAAAATATTTCTGGAAGTCTAGAAGTTCGACAAATTGCCGAAACAAACTGAGATCTTCGCTAACAGCTATTCTGTTTTTCGAGCGACCTATCTACTGTGGAGTCTATGAGCGAGAATGAAATTAAAGTTTCAAACTTGGCCAATATCTTAAAATCAGACAAAGGGCCCAAACTTATTTCGCCAAGCGAAATTATCTCCCCTACTCCCAACATTTACGTCCGCTTAACGCGTGTCGTAACTGTCACCTACTGACCACGATGTACGCGTGTCAGTTTCAAATCCCAGACAGCCTGACTCCATTGCCCAAGTGAGCGCCGTGTCAGTTTGGGATTTTCCAGACAGATGTCTGGATACTGACCGGTGCAGATGTAAAGTATCACACCTCACCGGGACTAATGCCGAGAAGAAGCTCGCGCGCTCGGTGAGAATGTAGACGATTTGCTACGTCCTATGTTCAGCGAACCGACTTATCACGCCTTATGACGCCCTGCGCCCTGACATCTGCGTAATATCGTCCTAGCGCGATTCTCAGTTTAAGAGAAAGGAAAACAGGTAAAGTTTGCGAATTATATGAAAATAATATTCGCAAAACGAATGGATGAAAAATATACAGGAAAAATGAAATACAGAGATAATAAAAGAGAGAATTTATGTGAAAGAATAGGAAGAAGATGTAGGAAATTAAATGAATATAAACCCTACGTGACAGTGGCCAAAGTACTTTAGCTGCCGAACTTTGATCTCCCTCATTAGTTCTCTTTTCATACCTAGATTTTCTAGGACCTCCTTATTTGTTTTCTTCTCTTTCCATGAGATACACCCCATTCTTCTATATATCCACATTTCAATAGCCTCAATTCTTTCTTCCAAATGCTTATACATCGTCCATGTTTCTGCCCCATACAGAAATGCAGAATATATATAACACTTTATGATTCTCAGTTTTAATTTGTGAGATAACTGTTTAGATGTCAGTATATGTTTCATGTTGTTGAATGTAGCTTTGGTCATTTCTGTTCTCTTCTTGATTTCTGTTTCACATCTGCCATCTTCTGTTATTCTTTGACCAAGATATACGTAGCTCTTGACTTGTTCCAGGGTTTTCCCATTTACGCTTATCTTTAATGTGGGTTTATCGTCTGTTTTGCTAATTATCATAGTTTTTGTTTTCTCAATATTAATGTCGAGTCCATATTCATGACTTATATTGTTCACTTGCTTCATTAGTTCTTGCAAATGCTGTTCGCTTTCAGCTAACAACACGGTATCATCCGCATATCTAAGGTTGTTTATTGACCTTCCACTGATGTTTAGTCCTGGTATTTCCTGTATCTGTTTGAAAATTTTTTCGGTGTATAAATTAAATAGGCAGGGGGACAGCACACAACCTTGTCTGACACCTCTTTTTATGTCTATGTATGGTGAATAATTCCTTCCAGATCTTACTGTGGCAGTTTGTTCCCAATAAACTGTTGATATTGCTATGTTTCAAAACAGCGACAACCTGCTAACTGAGACGCATGTCATAAATTTGAAATGTAATTCCTGTCAGCCATATATATTAGATCTCTATGCCAGCCCATACATACTCAACCGGATGAAATGAAGAACGGCGGGTAGTGCTTTTGATACAGCTTTCAAAAAGAATTCAGAGACGCAGTAATAAGGGGTAAGGGTTAGGTTACAGAATCCTAAACCTAATCCTAACCTTAATTCTAACACTTAATTATATGGCATCGAAGAACACGTCCCGCTGTTGTTCGTTTCAACCTAGGGCCTAAATAAATAAATAGGCCTACTTTACAACGGTTCCTTTACAACTTACCAGAAATTGCGGAAAGCATTCTACAAGCAAGCTGTGAATAACAAGTAGGATAGATAAACGATAGACTGTGTCTACACCATAAAATGAGCCAAACATTGGCACAGTCACAAGACCTATATAAGATAAAAATTCAATTGCAGCTATACAACAGCCCAGTCCTATCCCAAAGCACATTTTGTTGATGGTTTGCAACCAACTTTAAAAAGGTAAAAAGCTTCCATACATTTGAATTTATGCCGTCTAAAAACAAGAAACGCCGTAAGTCGCAACAGAACAATAATAATAATAAATTCTTTAAGCACCAAACACGGCGCATAAGGCAGAAACCAGTGCTCTCCAAGTTGTTCGTTGTGACGCCACTCCTCTTAACTCTTGCACGTTATTTAGGCCCAACGTTCTTCCTTCTCTTATTATTGTTCTTCTAAGTGTTTCTTTTGGTCTTCCTTTTTTCCTCTTACCCTCAGGAACCCAAGTGAGCGCCTGTAGTGGTATTCTGTTGTTTTGCATTCGTAGGACATGACCGATATATGACCATCGTCTTTTCCTTATATAGTCGGAGATATATAACAGAACAATAGCTGCACATAAAACCGGATTTGTTCAATCAGTATAGTGAGAATATAATCAGATCTCTAGAGCTGTGCCACAAATGTCTGTTTGGTGTGCCGTGGAACCAAGCAGAACACACGATATAATGGTACGTATACACAATTATATGTTATGGCAAAATATTACGAAAGTCTCATACGAACAATTTTACAAACAGTAAGTAATTTTACAAGACAATAATATAGAACATTTCTTGTTAAAATGTAAGAGGTATGAACAAATGAGAATAGCCTACCAATATTAGATTATTTGCAAGAATCCAACTTACCTATAAATATAGAAGAGGTGTTAAGAATAGACAGACCTAGGGAACTGCATAATATAGTCAAACAATATTTAACACGAACAAATGTTAATATATAGTGGCTGGGAATGTGAAGGTCTGATGCTGTTCTTACAATGCATATGACTTCTAACAGATGAAAGTCAATTAAATATCTGTTAAAGTCAGTTATATAACTGGAACCACCAGGCCTTTACACCCCTCCACTTTAATATTATTCTTGTTCAGAGTTTCTTCTTGATTTTGTTTGTTTGTTTGTTTTGGTTTTTTTTTGGGTTTTTTTTTATTTTATTTTTTTTTTTTTTAAATTTATTTAACGTATAAGCACAATTGTGATTGTCCCTATTTACAATGATTTCACAAATGTGATGCCACTTTCTCATATCGGCAGTTATTCATATTATTTGGAATTGAAAACAATATATATCCTAATTATAACCCATCAGCGGTTGAACGGGATATTTTTCTTCATTAATTTAAAAAAAAAAAACAAAAACAAAAAAACAGTAAGTTCAGTTACCATTATACGCCAGTTCATCACAAAAGATTGGGGGGCGTTGTCCTATGATTGTATCGAATTTTAAAATATTTACCATACTCACCTATTTAAATATCATAGTGTGCCGTGGAATTTTGAGTGGCACTTTAAGTGTGCCGCGATGTGAAAAAGGTTGCGAAGCACTGCGCTAGAGGACAAGCCAGTAATACCATTGGCGGACATAATATAAAGAACTTGAGATACGCTGGTGATACGGTCTTAATAGCAAAAAGTGAAAAGGAGCTGCAGGAAATGGTTGATACAATAGTGATAGAAAGTGAAAATAAAGGCCTCAGTCTTAATAGCAAAAAGACAGAAGTAATGGTCGTCTCAAAGAAAAGGGCTTCCATATAATGCACCATCAAAGTAAATGGAACAGTATTAAAACAGGTCAATAAATTCAAATACATGAGCACATTAATAACAACGGATGGAAGATGCATCTTAGAAGTGAAGAGCAGAATAGCAGGTAAAAACAGTATTCTATAAAATGAAGAGTATTTTGTGCAACGGTTCTTTGTCAACTGAAGTAAGAAAGAGAGTTCTTCGGTGTTATATAGAGCCAATCCTGACATATGGGAGTGAGTCATGGACAATTAGTCAACAAGTTTGGAAGGCACTAGAGGCCACATAAATTTGAATTTACAGAAGAACGTTAAAAATACCATGGACAGCCACAAAGAGTAATTAGGATGTCCTGAAAGAGGTCAGTGCGCAAAGGAAACTTATTTCACAAGCTAGAAAGAAGCAATCCACAATTTTGGGCATGTTATGAGAAGAGGAAAGTTGGAATATATCGTAACAACAGGTAAGATTGAAGGGAAAAGAGATAGGGGAAGACAAAGAGAGCAAATACTGGACAGTTTGACATCGTGGCATGGAAAGAAGTCAATAGCAGAACTGATAAATTGTACCGTACTGGAAACAGGAAGTTGTGGAGAGCATGATCTCCTACGCCACTAGGCATGGTACTTAAATAAGAAGAAGACAACCTTTCGTTACAATTGTGTCTGTCCACAACATATCCGGTCGTTAGTGCTGTTTATAAATTATGTTGTTAAACCATCAGTATTTGTAATTAAGTAAAATACTATATAGTTTCTGTTAACACGATGGGCCCCAGTGTTGTCACTCGAGCCAATCGATCTGAACAATTGAGACTTCAGGAAATAATACCAACAACATAATAATAATAATAATAATAAATTCTTTAAGCACCAAACACGGCGCATAAGGCAGAAACCAGTGCTCTCCAGGTTGTTCGTTGTGACGCCACTCCTCTTAGCTCTTGCACATTATTTAGGCCCAACGTTCTTCCTTCTCTTATTATTGTTCTTCTGAGTGTTTCTTTTGGTCTTCCTTTTTTTCCTCTTACCCTCAGGAACCCAAGTGAGCGCCTGTAGTGGTATTCTGTTGTTTTGCATTCGTAGGACATGACCGATATATGACCATCGTCTTTTCCTTATATAGTCGGAGACATATTTCTGCCTAGAATCTTCTCTTATTTGTCGATTAGTCTTGAATTCTTTCCAACTGATGTTCATGAGTTTTCTAAGACATTTGTTCTCGAATGTATTCAGCTTGTTCTCCAATGATTTTGTTATTTTCCAACTCTCACAGCCGTATGTTAACACTGAGATAACATTTGAATTAAACAGACGAAGCTTGGTATGTATATTCAATGATCGTAATTTCCAAATGTTAGATAATCTATTGAAGGCGCTAGCTGCCAAAAAGCAATTCTAGTATGGATTTCTCTTGTTGTGTCACCATCCTGAGTCATTTTACTGCCTAAATAATTGAAACTTTCAACTTTCTGTAGTTTTTTCCCCGTTCAAGATGATATCAAAGGTCTCGTTAGAAAAGTTCATAGCTTTAGTTTTAGAGGCATTTATTTGGAGACCTATTTTAACCGAGAGATGACACAAATTATTTATTGCTTCTTGGGATTGTCTTGGTGTTGAACTTAAGAATGCTACATCATCTGCGAAATCTAGGTCCCCCAGGAATTTTCCATTTGTCCATTTTATACCCAATTGTTCATTGTGGGTATAGTTTCTCATAACCCAATCAATAGCTATTCCAAAAAGGAGTGGTGACATAATACAGCCTTGTTTCACCCCTGTTTCTACTGTAAACCATTCTGTATTCCCTTTATTTGTTCTAACACAACATCTTGCATTGTCATATAGTGCTTTGATGATATTCACATATTTTGTTGGAAAACCATAGATTGTAAGTATCTTCCACAATGATGGGCGGTGTAGACTATCAAAGGCTTTTTGAAAATCGACGAAGGTGATAATAAGTGGCGATTGCCTTTCCACTGATTCTTCTATAATTGTTCTTAGTGTGAATTATTTGTGAATATAAAACATAATTTTGTATATAAGGTGGTGGGGGGGGGGGGGGGGGGGGGGGGGGGGGGGGGGGGGGGGGGGGGGGGGGGGGGGGTGGGGGGGGGTGGGTGAGGGGGGGGGGGGGGGGGGGGGGGGGGGGGGGGGGGGGGGGTGGGGGGGGGGGGGGGGGGGGGGGTGAGGGGGGGGGGGGAGGGGAGGGGGAGGGGGGCCCACAGCAAAAACTTCCAAAAATTTTAGATGCAGGTAGTAAAAGAGATCAAACACACATGCATATTTAAAACATCTGCGCAACGTAAATATATATATATTTTTTTTAAAAACGGTAACAATTGTTATCTCCATGGACGCAACTCTTACGTAATGCCGTGTAAAGATTAATGGGATAGAACTGAGACCCGCAAACACTCATATGTAACAGAAACATAACAATAGTAAATTTAGTCCCTTTGCAGATATTGCTGTAGGGGAGTGCAGTGTTAGAGACTTCACTATACAAAGTCCAGCTTCGAGACGCGGGGTGATAAGTTCCGTTCTTCACTGCCCTTGCTTTTCCCAATTAAAGAGTAGAGTTATGTACCCATTTACATCTGGATTGACTGGAGCGTGAAACTACCGTGTTTCGACACCGTGTTTCGAACCCGGTACTGTTGCCTCGAGAGGCCAGCGCTCTAACCACTCTGTCAGTCGGACGCTAACAGAAACACATGACTCCTTATTAGAGACTGAATTATGTGACTTCTTCTTCTTCTTGTGATCGCATCTTTGATGATTACACCGTCAGACGAGTTCTCATGATGAATTCGACTGTTGTTTGAAGTTCCTCTTTAACTCCATATAGCTTTGAGTTTAGTGTTGAGTCATTGGGCCAGTATATCTTTCTTAACTGGTCATACAGAGGACAGTCCTGTAGAACATGCTCAACAGTTTGTTCATTTAATCCACATGTGCACAGTGGTGAAGCAGACAATCGTAGCTTGTGCATGTGTTTATTCAGTTTGTTATGCCCTGTCCTGAGTCGAAAAATAGTTATCTGTCCCTGCCGGTCGAGGGTGTGATAGTCGTCTTTGGGTTGGTTCTGTTCTCTTCTGATAGTCTGGATAGCTCTCTTTTTCTCAAAGTATGTGACTTCATTATCTTCTTGTTCACATTCTCCTCCCTTTTTTGCAAGTTTATCTGCCTTTTCATTTCCGGGTACACCACAATGAGATGGTACCCACTGAAGTATGGTTCTCTTTTTTGGCAGCTACCTTGTTTAGTTCATTTCTCAGATGCGGGAGTTTACCACCCTTGAGAGCTTGCAGGACAGACAGTGCATCTGTGAGGATGACTACCTGGTGGCAGTCAGAGTTGGTGTTATAAATCATATTTGCAGCTTGCTCTAGAGCTTGAACCTCAGCTGTATAGTTGGAACAGAATTTACCAGTGGGAATGTGCCTAGTCTCATAGTGGTTGTCAGGATATGAGATAAAGATACCGGCACCTCCATTCCTAACAGCATTAGTTGCTGATCCATCTGTATAGGCATGTATCCATGATTGATCGGGATAGCTTTCTTGGATCATACTCAATGTAGCAGTTCGTTTTTGCAGATCATTATACTCACATCCACTTGTGAGACCACTGACTGATGTATTAATTTGGAGGGCACTGCTGGCCTGCTCCCATGGTACAGGGTATAGGGTGGGCTTCAGTGGTGTTGTCTTCATGGATAGGTCTTCTTGATGCTGTCTTATAAGTCTTTTCCCCCGATGCACAAAGCTGCTACGCTTTAGACGTCCCAATGCCAGATCATCTAGTCTTGCCTTCATTGGGTGCATTGGCATACTGTTGTACTTTTCCATCTGGATCATGGTTTTTGTGTCTCTTCTATGGGACAATGTCTGTAATCCAGCAACCTTCTGCATCTCTGTTATTTGTGTAGTTTTCATGGCTCCTGTAATGAGCCTGAGAGCTTGATTTTGCACCTTGTCCAAAGACTGCAGATGTGAGTTAGCAGCTGATGACCATGCTGCTGAGCTAAACTCTAAGTGTGGTCTTATTACTCCATTATAAATCTTCTTTAGATTTCGTTCATTTGCTCCCCAGTTGGTACCTGCTAATTTTCTGAGTATGCCTAGTCGTCTTCGGGCCTTTCCTTCTGCATTTTCAATATGCTTATTCCATGTAAGCCTTTGGTCAAATGTCACCCCAAGCTAGGTGGGGTAGCTTTCTTCCTTGATCACGGTTGTCCCTAGGTGTATGTTAGCTGATTTGTCCTTGGGGGCGAGGGAGAACAGTGTTGTGGAGGTTTTGTCTGTGTTTATTGTGATAAGCCATTTCTCTGCCCATGACACTAGCATGTCTGCTGCCCGCTGCATTCTATAATTTGCTGTGGTGACATTTTCTCATCAGCGCACCAGAGTACTTAAGGTCATCTGCATTATAACTTACTTAGTCGTTCCCCTTCTACCGTGAGGTGTAGAGGTTTGGAAGAGAGAGCGCCAGACCTTTCTATCAGCTGTCTTCTTCCTGGCCTGGTTCCATTCTAGTCCTCGGTCCTTCAAAGATTGTCTAATGTTGTCCTCCCAGCGGACTCTGGGTCGTCCTGGAGGTCTGGATCCCTGGCTCTTTGTTTCCCATGCTTGTCGTGGTAGCCGATCTTCTCCCATTCTGCAGACATGGCCAAAACCATCTTAGTTGGGACTGTTCTATTTGGGTCTGCAGCGGATCGGGATTTTAGGCCTTTGACGGATCGTCTGGTTGCGGACCATGTCTCTTCTTGTTACTTCAACCACCACTTTCCTCAGATACCTCATTTCTGAGGTTTGGATCTGGCTTTTGTGGGTTGTAGTCATTGCCCACGACTCGCATCCATATGTCAAGACTGGGACATAGGTGGAGCGGTATACAGCCATCTTCGTTTTCTTACCAACCTCTTTCTTGCTGAGGAATCCACGATTTATGGCCTGAAAAAAGTCTCCCAGCCGCTGCTTTTCGAGTGGCCAACTCTTCTTTGATGCCTCCCTTTCGGTCTATAATAGCTCCGAGATATTTAAAGTGGTCGACCTGCTACAGGACCTGTTCTCCCAACTTAATCTGATGTTTTCTTTCTTCTCGTGATATCACCATGGATTTTGTTTTAGAGCTGCTTATGACCATCCCTCTCTTCTCCAGCTCTTCCTTCCAGACTTGCAGGTTGGATTGGAGATGTGCCTCTGATTTAGCAATCAGGGCAACATCATCAGCAAATGCCAGCTCCGAAATATAGACCTGTCTCATCTTCCAGTACCTCACTGAATACTTTCTTGTTCTCTCCTTACATGCCTTGATGACATCGTCCATAAGGAGTATGAAGAGGTAAGGTGATAGGATATCACCTTGTCTTACACCAGTGGTGGTCCTGAACTCTTCTGTCTTATGGTTTGCTGTCCTCACATAATTTCTGCAAGACTTGTAGAAGCTCTGTATAGCATGAATCAGAGGTGCTGGAATATTCTTCCTTGCCAAACAGTCCCAAAGTTTGCTCCAGGGGACCCTGTCAAACGCCTTTTCCAGATCTATGAAACAAATATGGATCTCACTCTTATACTCAAGGGCCTTTTCACTCAGCTGTCTGAGTGTGAAGATTAGGTCTTGAGTACTTCGGTTTGCTCGGAATCCGCACTGGACCTCATCCAATTGTGGCTCAGCTAGGCGTCGGAGTCTCTGCTCTAGGATTCTAGAGTAGATTTTACCAGGGACACTGAGAAGGGATATGCCTCTATGGTTTTCCACATTGTTCGATTGTCACCCTTTTTGAAAATTGGTGTTATGATGGCAATCTCCCAATCCTTTGGTATGGTCTTGTTGCACCATGCTGCCTGTAGGACCTTTAAGAGTAATAGGTCGCCTGATGCTCCCATGTACTTAACCATTTCTGGTGTTATACATCATGCCCTGCTGCTTTGCCCATCTTGATTTTCTCTAGTGCTGCCCTCAGTTCTTCCATCTTTATGTCATCTTCACCATCATTGGTTTCCTCTTCTGTGTCAGTGGTTATCATTTCTGATGCTTCATCATGCTCACCATCCAGGAGTTCTGAGAAATATTCTTTCCATCTTTCCATTACTTCCTTCGGGGCAGTAAGCAATTTGCCTTGCTTGTCCTTTATAAATTTGAGAGGGCATTGTTTTTCTTTCCTCATGTTCTTTAGGGTCTTATAGAACATTTTCTGGTTTTCTTGTGCATCTTTTTCTAGCTTTTCTCCAAATTCTTCCCAGGACTTCTGTTTTGCTGCTAGCACTTTGTTCTTTGCTTCTGTTCTGAGTGTCACATATTCTCTATATTTTTCCATTTGTCCTGTTGTGTTTTTAGCTCCTAAATATTGTTTCCATGCCATTTTCTTCTCTCTTATTTTCTCTTTGACTTCCTCTGTCCACCAAGGTGTCCTCTTTCTCTGGTTCCCAAGTCGGACTTCACCGCATGCTTCTACTGCAGCTGTCTTTATGATATCCTTGAATTTATTCCAGAGGGTTTCCAAGTCATCAGGTCGTTCTTCTGTGTTGCTCACTGCTGTAGCAATAAGCCCCTGATATCTGGTCTTAATTTCTGGCTCTCTCAGCTTGTAGGTCCTAATGCTCATTTCTCCTGCTCGTTTACTTGGTTTCTTGCGTGATGTTGGGCAGTTCCTAGGCTGAGCAACTCTTTCAGTTGTTCGTTTGATTGTTAGCAGGTAGTGATCACTTCCAATCTCTGGCCCCCTCCAGACTCTTGCATCTCGGACATATCTGGATGAGCTTCTCCGAACCATTGCATAGTCGATCACTGACTTCTCATTCTTGGTTGGTTCACATCTAGTGTATGCATGTATGCGCTTATGGGGGAACTTTGTGTTTGTAATGATCAGATTCTGCTCACTGCAGAATCTAGGGAGTCGCTTTCCATTGTCATTGAGAGTATCTTCTCCATATCTTCCGATAACTCCACCCCATCTAGCATGGTCATTTCCAACTCTGGCATTAAAATCTCCGAGCATAATAACTTCATCTAGGCAGTCATCCACTGTCCTTTGAAGCAGCTCGAAGAATTCCTCCTTGACCTCTGCTCTCTCATCCTCATTTGGCCCATACACTATGACCAGGTTGACTATGGTTTCTCCTTCTTTTAGTTTTACAACCATAATGCGCTCCGAGACAAAGTTCCATCCCTTGATACTATCTTTTTGATTTTGGGCCACAATGCAACCCACGCCCCCTTTAGCTCTTTCAGATATGGGTACACCACTGTAGAGCAACGTGTTGCCATCGAGATCCATGACTCCTTGTCCTTTTTTCTTCGTTTCCGTTATAGCCAGGATTTCTAGTTTTGCTTTCCTCATCTCTTCCACCAGCTCCTCTTCCTTCCCATTTATACTTCTTGTGTTCCAAGTTCCATAAGTCGTAGTCCGTAGTCCGTTCCAGTTCGTCGCCTTTAGAATCAGTCCGGTTTTCTCTCTTGTAGTTCGCGTATTCATGATTTAAAGCAAACAGGTGATTGGCCTGTTGTGCCTTTGCATGGTGGAGGGGCTGCCTCCTTACGGCCTCCATGCAGGCCGCCCTCCTCCTTTTTCATCCGGGCTTGGGACCGGCATTTGCGGAGTTCATCTGCATATAAGGCAGCTTTAACTCCTGCAGGGAGATCTTTCACCAGGTCATTGATGTAAACAAGGAAGAGTGTTGGGGAAATTACTCCTCCTTGAGGTACCCCCTGATGGAGCAACACTTTTCTGCTCTGCAGACCGTCAAGAGTGACTCTAGTTCTCCTGTTATGCAAGTATGACTGGATCCATTTCCTCATGTTGCCTTTAATTCCACTTCTCCTAAGTTTTGCAATGAGGCCATCTTTCCACACCTTGTCAAAGGCCTGCTTGAAGTCGACCCAGATCGTTAGGACCTTTTTCTTCTCCTGGAAGGCATCTTCTATTGCTTGAGACAAGTAAGTAACTTGGTCTTCTATACTGTAGCAATCTCTAAATCCAGCTTGTTCCGGCACCAGGATCTGCTCAGACTCTAAATACCATTTCAATCTGTGGTTGACTATTCGCTCCATAGTCTTCCCAACACAGCTTGTGAGATTGATTGGCCGGTAACTTGCAGCCTCGGTCTTACATTTCCCTTTCTTTAGTATGGGTATTGTGATGGCTTCTCTCCATACTTGGGGTACCGTTCCTTTCAACCAGCTGTGGTTGAATATCTCAAGCAGTTTTGTCTTTGCTGCTGAGCTCAGATTTACTAGCATTTCGTTGCTGATTTTGTCTGGGCCGGGTGACTTTTGAAACTTAAGCTTGGAAATAGCCTTCTGTAGTTCTCCTAGTGTGATGGGTTCCCTCATTGGGGCAGGAGTATCTGTCTGTCCCATGGTTGCCAGTATTTCTTTTCTTATCTCTCTCTGATGATCTATGTTAATGGGTAAGTTGCTTTCTGAACTGTATCTTCTAGCAAACAAGTCTGCAGCTTGTTTTCCTCTGAAAAGTTTGCCACCTTCATCCAATGTGATAGTCTGCCTAGGTGAGGAACGCTCTTCATTTAGAGACTTGACTAATCTCCAAAGTTTCTTGCCGTCTTTCTCAAGGTTCAGCGATGCCGTTTTAGTTCTCCAGCTTTTCCGTTTTTCTTCTAGCTTTGTTCTCTGAAACTCTGCTACAGCCTTTTTCCATTTGTTGTGAGTTTCAAGTGAAGGCTGAGACTCTGCGTCCTTTCTAGCCCTGTCCATAGCTTCCTGACGTTCTTGGAGTGTGCTGGACCAGTATGGTATGTAGTTACGCCGGCATCCTTTGGGAATGGTTTCTTTTGCAGCTTGTAGTATGCATCTGTTGAAGTCTTTTACCACTTCATTAATGTCTCTGTTCTGTACCTTGAGGGTAGACAGCAGCGTGTTCACCTGATGCCTGAATAAACCCCAGTTGGCTTTTTTGTAGTTTCATCTTGTAATGGCTGGGCCTGTACTGAGGGCTGCACTCTGGACAGTAAGAAAGATTGGGCGATGGTCGCTTCCCCCTAGTTGGTCTCCTACTTCTCTACTAATAGATCCAGCTATATCTGGTGTGGAGAAGGCAAGATCTGGTATTGAAGTTGTGTGCCATCCTCTGGAGTAGAAGGTAGGAGTATCTGTGGCATTATTGACTAGGATTAGGGAGTGATCATCTTGCCAAGTTTCAACCTCTTCACCTCTGTGATCCAGATGGTTATAGCCCCAGCTCTGGGAGTGGCTATTAAAGTCTCCAACTGCTATAAAGTTGGTGGCTGGTACCTGTATAGAGCTGAGACTCAGGGGTTTGTTGTTCGGACAGTAATAGTTCAGGAGTTCTATTTCCATCTTGTCTACCTTTATCTGCAACAGCTGATATTCTGCTCCATCCATGAAGGTTTTCCTTTCGTGTGCAGGAATGTTATTCCTTACAAGAGTAAGTACTCCTCCTTTTCGTCTATCTTTTCTGTCGGATCTGAAGCATTGATATCCCCTTATTTTAAAGGTTTGATCTGCTTTCAAGTGAGTCTCTTGGATACAGCAAACACTGACTTGCTTCTCATACAAGATGTTTTCCAGCTCTGTCTTTTTGCTGTATCCAGCCTGCTTGCTGTTCACTCCCTCTGCATTCCAGTGCATCATGACAAGTGGCACTCTGGGTTTCTCTTTTTCTGTTTTGTTTTGGTCAGTAGTTCTCCTCCGCCGTCTGCTGACTCCACAAGACGGTCTAGAGGGTCCTCCAGTAGCTGAGGGTGGGCTCTGTCGAGGCTCAGAGCCCGGCACTGCACCTGCCTGGTGGAGCTCCACAGGGCGAGCACCAGTACGAGATTTATTTGACGGTGTACTCCCCATAGAAAAAAAAAAGCGAGTTGCGTGATACTGTGGTTTCCGGTGCGCCTTCTGGCCCAGTATCTATGACTTTAGCACC
Organism: Oreohelix idahoensis; assembly: GCA_024509875.1. Taxonomy (NCBI): domain Eukaryota; kingdom Metazoa; phylum Mollusca; class Gastropoda; order Stylommatophora; family Oreohelicidae; genus Oreohelix; species Oreohelix idahoensis. The sequence goes on along the minus strand of JAMPIV010013022.1, from coordinate 88,400 downwards.
TGTTCAACGGGAGAGTGGGCTCATCCCTAATCTGTTTATGTTCCCAGTAGTAGACTATTCGCAAGCAGCCTGGGGGTGTCACTGCTCTGCGCGGACCTTGTTTACCGAGGCGGCGTCCGAGCTCGTATGGTGAAAATATGGTTGCGTTATTTTCAAAATAGCCCTGTCTTTCCCATGGCTTTTCTGCCATCCTGCAACTTTGAGCTAGGGAGTTCTGAGCTCCAGTCTCTTTCCCAGACATTTTATCCTGGCCTGGCACGCATACAGAGGACCCCACTTCTGGTTCTAAGTTAGCAGTTGGGGATAGGTGGGGTAGCACACTGTGCATTCCCCGTCATCCAGGGGGCTCTCCAACTATGCAGAGCTTGCACAATGCTGTGCTCTGGTTCTGGGCTCTCCCAAGGAATCCTCACGTCCTGCACAGAGCCACTTCCAGATACCCACCACCTGCCAACCCTCCATTGTAGAAATCTCCTGCATGCGGCCATCCAGTCAAGAGCCAGTATTAAGTCTGGTGCCCAAGTGATCCCCCCAAGCTCAGTGTGCAATGCTGGGTTCTCATCATGCTGCAACACAGGGGGGATTGTGATGCTCAGCCATCTCTCTCAACTCTGCACCGATAAGTGACATCGGGGACTTAACTGTGCCTCAGTACTGGGAGGCCCCGTTTCCGGGTACACCACACACAGCCAATTGAGGCAACGGTCGCCGTGGGCGTAATTATGTGACAAAGTAAGGGGGGGGGGAACTATTTTTATGGAGCCACTTTATATTGTGTTACCAAATGCTTTAAGTAGCAGAAAATACAGCTCATCCATAATTTCTATTGCGTAAAATAAAAGTATTTCCTTGATATTTCGTGGAAGGACAAAGAGACAAATGTCGAGGTTCTGTCACGCGCTGGCCTTCAAAGCATGTATTTACACTGCTTAGACAGCGCAGACTACGCTGGCTTGGCCATGTCCGCCACATGGAAGATGGTCGCATCCCGAAAGATATCTTCTACATACAACTAGCAGATGGCAAAAGAACAGTCGGGCGACCACAGCTGAGGTTCAAAGAACGTCTGCAAGAAATATTTGAAAGCACTGGACATAAATAAAAAAAACCTGGGAGGAAGACGCTGCCGATTGCACCAAGTGGCGATGCTCTCTACGGCACCACCTCAAATTTGGTGCAAAGAAGCTCTTACAACAAGCAAAAGAACATGCCAAAATGAACACCAGGTAAAAAAAAAAGTAATCAGGGGCGCATTCCCATAGTTAGTCATGGCTATAGGGCGCTATTGCCACTACTACTAGAATATAAGTGGATATTCAGAAATGAACATTATGTCAATAACGTTTTGTTTGTTTCGTTGGCGGGCTTATTAAGATTTTTTTTAAAAACTGAATGAAATAAACAATTTCTGATTCATGAAAACGGGACATCAACGTTTACTGCGCAAAAAAAATATGGAAAAATGATTTAATTCTTGATAATAAAATAAAATTACTCTGTTGCTAACACTTGTTTGGATCCATTACGTGTTTTATAATGAATTTTAGTCATAACTGAATATTACATTTTTGAGGATTTAAAAAAAAAAAAAAGTATCCCGTTCAACACTTGAACATATGGTGTACTAATTCAAGAAAATAAAGTTACATTTCCAATTCCCAAATGTAGTACCTTCTTCCCCCTCCATTCAAACCAAATAGAGTAAATCAAAATCAAATTTGTGTGAATGTTTTTGTGTGTGACCTCCCCTTTCCAATAAATAAACAAACAATAAAAATAAAAAGTAAAAACATTAATTAATTAAATAAAATAAATAAAACAAACGAATTAAAAAACAAACAAACAATAAACTATAACGAAGTCTCTCATAGCTGCCCTGTTAACAAGATGAAAAGGGATGAGAAAGCCCAGGGGGTGTCCGAGATTACATCAAATCCACCAATTATCTGCCATCAGCCATACAAGCATCCCACCAGACTACCCCTTATCCTCACACCATCATTGACAGTAATTTTAGTTCTTGTTATATAGGCCTAATGTTTTACTATATTGTGCAATTCTCTAAGTCTATCTATTCTCAACATCTGTTACACAGTTATGGAAGAATTGCATGTCTGTAAATAATCTAATTTTGCGGAACCCGTGCTACATCTGTCGAGTGAACGTGATCTTTTATTAGGTTACCAGTACCTGTACATGTTTGCCGTGTTCATTTTGTTTTATTGCCCATTTATGTTTGTAATTAACAGTCATATTTTTTTTATTCCTATAAAATTATTCCTCCTGATTAAAAAAAAAAAATTATTTCTACCGTAATCTGTTTCTTCCTTCATTTCTGATTTGTTGGGGTTTTTTTTTTTGTTTCCCGTTTTTCTTCCTTTAGGCACTTCATTCAGGCAGAGACAACGATCTAGCAAGTGGCCACAGTTGAGAAAGGGGAAGAGTGGAGTATGTCAAATGAGAACTACAAGCAAGTCATCATCAGCCTTGGCAAAGAGTGTAAAACTTAGGCAATGGGACAGCAGAACTTTAAATTAATCATCTGATACACGATCATGCCGGGGATAATGATGCTATTGTGTATACAGATGCGTCTGTGATCCGTGGTGAGAAATCAGGTTGGGGCTTCTCTGCTAGGGTAAAGGGCAGAATCGTCGCCGAACATAGCGGGGCTCACAAGATAACAACTTAAAGCATGAGAATGGAGGTAGAAGCTATTCCTGCAGCCTTAAGGTGGCTAACTGAAACTTCAGTAACAAAGTCGGTCATTGTGTCAGACTCTCAGTCCATGCTTTGAAAGGTTCAAAATGGTTGGCTACGGCATGAATGGAAAACATTCATGGAAGTTTCGAGTCTGCGGGAGCTGGTGTGGATCTACTGTCCTAGTCATGAAGGGGTACGCGGTAAAGAGAGAGCTGACAGATTAACACCAAGAGCACACACAGTGGGGACACTGAATATAGATAAGGCAGAGATACTGAGAACAATTAATGATCGCCTGTTAGAGAATAACGCTGCAATAGATGAATCACCAAGGTCAGGGCCGGCCCTGGGAATTTTGGCGCCCCGTGCAATACCATACCTTGCCGCCCCAGCCCAACCTCAAATTAACGTTTGAAATTTTTAAAACCATTATCTTAAACAAGCTTCAACATTAATTTCATGACCATTAGCCTAATTTTAAATAGTACCATTAATAATAATGTATTGATAAATTGATGAAAATACTGTATAGTCATAAAATAAACCATTGACTTTATTAGAGACAATTATATGAATTATCGGACGGGGGGACTTCTTCTGATGATCAGATTGCTTCCTGTTGTATCGCTCTATAAAGAGTTTCCTATCATAGTTACATAGTCAAACCAGTGACGATCGGGAAAAGACCGATTGACTTCTGGAAAGACAGATGACACTGGGAAAGACTAGAAACCGGCTGACCGGGTTAGCACCCCGTAAGCTGTATTCAATTGCTACAGGACCCAAAAATGATAGATGCCCCCAGGATTCACCGAAAAGGGGGGGGGGGGGGGGAATGATGAATCCACAGGCGCCTCATTGGAATCGACCAGACCCGTTACACGGACTTCGAGCTCTGAACAACGCCTGGAATTTCCATGTGCCTGTGGTAGGGAATTCTCTACTCAGAGAGGAATGAAAATCCACCGAACGAAAAAGGGGTGTGGGAGGTCATCTGGGGGAGATCAACAGCGCTCTGTCTCGACGAAAAAGACGTTAGAAGAATGCAGCCAGGAGTCAATCCACAGTGCTGAGTACATTCAAGTTGATCTGCCTGATGATGATCTCACACACTTCTTGGACGGGAAGAGAGATGCAATCAAGGTTCCACCTGCCAGTGCAAAAGGGCTTTGGGAACAGCTGGACGAAGCCTTGGCAAAAGAGTTGGATAACAACCTGAAGCAGATAACTTTGGAGAAGAAGCTGGAAATCTTTGGCGACATAATATATCTGCACTGTCGCAAAGTGTTCGGAGTGAGGGAGGCAAGGGAAGGTAACCCACCACGGAAAAGTAGAAGACAAATTAAAATAGAAGAAATCAGGAAACAGAAGAAGCATGCCCGAAAACTTTTCAAGAACGCAGTTGCCACAGAGAAGGAAGGGTTACGACAGGTTTGGGAGCACATGAAAGGCCAACATAATGCCCTTTGTAGAGCAGAAAGGTTGTGCAGGAAGAGAAGGAAGACTCGAAGGGATAGGGAAAGATTCTTCAGGGAGCCCTTCAAGTTTGCCAAAGAACTGTTTGAGCAGCCACGGTCGGGTACGCTAAACATCAAGAAAGAAGACCTGGAAGAACACCTTAGAATGACATATTCAGATGGTCGCAAAGATGAGCCGCTCAGCAGCATGGCAGGCCTTAAATGGCCGAGTAAGCCAGGAGCTGAATTTAACACCAAGCCCCCAACGGTGCAAGAGGTAGAAAGCATTGTCCAGAAAGCTCGGTGCAAGTCAGCTCCAGGTCCTAATGGTGTTCCATATGTGGTGTATAAGAGATGCCCTGAGGTGCTCAAACGACTGCTCCGTTTACTAAAGAATGCGTGGAAAACCCAGCTTGTAAGCAAGGAATGGAAAAAGGCGAACGGAGTCTACATCCCGAAGGAGAAAAATTCCACAGACATCAGTCAGTTCAGGCCAATCTCACTACTCAATGTGGAAGGGAAGATATTATTCTCAGTGATGGCGAAAAGACTCACTACATACCTCCTGGCAAATGGGTACATTGACACTACCATTCAGAAAGGAGGTATCCCAGGTACACCAGGATGTCTAGAGCATGCCACAATGATCTGGGAAGCAATCCAAAAGGCAATGTCTGACAGAACAAACCTCCATGTAATCTGGTTGGATCTAGCGAATGCTTATGGATCCGTTCCACACCAGATGTTGTGGCATGCCCTAGAAATGTATCATGTTCCACAAAAGATTGCAGCAATGCTGAAGCTGTATTTCGCAGGGTTTGCTGTCAGATTTTCAACCAGAGAGTACACAACGAGGTGGATTGGCCTTGAAATTGGAATTGCGATGGGGTGTACCATCTCTCCGATACTATTCGTGATGGCTATTGTGGTGAAATACATTGATACAGCGATAAAATCCTCCATTATAAATATAAAAGTTAAAATAAAATGTAGGGATAAAATATAGTTAAGATACGCTGCTGCTTCTTCGCCCACGCCACAAGCGCGTTGATTTTGGTAGACCGTACCCTCGTTTTCTAGTGTCATTGAAAAAAACTATTTATAACATGGGGACGCGAAAGGCCTATTCGTTCAGACGGAGTAAGAAAAGGAGGGAAGAAAAAAATGATGCCGTCTGCACGTGTTTTTTTTTTTCGTACGCCCGCTAATACTCGAGACGAAATCTCAGGTTATTACTATGTCTAACCTGACATTGATTTTACGTGAGTATCCCCTTTTACTTGTACAGAGACAGGTGTCCCTCGCCATTCAGGCAAATACTCTCCGATTTCGGAGGTACCCATTGCAGCTGGGTCGGCTCAGGAGCCGCCAATCCCTGGTCGACAACACTTCTTCAAATGTTCTCGCCAGGTCTCGAGTTAATCCAGTCCAATTCCCGGTCGACGAAAAATCCTCAAATGCCGTCGCCCGGGTTTGATCCTGAATCACCCGGTCGCCAGAGCGGTGTTGTAACCACTACGCTAGCGCGGCTCTGCACGTGTTTGAATCTAAGCCTAACATACGCGCGAACTTGTAGTTAGTGTTTGAAATACGATGTAAAGTAAGAACATGTAGCCAATTGGGTCACGAAAACAGACTTAGCTCTTATTTAGAATGACGTAATTCCCACGTACTACGGGAGAATCTCGTATTTAGCTTGAAATTAGTGCAAAAAGACATGAATAGGTTGGATAACATGGAAAAAATATGGAATTCCTTATTAATAAGTTTAGAATCACAAAAGTTAGCTAGTTTAAGAGCTTATCTTTTCCTGATAAATAATATGCTTTCAAACAAAAGGACGGACAGATAACATGGAAGTTATTGACAAAAGACTGATTTGTTCAGTGGCAGACTAGCAAACAGATGTTAGTTTTGCATTCACTAAAGTTACATTTTGACGCGTTCTTGAGACGAAGGCAGTAAAAGATTACATGTAAACAAGGGGGAGACAAGGCGGATAGAATCTAAAAATATCTTCGCAGTAGAAATCTAAGAAGTGAGTGAGAGAAAATTTGAATAGTTTTTTGTAGTTGGGCCCAAAACCAAGTCCATTTTTGGGAAAAGACAAGTCCGGACAGACCGACCGATAGAAATACACTACACATTGGACCAAATTTGGACCTTAGTGTAAAATTTTAAATTTAAAAAGATTGGCTTTCCAATTTGATTGGTCAACACAGTTAAGATTATTAGAAAATTGGACTGCGCGTTGCCATTTTGTTGAAGCAGATCGTTGAGGCTAAGAAGTTTGTCGTCCATTGAATATATGTGCTAATAGTAGTGGGACGCCCTAGTCTAGCCAGCTGCTCAGCTGAGTTTGTGTTATTTTCAACGTACCTGTGTGTTTTCATTTTGAATTGTGGTAAGGCAGAAATTATTAACCTTTTTATTTAACAATTCTGAGTGAGTGATACTGCCATATAATGAAAAATGATTACGACAAGTGAGTACTTATTCTAGGTCCCCAGCCGACTGTTCCAGGGCCTAGAGGTTGAAATGTAATAGGATAAACTATCAGAGATGTAGAATACAGATGTTTCTTTTCAGGTGGTCAGGTGGAAACATAACACCCACCTTATTATATGGAAAAAAGAGATTAATGAAAATATTTCTGATGCAGTGCAGTCCATAGAGGAGCGGAATGGGAAACTTGTGCTACTTGATAACAGCATTGATGTAGATGTGCTGGGTCGGTCAGAGAGATCTGACCCTGTCTTTTATTTCAATGTATTAATGCTTGTAAACATGGTGGATTAGGTATTATGTTAAGACCTAGCCTAATTTTGTGGTTTCAGAGTTTCTTTGTCTGGCACTGTGCTAGTGCCAGATGTTCTGAAGAGTACAACACTGTACGAAATGAGATGCCTACCATATTACCTCAGAGCAAGCGAGGAGTGGGCCTAAGGAACAACTTTCTTTGGAACTGGGCCAGATAAGTATTAAAGACCTGGCCTGCTGAGATTCATCAACGAATATAATAAAATTTAAACTCCATTGTGTATTAAGAAACTTTTCCACCGTTAATCCTGTTTAAAGAGCAAATGAACACTGCTAACTAAAGACTGGGTATGATGAAAATACCCCGACCCGACATCCAGCACTAGTTCCTAAAGACTTTTAGTTTTAGTACCAATATTAGCAAATTTAAATTATGTATATGTACAAGTCTTTCATGTGTTTACTCGATTATATGTACTTCTATTGAAATTGATTCATATTGATTTAAAAGTCCTGACCATAAGGAAAATCTTGGTTCAGGACAAAATAAATTTGAAAAAAAATCGTAATTTCTAAAATTTAAACACAGTGTTAATTGACTTGATCATAGAGATTAATATTAGTGTTTGTGTGTGTGTGTGTTTGTGTATTTAATTACCAGCACACCACATTTCATTACCCTAGACATTAGACGTAGCTATCAGACATACTAGTCAAGAATAAGCCTGATTGAGGTTGTAGGTGGTAGCAGCAAGGTACTCTGTAAATTCACATAAACTATTATCTTCAGGGACCTTCAAGCTGACCTCATTCAGTACACTAAGTAAACATAGCAACCACACTTAATAACATCAAAACCCACCACAGCTATGCAGGTAATCCTCAATGCGGCTGAAGGAATGGCTATAGGTCCAAAGCTCGGTGGAATGTGTCACATGCCACCGCTTAAAGCATTCATGGATGACACAACAATTCTGACATCAGATGAACATCAGGCCCGGAGGATGTTAGAACGCCTGGATGAACTAGTCAGCTGGTGCAGAATGAGCTTCAAACCCAAGAAGTCGAGAAGCCTATCAGTCAGGAAAGGGAAGATAGCAGAGGACATATTCATGGTTTCCAACCAAAGAATCCCTACTGTCATTGAGGAACCTGTTAAAAGTCTTCGCAGGGTGTACGATGCCTCATTAAAAGACTCGAAGGCAGTGCAACAGACAATAGAAATGGCAGACAGAGGGCTACAGATCATAGACCAAAGCAGACTCCTGGGAAAGTTCAAACTGTGGTGCCTCCAGTTCATGTTGATATCGAAGTTGCTGTGGCCACTGCCTATATATGAAATAAGCACAAGTACAGTGGAAGCTATAGAGCAGAAGGTCAACAAGTTCATGAGAAAGTGGCTAGGGGTACCACCTGGTCTGTCAGATGTAGCACTGTACTGCAAAATGTCAAAACTTCTGCTTCCTTTCAAGTCAGTTGTTGAAGAGTACAAAGTTGGAAAGGCAAGGTTTGCAATGATGGTATGCGAGTCAGCTGATGACCTGGTTAAGTCCATTCAGCCCACACTGAAAACGGGAAGGAAGTGGAGAGTGGAAGAAGCTGTTGATGCTGCCCAAGAGTCACTCAAACTGAGGGAGGTAATCGGATACACACAAACGAATAGACGGGGATTTGGTCATGGAGACATCCGCTGGTGGTCCAAAGCATCAAGCAGGGAGCGCAGGGACATGGTAGTTCAGGAGATACGAGGAGCTGAGAATGATAAGAGGTTGCAAAAAGCAGTGCAGCAGGTCCAACAAGGCCAATGGACTACATGGGAAGGAGCCCTGCAGAGGTCCTTGACATGGAATGATATATGGCATATGGCACCTCTTAGGCTCAGCTTCGTTGTTAGATCAATGTATGACCTGCTGCCGTCGGCCACCAACCTTGTGAAATGGGGAAAGTCGGATGATGAGCAGTGCCCCCTGTGCCAGGGGAGGCAGACACTCGAACACGTGCTCTCAGCGTGTAAGGTGTCATTAGGGCAAGGGCGATACACTTGGCGCCATAACAAAGTGCTAAATGAGCTTGCTGAGACAATAGATCTGGCAAGGATGAAGGCGAATAGCAAACCCGGGCCGAGCACCGCAAATACATACTTGCTGAGGGCAGGAAATTCAGCACACTCCAAACCGAGTAATCCTGGTAGCAGTTTACCATCTCTTCTTGACTGTGCAAACGACTGGGAGATGGCGGTGGACCTACCTGGACGAGGGGCATATCCAGAGAGTATCAGAAAATTGCGGAGACGACCGGATATAGTGCTTCATTCTTCAGCAACGCTTCAGGTCATACTGATTAAACTGACAGTGCCATTTGAATCCAGATTAGACGAGCAACATTCGTTCAAAGCGGCCAAGTATAGTGATCTGGCCGCGGATCTGAGACACGATGGGTTCACTGCAAGGGTCATGGCTGTTGAAGTGGGCGCAAGAGGGCTTGTGGCAGCATCAGTGTATAATCTATTGAAACTGTTGGGGCTGAAGGAACAGTCGAGAACAAGGGCACTGAAGAGGCTTAGTGAAACTGCCGAAAAGGCATCAGGCTGGCTGTGGAACAACCGCAATGGGCAATGGAAATCGTGACAATAAACGCTGCGGTACAGAAAACACCAGGAATTTTTCTAAGTCCTAAATACGCTGAGTTTTTAGGCGTACTAGTGAAAGGGCTGTGGCTTAGAGGCGACAGGTGATGTATACTATAAGCGGTGTCAGGAAGAATTTCAGTGGCGAGCGCGCAGTGTCAAGTCTCGTCGGCTTCGCGCCGGTGACTCAGTGTGTGTCCGTAGTTGTGATGTGCTACGGAGCGAACGGAATAATTTGTCTTCTCTTTGTTACTTTCACAATTGTCTCCACGGCTGGCGGAGTTGTGGATTAGAGTTGCTACCATAAGTGAAATGGGTTCATTTTCGATACAAGACAACAGGAGGCTGAGACGCTTGGGAGTCATGACCCAAGTGGACCCGCCCCCCTTAGAGTGTAAAGGAGTATGTAGGGCCGAAATACTTGTCGGACGAGGGGGCTACTTCTGATGATCAGATTGCTTCCTGTTGTATCGCTCTGTAAAGAGTTTCCTATCATCATGAAATAAATGTAGTCACATTACTTACATATAGGGGATGCTCTTCTCATGTGGAACGATGAACTGTTGAGTCACAAACACTTAACTATAGTATGTACATGTTATAGGTTTTAGCACTATTTTCACATTATTTGAATTTATATTGTTTGAAGTATGTACTGCTTTAAAAGACACTTTTCTTGCTTTAATATTTGCAAAATCAGAAATAAGGTCTGCGTAGTCTAATTTTTGACCGATTTCATGTTCAATTGAAATCATGGCAAGTCCTTCCAATCTTGTTTCGGCCATTTTTGAGCGTAAATAAGTTTTAATAAGCTTCAGTTTTGAAAAACTACGCTCACCACTTGCTACCGTTACAGGCAAAGTTAGTAATATTCTTAAGGCTATAGCGACATTAGGGGCAATGTTATTTTCAATAATATAACGAAGAACTTCAATTGGCGGTGTATTTTCTGGTACTAATTTGGATACTACTTTCAGTTCATCACATAGCTCAATGGCATCAATGTCTCTATTTTATTGATGTGTTAAAACGCCTTGCAGGTTTTTACATTTGTTTAAGAGCTCATTTGTCGTCTCAGATTTCAATTTAGGGATGTTATATAAAAAGGAAAAATGTGAACTGTGATGTTCCAATTGCTCGAACCTTTCTTCAATAGAAATAGTTGCAACATCAATAATTAAAACGAAAAATTCAATTTTGAATTTAGTTTTGGGATCCAAAATAGGTTCATCTCTTGCTTCATAGTTGTGTTGCTTTTTCTGCCGACGCACTCTAATACATTCAAACGTCAAATCAGGATGAGCTTCAACTTTCTCAGCTAATGTTGTAGCATCAAGAAGAAAATTTTGAAATGATTCATCATTTCTGAGATTCTTAAGGCTTTGGAGAACATTTCTCAATGTTGTTATGGCACTAGTCAATTCTATGCTTTGCAACAGTTTACTAGCAACATTAATTTCGTTTAAAACATAGTGCCATATAACCAGACAACATAAAAATTTAAAATCTCTGAGTTTTAGGGCAAGGGTTTCAGCTTCATGTCTCCCTAGTGTAAAAATGTAGTGAAAATTTCCGACCATTAGAGCTGCGCGGAAAAACGAACTCATTTTTTGGTGTCTTTGGCAGGCCTTTTTTTTTTTTGGATTTCCAGTCTTTCAGTATCGCTTAAAGAAGGAGTCCATCTTGCCGGATCAGTGTACCTCTCAAGTTCATCACTTAAATCTCTGGAATTGGAAACGGTTAAATCAATACTGCAATACTGACTCGTCGTCAGCAATTTCTATCAATGCATCATGAAATTCCTCAATATAATATCTTAAAGGACGAATGGCCTCGATTCTAGATTCCCAGCGAGTTGTACTTAGTGGCTTGGGCGTTAGAGTTGTAATATGTTTCTTAAGGATTCCCCAACGCAGTGTTGACGCTGAGAAAAACACATACTATTTCTGAACCGTTTCAAAAAATAAAACCCCTTCTCTAAAGTCCCTAATACGTTGTTGAACTGAATGTTTTCCTTTCATATTTGATCCATTGTCATACCCCTGGCCACGCATGTTTGCGATTGGAATATCTATGTCTGACAATTTTCTTAGAATGCATTCGGTTAACGCTGAGCCTGTAGTGGCTTCTACAGCAATGAAACCAAGAAAATGCTCATGAATGTTGATATCATCTGGATTCGTATTAACAAATCTTACAATTAGTGTTCATTGTTCAATGTGACTTACATCGGGAGTACAGTCTGCAACTATGCTATAATATTTAGCTTTCTCCACCATAGAAATTATTTCTTTTTTAATGGTTCCAGAGAGAAGAGCAATCAATTCATTTTGAATGTTTTTCCCAGGGTAATGTTGGGTCGATCCACGAGCTACTCTCATTAAATGTTCACACATAGCACTATCAAATCTGGCAATCAGTTCAACAAGCTTTAAAACATTTCCATTGTTAGGGTCATATAATTTATCACATGTTCCACGAAATGGCAAGCATTGTTGGCTCAAGAACTGGACAGTAGCAATTAGGGGTTCTATTATGCTCCTCCAGTGTCGAACTTCTGAATTTAATAACTTTTGCTGCATTGAATCAATTGTCTGTACTGATTTAAGCCTGGTCGATAATTCAATACACTTTGTATGGGACTCCAAATGGTTTTTCGATTTTTCGTGTTCATTAAGATACACATACAAATGACCCCAATCATTATAGCCATCAGTAGTGAGTGACATTTTATTACAGGAAAACAACTTACAGGAGAAACAAAATACAGAATCTTTTTCTTTTGAATACAGTAACCATGATCGATTAATATGTTCTCAATTGCTTAGCTCCCTAGTGTAAAAATATAGTGAAAATTTCCGACCATTAGAGCTGCGCGGAAAAACGAACTCATTTTTTGGTGTCTTTGGCAGGCCTTTTTTTTTACGATTTCCAGTCTTTCAGTATCGCTTAAAGAAGGAGTCCATCTTGCCGGATCAGTGTACCTCTAAAGTTCATCACTTAAATCTCTGGAATTGGAAACGGTCAAATCAGTCTCATTTTCGACATTGTTAGTAATATCTACGTTACTGGGGTCCGAGTTAGAAGTACTTGCCATGAGCTCAGAATCATTTGTTTCGATACATTTGCTTATTTTCTTCTGTCCTACATCAGCTGTTTCAGTTTTTAGATATTTATGTAAAGCCCCGCTATGTTTTTAAAAATCGCGTTCTTTTTCCAGTTTCCGATATTCGGCACCTGATAGTTTTTTTTCTTTCATCGGACATTATATCTATTTGAATATTAAAACTATTTTAATAAACCCTACAATAAAATGTATTATTTAGTAATGAATGGAGGCTGAAGCACTGTACTAATTTCCATAAAACGTTTAAAAAACTTATTTATCACTGTAACACATAGCACACTAACACTGAGCAAAATCAACCACTGAACACGGAAATATAATCCTCTAGGAACCACTGTGGTTTCGACCAAGCGAATAAATTGTACTGACGTCCCTAAAAAAACACCTTTTAGTGCCTTTGTAGGAGAAGATAGCATTAGGATCGTATGGCAGAACTATTAGTGAAGACTTGAAAAACAGCTTAAGAACAGACCGCAGGTGCAAATATTTCTTAGAGAAAACAGACAAAATGTGAAGGAATACAAAAGTAAGGAATTTTAAAATAATCTAGACGAAACCTTCAAACACTCCGTGACACCATCCACAGAGGGTATATATCAGAAACCGTTCAGGTTATTCAGTCAATATCCCGGTCGATGACACTCCTACAAATGGCTTGAACCTTGAACACCTGATCGTTAGCGCAGTGTGGTAACCATTACACCAACGCGGCTCCCAGGCGGAATATTTTGGCGGGATTGTAAAAATAAGTAAAACGATTTTTTGGCCCCCCCCCCCCCCCCCGTAGAGCCGGCCCTGACCAAGGTTAAGACTGTTGGAATTTGGCATCAAACGTCAGGCCGTCAGAGATGGACGTATGAGAGGATGCATCCGTCGTGTTTATAATCAGCGAGATACAGGAACAGTTAGCATTCACACTCTTCGACATATACTGAGGGAGACTGAGCACCTATGGGTTTGCCTGGAGTGCAATGATGTCGATTCTGTTCAACAGTATCAATAACAATTTAGTTGATACGTTTGCTGATTTATGCACAGTATTGTTTTACATATGAGGTCCCTATACAAGAACACGTTTACTTTGGCTGTCTCTTACGACATGCCTGTCACGAAGTGGATTTAAGACTAGAGGCTGTCTACATATAGTGACAAGACACTAGTGAGAAGAAAGACTGAAAGGATAGATTCAGATGAAAAATGACAGTGCAAATGTGAAAGTTGAGATCATTGGCTCCGAGGTCGAGAACCGAAGTTGACTCTTCCTCGCCACTCCGGACGTCTAAATTGCTATGGCCTCAACCACCTCTAACTACCTTAAGGGGGATAAGGTTCAATTAAGATTCACATACACAATGATACAGACAACAGATAGCTACTATACGTAAATAAGGTGACTGATTCCAGCTATAATGTACACGTTTTATTTACACATATAGAAAACTCAAAATACATGTCAAACAAATCAAGTGCGTGTGTGCACACCTGGAACAAAATCAAGCACCGTTAAAATGATTCAACATCAATCTCAACCCTTCACCCACAATTTCAACCTGTATGGGGAAAGAATTTTAACATTTAACAGAATAAACCACACTGCACTTGGTGGGGTTTCGGATGTCGAGCCTCCACTCCAAACTAGCTGTTCTAAATTCTAATTTTACAGCTAATGTCCCAGTCCTCTGGAACTACTCCAAATTTTCTACACAATCACTGCACAGACTTCTAAACTACCCAGCTTATCCTGAAATCTCCCGAACACTGCTACACAACTAACTTTTCTACAACTCTTCAGCAGCTGTCCTCTGTTATGATCTACACAAAACTATGTCTCAGTTCTGTCTTTCAGGTCTACCACCTGTAGACTAAGCTTCAGCAGCTGTCCTCTGCTCTAAAATCTGTAGAGGGTATTTTAACCCTGTTTCCCTCCACAATTCCGTAAGTGACCACTAGGTTTAAACACTGGATTCTGGACTGGAAACTGTAGCTGGCTGCTACTACGAATTGTATACACCTGCCCGCTCCCTCTCTGGGCTGAAGGCCTTCGGCTTTATTATGGACGGAACGAAGCGAAATAAATTACAACCACGCTGGCAACCGGCCGATTTGCGTGTGTAAGCAGACTGAGCATCAGAGCTCCGGATTTTTCCACCAAAATCCCTTTCAACTGGAGAATGTCTTCCCTGCCTTGGGAAAACGTATTTTTTCTCTTCTTCCGCCTCTGGCAATTAACGCCAAACTCTGCGTTTCCGCGAACGCCACACCTTTGCCGTGGGAGAAATGTTGTGGTATCAAAATTCCGCTCTCTTTCCCACAAAGCCGGTACTTGCTGTTGACAAAAATAGAAAAAGCACAGCTGAACAACACACATCAATAATATACTCCAGTTACAACTAACTCCCCGACTTCGTAACACCCCTGTCTATTCCCACTCCAGCAACTACATAATATTTATGCTCCCAAAAGTCAGCTCTCACCCACTCAACTCCCTCTCTCTACCTGAGTCCGAAGTAAACATCAGTTGACCCCGATCTTCTTTTCTAGAATAACCTCTCAATGAAAGTACACATTACACGTGCTCCCGCCATTTTGTACATTACCATAAATCACAGATGCGGGTTCTCTACAGACCTACTTTAAAATAATCCAAAGCACGCCCGTAACATCTCAACTCCGCTATTCCTTCAATAAGGAATTATATGGACCTCTTAAGTTTCAAGTCTATCACTAAGATAGTATTTGATGGCTCTGGCGTTAAGAATTTAATTTAAACTTAACTTCCCAAGAAACTTAACTGATCGACCTAGGACTAGAAAAATTAAATAAAGTACCGCTCTAAAATTATGCGTACCAAAACTCAAATTCCCACTGAAGGCGAATCGACTATTTGACTCTGGCACGCGGCTGGCAATTATACAACAGAGACCGACTATGACTTTCCGTGAGTATTTATAATCAGGATCCCCACGCTGCCCTCATGACGTCATTTGCGCGTCTCTGTTCTAGCCCCAATGAACGCGCTGCCATTCAAAGCAGTTAGATCTCAGCCAATCAAAATTGTAAACAACTCTGACTCATCCTGTTACTGCAAGCGCGTGGTAAAAATCACTACCCCTATTTAAACCAAGAAACGGGAATTAGTCCCAGCCCTATACTGCAAACATGAAGCAAAAATGGCCGCAAATAATTTAACTCCCGAAAAATACGTCTATGGCCACGCAATATCTTTAAAAGGACTAAAACTGGTACCAATCTGATCTAGGCTCTATAGTCTTTCCTCTAGAAAAATACTGCAACAATTCCCTACATACCAACACTAAACACGGCTACTAGTCACAGAAAAGAACATTAATGCAGATAATATAAAACTCGACCGTAATCTCTCTCTGAAAAACGTACATAATAGAAGGAGAAAAAAAACATGGGGTGGATTACCTGTAATCCCTACTAGAAGTAGTGAAAATAAAGCGAGGCGTAATAATAGCGTACATAGAAATCTAGATGTATGCACCTGTGTGTGTGTGTTGAAACTTGCAGATGTAATCCCTTTTAGTCATAAGTGTAGAAAAGTACATATTTGAAGGTTTGCGTGCCATATTTCCTGCGTGTAGTACACAAATTTAGTATTAAGTTTCACATATTCAGACATAAATATAAGACAAATAAGTACATATTGAAACATGTTTAAAAACTTAGGAACTTATATTCCAACCGTGTTGATCATTTAAAATGGACGGCTCAGTGCAGCTGTCAATGTCAGTGCCATAATTAACACGCTATAACGTTTTCCTGGCGCCGACATTGGTAGTGATCACGACATGGTATTGATGACTGTAAAAATAGTGGTATTAGGAAGATGATAACATCAGCAGGCCACAGATAACGTACGGGTGAGTTCTAGAAGTAGACCCTCACAGATAAAGAGTCACTTTGCAGACACTGGCAATGTAAGTTACTGTTCAGTTTGAAGGTGGTGTTGTACTGGTGTAGATAGAGGATAACGGACATCACGGGAACAGTTCGTAAGGTACACTGTAACATATCCAGTATTTCTGGTTACAGTGAAACACATCGTATGACTATATTCTCCACCTTCTCTTCTCCAGCGACACAATAGATGTCGTATACAATTTTCTGGCCCTAGGCACTAATAATAATCTTGCCGCCTTCCATGGCGCTATAACAGATGCCGTATAATGTTTTTTTCTGGGCCTAGGCACTAATAATATTCTTTTCGCCTTCCATGGCGCTCTAGCAGATGCCGTATAATGTTTTTCTGGGCCTAGGCGCTAATAATATACGTTTCGCCTTCCATGGCGCTCTAGCAGATGCCGTATAATGTTTTTCTGGGCCTAGGCGTTAATAATATTCTTTTCGCCTTCCATGGCGCTATATCAGATGCGTATAATGCGTGGGCTCAAAATATAATCTCTTCTGTCCTTCCTCTGACCAAACACAATAGGTGCATCTATATAACGATACCCATAATCTTCCGAACTCTCTTCCGCACTGGGAGAAAGTCGCCTTAGCCTCAGCCCACTAACTTAGGCTGATAGCATTAAGTCATAAAGTACTTGACTGCTAAATATATATAGTTCAAAAGGGTATCTTTACCTTGACTGCCTTCAAGAATAACCCCACAAAACACACGCCATCCTAGGCTCTCCAAAAATGTCAGAATTACATCAAAGGGGAAATCTCAACCCTTTCTCTAAACACACAAAGGACACTGTAATATGTTCACAGGGTCAGAGGAGAATCGCTGAACCTCTGTTCAGCTCCAAGATGCCCGGCCGACTCTCTCGAACAACAGCCTTTTCTATCCACGCCCAAATCTTAGCGCATGCGCAATTCAATCGCGCGACCTGAGTTCGTCTCACTACAGGAATGTTCTCGAAGCTGTTCCAAGAAAATCTACGAACAGAACCTTATACGGGCATATAGCTGGACACAGGTAAGACCAAGGGGATATAACAACTAAATCAACTTTATACCAGAGAATAAAACTACTGGTAAACTCCCTTTGACCACAAATATAAAAGGAAGTTTAAAGAGGGCACATTAAATCAAACTGACTCTTAACAGTCTACCGCACCCTCCGGGAAAAAAATGATAACATCATTTTTTTTTAAAACAAATATACAAACAAAGTGGGCGGTAGCATACAACTATCTAGATATAAATATAACACAAGGTAATCAATACAATGCATAAAAAATACCAAAGTAACACTATAGCGTGTATAACATAAATTCCCAACACACCCTAACAAAAAATAATGAGCATGATGACGCAGTCACCAGGCCCATAACGCATAAATAATGCGCTGACGACGGGCGTAAACAATTACAATGCCATAATACCGTGCTATACTGGCGCACGATAGAGCGTTGGGAGAGAAGGAAAATTATCTCTCACCGAGTTAGAGAAAATATAGTACTAACATACTTATAAAAAAAAGTTGCCCTCAAAGCACAATAAAGTGCTGGCAACATAACAATGTCAGAAAAAATTATTTATAGGTATGTCTTCATATACCACCGAAAAAAATACAATATCGCCATGTCTAATATCAAATTACCAAATTAGAGGTGTCATTAACGTATTTATACCTTTAACATTGTGATGTACAGCAAAATAGAGACACCAACATATATCTTCTAAAGGATATATCAAACATAGCATCATATCTATAACATAATATCATATACTAGATTACAACATTAACGACTATCTGTTACAAATACAACTAAGCTAAGATATGCAGAGTCCCAGAACACTGTGTGGAAGCGTCTATTCCTAAACGTAAACAGGGACATCACATGAAGGGATACTTGTAAACTGTAGAGATTCTCCGTCTAGTAGCATTGACTCGCTGTGAGAAAATAAAAATGAAAAACATGTGTTTGACAACTGTAGGATTCTACAATATATAACACTTAATTGCAATTCCTACTTAACAAATGTGGCCAAGTAAACTACCAGCCTTTATATAGTGTTAATCAAACCTTCTTCCGATACACTAGAAACGGTACCCGAGAAAGTAATACAAAGTGTTTACCAGCATGTAATAAAGAGAGTCAAGCAAATGTAACAACAGACTGTTAATGTATAACAGTGTTATGGGTATATAACAAGCCCCACTATGTATAAGAAAATACAGGCATGAGTGTCAAATAGAATTCTGTGGGCATCGAGACAGTATGTCTGCCATAACATTATCCGCACCACGAATAGCTCGAACAGAGAAGTGAAAAGGTTGAAGAGCAATAGCGTATCGAGTTGATCTTGAACTGTCCAAGTCTTTACTCTGTATAGCAGTGAGGGGTTTTTGGTCTGTTTCTACAATGAAATGGGCGCCCAGAAGGAATCTCTGAAGTTTAAGTATCGCCCAGACCATAGCCAATAATTCTCTGTCTAGTACCGAGTAATTCCGTTCTACTGCATTCAGCTTTCTAGAGACATACATTACCGGATGCTGTGGTGGATTTTGATGTTATGATGTTGTTATTGTATTTCCTACTGTACTGAGTGAGGTCAGCTGTGAAGGTCCCTGAATATCTAAGGTTAGAGTGAGTTATCAGAGAAACTTTCTGCTACCACCTTACGATCTCACTCAGACTTATTCTTGACTAGTATGTCTGATAGCTACGTCTAATGTCTAGGGTTATGAACATGTGGTGTGATAGTAATTCAATACTTAAACACACACACACACAAACAAATATTAAATACTATGATCAACTGAACTAACACTTGGGTTAAAATTTTTGTAGTGATAACTTTTTTTACAATTTATTTAGTCCTGAACTAGATATTCTTTTGTTCAGGGCTGTCAATTTTAAAAGGTAATCAATTTATGGATATATATATATACAGATATAAACAAGATCAATTAACCAAAAGGACAATCTGTCTACAAAACATTCTATGAATTATAAGTTATGTTGTTGGTCTGATTTAATATCACTATACTGTTACTGGATTGCTGGTCGGGATGTGTTCATCACACCCTGTCTTTGTTTATACCTATTCTGTTTAAGTTTATGCTCTTTATTGATTTTTATGTCAAACAGTTTGTTTCTACTTTGGTGGCTTGTTGATGAAGAGTTCCGGACCTGGGCTGTTATACTTATCTGGTCCGGGACGTTAGTTGATAGTTGAATGTGCGGCCCACTGCCACTGACTTGATCTTCTGCAGTAATCTTGGCCGCAACTTGTACCAAGGCTACAAGTCATACACCACGACAACAACTTAAACAGAACTGCTGGTTATTTATTCAGGAAGCTGGCACTAACACAGTGCCAGTACAAACCCTGTAACATGAAAAGTGAGGCTTGTCTGAACCTAATATCAAATCCACCAATTTTACAATTAATAAGGCATTCAAAGTTTAAAAGACTCGGGTCAGCTCTTTCTGACCGACCCATCATATCCACATCAATAATGTAACAGTATGTACCAGTTTCCAATTTCCTCTCCTAAACTGGCTACAATATCTCTACAATTTCCCATGATCTTTTCCACAAAATAGGATAAGTGATATGATCCTTGATGATAAATGTACAAAATCTTTTGGTTCTACACCTCCTGTAGTTTGATAATGTGATGGAGCAACACATAGGCTTTGCATAAGTCTACCAATGACTTATGTTCTTACAGTCGTAAAATATCTTCATTTCCCAATTCAAACAACACAATTAATATTACAATTAATTGTTAATAATGTCAGTCTTACCACAGATTCAAGAAATAAACACAGGAACGATGACTAGCAACGATTCAGCACTGCTGCTTGCGTGACTATGAATCTTCTTAATATATTTACTTTAGTATTGATTCAAACTTCACACTCGTACATCGTCCTGACACTGGAAAGTTTCCTAGGCAAATGGCGTCCAGCCTGCTAAGTTTTTCGTATTATAAAATGCGTTGGCCAATGAGAATCTACTACTAAGCTTTTCAATTTGAATTTGAAAAATAAAGTCAAAATTACAGCCCAATTTCAAATGTACGTCGGTCACATTTTTGCATTAAAAGTTAAAAAGTAGACTTGCTTTTTGGCCTAACAAGTTTTCCTCTCACTCACTTCTTGACTTTCCACTGCTAAATATATTTCGTTTTAGGGCCATCCCATAATATCTCTCCCTCTTTCTACCCCCCTCTCAATCAGAGTTCATGCACCCTTGCTTTGCCCCATTTCCCCTAACGCGTCCAAAAAGTAACCGTTAGTGAATGCAGGGACGAGCGTCTGTTTGTCTGTGTGCACTAACTAATACAGTATTTTATCAATAACTTTCTTATTATCTGGGGGATTTTGTATTTTTAAACATATTATTTCTCAGGAGAAGATAAGCTATCACACTAACTAAGCTTTTGGGTCGTATTCCTGCAAATAAAGAATTCCATATATTTTCCATATGAGTTTCAATTTCTAACATTACATAAACACGCCATCCCTTTCCCGCTTTTGCGTTTTTCAAATCGAAACAACAAGTCTGTGACGTCATAAAATGTACCATTTTGCAAGAAACGAGGGCTGGGCGTGTGGTTACATGCCAACTGCATGGTTATGGAACGAACAAATATTTGACCCTGTGGCGTATTTTTCCATCGCCGCTAACAATACCGCCCGCGTTTCCTACAATTCTGTGTTTCAATCAACCAATGTCAAAAGGCGCAGTCTAAAAATACATTTTCCTATCTCCTCCTTTTTGGTCCGAAACAAGGCTTATTCTGTCAAAATTGTTACCAATAGTTCCAAGGTCACTGGCAAACGATAGTACCCTTACACTACGTTTCTGTCTTGCTAAAATCAGCGCGACGACTGGCGTGGGGGAAGAAGACGCGTCACAACCTAACTATTTTTATTTCTACTTTATCTTAACTCTATACTTACAAATAATAATTTTATCGGTGTATCAATGTAATTTTATCACAGATGCAGAGTTTCATCATACTCCTGCATCAATGCGGCCCTAATCCCTGTGGATGAGGCATCGCTGCGAAGAACGAAAGTCTTACTTGCAGTGGGTAGTCTTGGGATAGGGTAAGATGAAAATAATGTTTTAATGTTATCCAATGAAGATTGGCATTCTGTGGACCAGCGTACCATATTAGGTGACCCCTTCTTCAGAAGAGTTGAGAGAGGTGCAGTGTTAGACGATAGGTTTTGCACAAATCTTCCATAGAATTGTATTAAACATAAGAGACTACGGACTTGCTTTTTTGTCTTAGGCGTAGTGATGTTCAAAATCTTAGAAGTGTTATGGTCCTCCGTCCGTAAGAGACCATGACCCACACGGTGACCCAAAAAAGAAATCTCACTAAATCCAATATGGGCTTTGGATTGTTTGGCTGTAAGGTTATGAAAGCGTAGAGTAGATAACAGTTCATATAGACCCAAAAAGTGATTTTCCCAAGAATCACTAAAAAGACAAATATCGTCCAAGTACGCAATAACATCCGAACGATCTGAAAGGATACGACGCATCATGCGTACAAAAGTAGCTGGGGCATTCATAAGGCCGAAAAGCATGAAGTTCCATTGGAATAAACCCCTAGGTGTTGAGAAAGCAGTAAGAGGTTTGGCGCGTTCTGTAAGAGGAACTTGCCAATAACCTTTAGACAAGTCGAGTTTGGTAAAGTATCGAGAATTTGAAAGTTTAGTAAGGAGCTCTTCCAATAAAGGCATAGGTTCAGCATCAAATTTCGTCACCTGGTTTAGTTTGCGATAGTCGACGCAAAGACGTATGTTATTGTCTTTCTTTCTGACAATAACCATTGACGAAGAGTATGCCGAAGTAGATGGTTCAATTATTTTTAATTGAATCATTTCATCCAATTCTTTCTCGACTTGTGCCTGAAAGTGCAAAGAAATAGGATAAGGACAGACTCTGATAGGGTTGTAATCGGTGAGTATTATGTCATGTGACATAATTGATGTTTGTCCGGGAATGTCCGTAAGCACGTTCTTAAAAGTTTGTAACATAGAAGAGACTTGTCTCTGTTGTTCAGCAGATAACTCTGAAGAGATAGATACATCTTCCCATGATTCCTTAGAATGCAGTGGGATAACCGGAAGAGGGAGGTTCACATCGGAAAAGGTAGCCTCTTCCTCTTGAATTACCGACAGAGATGTGTAATGACCATGCGGTACCACCGGATCGTCTGTCACTTGGAAAATAGGTTGTAGGTAATCCGGTCTATCGTGAAATTCTGTTAACATGTTAATATGGAAGGTTTTATGCTTCCCATCGTCATCGACGACATAGTCGACATCAGAAATTCTAGAGATAACAGCATAAGGACCCTTCCATGAGATAAGAAGTCTGTTTTCCTTACAAGGGAGTAATACCAATGCCATGTCACCAGGACAAAGCTGTCGTAAACGCCTATTTTTATTTGCGAATTTCCTCGCCTTCTCCTTAGCAAATTCCGATTCAGAGGTAGCTAACCTACATGCTTCGATAATTTTCTTCCTTAAAGCAATTACATATTCGTAAGAGGATTGAGTTTCCTCGCTGATATCCTCAGCAGTTATTAAGGCATGCAGTAATGACATAGAACCGCGCGGTTGCGCGCCAAAGACGAGCTGGAATGGGGAAAAGCCTGTGTGCTCATTAGGGACTTCTCTATACGCAAAAAGGGCAGCTAGTAAAACCCTGTCCCAATCCTGAGGGTGATCCTCGGTTATCTTTCCTAGTAAACTCTTGAGCATTCTATTTAGACGTTCGACTAACCCGTTTGACATAGGATGATAGATACTACTCAAAGACATAGTGTCAGATATTAGTTGTGTGCCATGATCAGATAAGATTTCTTTTGGAAATCCTAGACGTGAGAATATTAACCAAAGAGCGTCTGCTATATCAGCAGTAGAAATACTCTTGAGAGGTATGGCCTTCGCCAACGGGTACACATGTCAATGCATGTTAGTATAAATTGGTGTCCTCTGGCAGACTTGATCTTAAAAGGACCAATAATGTCTATCGCCATCTTTTGAAAGGGATGGATAGGAATGTCCGCAGCCTGGATAGGTGCTGCATGGCGTGGACCTCGTGACTTCACTTCCTGACATATCTTGCAGGAGCGACAATAAATACGTATATCTTTATTCACGTGTGGCCAAAAGAAGGAAGCAAGAACCCTCGATTTAGTACGGGAAAATCCCATATGACCAGCACACTGAGAGTCGTGAGCATGTTGTAGAATTCGAACTCTCATACTCTTAGGTACTAGAGTTTGAGAATGTATAGACGCAACAGAGTCTTGTACCATAGTACTAGTACCCCATTCTTTGTCGCGATCCAAGATTAGCTATTTGTGTTAAGGTTTGGATTATCATTTTCAACTAGGCGAAAGAATTTTTCCAAAGAAGTGTCATTTTGTTGAAGTTTTATAAAAAACTCTCGGGAAATCACCGAGTGATCATCTTGGTTATGCACTTCATTAACTTCGACTGAAGGAGTCTGAGAAATATTTTGAGCTTGCGCTCTTGTAGTGACTGCATTAGCAGCTTGAATATTTTTCTCCTCCCAGATAGCAATTTCCTGTGGTGTACACTCTATAATTCCGTGTATACGTCCAACGATAAGATCCGCAATGGGATTTGGAAGTAAACATGCGTGGACCTGTCCCGTAAAAAAGGGAGTAGCTATATGAATAATAGCAGTCGGATACTTTTCAAGATTTTCCCCAAATGTGACACATTTCACCACCTTTCCAGTGGCACAAGATTGATTTATGAGAGATTGTCTAACCCCAATAGTTGTGCATCCAGAATCAAAAAGAACTGAGACTGGATCATTATTCACGAAACCTTTATGTAGGATAAGAGACCCTCTTCCGTCATGCGCAGCTGCTGCAGGGAGAGCGGGTAGAGGATGATCACAACTCAAAGTAGATATAGTTGTAGGTTCGAACAAAGTTGTGCATTGTGGGCACTTTGATGCTCTCTCGAAATTGAAAGCATAGCAAGCATTAGCATTAGCGGGTATTATTACCATTGTCACCCTGATTATTCATACATTGGGATTCTTGTTGAGCAGAGTAAACATGGCGGCATGACCTATTATTGTGTTGCAATTTACCGCGACTATTATTTTTCTTGAAATCATTGTTATTTTGTCTATTTAAACTATTGTTCTGGTCTGAACCAAAGTTTCCATGGTTGTGATTGACATTTTCACATTGATCAAAATATCTCTTAGAAGGGGTTTGTTGCCTCCCTGAAAAGTTATTATAGTTTCAATTACCTCTATTGTAGTAACCTCTCCTAAAGTGTCTATAATTATTAGGACCAAAATATTGAGGACTATTAGATTGTCTCCAGTTCCTAGAAGAAGAGTCATTACGAGAAGGATCTCCTTGGTTCTGTCGAAAATTATGATTACTCACTCTATTAAAGTTGCGCTGAGCACCTTAATATTTACGACGAAAATTAGGACCATATGGGGCTGCTGAAGCCACAGGTAACCCTTCTTTGACTTTAGAATTACTAACAGTTACATCTGGATGTGCAGTGACATATTGGCAACAATATTGTTCCATATCTTTCAAGTTTGTAGGCTTACGCTCATGTAAAAAGGCAAGAAAAGACTCATTAACTGATGACATGACTTTGTCACGAAGCAATAAGTCCATAAGGGCTTCATGTGTGTGTTCAGTCTTTGACAGCTCGACCCAACGTGAAAACGTTAGACGTTTCTTTGAGATAAAATCTGAAAATTCTACCCGAGTCTCTGGTAGCATAGTCTTAAGGCGAAGACGATAACCGTCTTCATTAAGCTGATATTTCTTTAATAAGGCCCTTTTGGCAACATCATAATTAAACTTGTCAGGGCCTTCTATCATACTTATAGTATTCAATGCTTCACCTTTAAGTATCTCCATTAGTTGTGCAACATATTGCGATTTGTCTACCTTATGAGTTTCGCATGAAAGTTCAAATCTATTTAGATAGAACGTTATATCGTCACAGGTAGAGTTGAAGGCAGGTAACTTGACCTTATAAGAACCAGCATTTGTCTTATTAGAAGTTGTTTGATTATTTGAATCATTTTGCAAATTACCCATATTTGCCAACTTTAATTTCTCCAACTCCAAAGCTAAAATTCTTTCCTCGTGTTCCATTTTCTGTTTTTCTTTTCTTTCTTCAGCTTCTAGCTTCTGTTTCCTCTCTTCAGCTTCTAGCTTCTGTTTCCTCTCTTCGGCTTCTCTTTGCTGCTGAATTTTTCTTTCCTCAGCCTCTAATTTCTTTTGTTTCATCTCCATTTGGATTTTTCTCTCATCTGCTTCTCTTTTTCTCTCACCTGCCTCTCTTTCTATTTTCTGTTCTTTTCTTCAGCCTTCTGCACCTTGGAATATTCAGCCATAGCAAATTCTTCTAATTTCTCTGCAGTCTTACCAAGGGCTTTCCCTTGCTCAATGAAATAATCTAAGGTAGACATTATGTCTAATAATATACTATAACACCTTGTATAATATATATTATCTCAGAAACTCACTATATCCCAACCTCAGTCGGAGACAAGTCTTTATCAAAGAATTTGTATAATAACCTGATTACAATATCACCAATAATCACCTCTATCTATAGTGCATTATACTATTAACAGTGCATTACCTAGTATGTATATAGACAGTGTATGACAAAATCAACTATACATACAAAAATAACAAGGACAGGATATCAATCACAAACGAAAACGTTCGCAGTTATCAACAAAAGAATAAAGCAGAACTAAAGAGGAATGTTACAAAACTTGTAATGATAGCTGCGAAATATAACGATAAGACAATAACAACACAGTGTATAAAAGAAAAGGTGTAAAGAAATAAATGATAGGAAGAGAAGGCGAACAAATACAAACAAATTAATCAAAACTAAAGAACAGAGAAAAAAAATATACGAAAACAACACTAACACATGTTGTCACAGCTAAACAAAAATAGCAACAAAAGTCGCTAGTGATTTCCACTGAGGGAAAATCACAATGGTCCCTAAAGAACGCTCACAGTAGGCCCTCGGTTAAGTGGGATGTACCCTACTGGAGTCACCGCCCAACCGAACCCGCGAAAATATAAACACCTATATAATATAAAAACAAAGAGACATGCAACATAAAACTCATCTCATCTCATAATCGTACCCTCTTCTACCCCGTGAAACGAAGTGTAGAGGGGACCCAAGTGCACAAGGCCCATGGGCGGGACATGTAATCGAAGTGACTTGGCAAACAGGTGATTAGCCCATTGTGCCCGAACTTGCCCTCATGTGTACTCATATTCGCTATAAAACCTCCGAACCATCGAGACGTCATTCCAGCCAAAATGGACAGAGCCTCATATACCCGAAGGTTTCGAGGGATGTCCTTCCTCATCTGCACAAAGGCATTTATAGAGGAACTCTCAGGACCCGTAGGTCTGAGGAAAAGAGCAAAATCTGTGACGGGCACAGCAGTCTTTGGTACTGGGAGGTCCCCACTCAGAGTGGTGCGCCACACACAGTCAGTAAAGACAAAGGTCGCCTGCGGCGGCAACATAAAACAAGGAATATAAATGGTATGTGTAGAGAGGAAGGTTCAACTACCACACATACAGAGGCACAGTTTACAAAACATATATATATAGCGAATATCTTAACTGGCGAAAAACTCCTGGCCTCGCCAAACACAACAATGATGTCCTCATCAACCACCACTCAGCGAAGAGACGATCTAACGCTGAAGGGGATACAACAACGATGAAAACAGGCACTGTCCTCCAAACTAACTGCCATGATGTACAATATCACACAGTTCAACGATAGGATGCTCCACCGCTGAAAGGTACAGCAACCCAAAGATGCAAGGTTTGGATAATCGAACGTACGTGGAAAATCTTGACAGCGAACGATAAAAAAAAATCTTGACTGTGCATCAATTTCCGCCCAGGAAACATGGATTTGATTTCACTTGTGACGCGAATGACACGGGTAACAGACCCTTAAAGCTGGCGACCACTGTAAAAACAATGGTACTAGGAAGATGATAACATCAGCAGGCCACAGATAACGTACTGGTGAGTTCTAGAAGTAGACCCTCACAGATAAAGAGTCACTTTGCAGACACTGGCAATGTAAGTTACTGTTCAGGTTGAAGGTGGTGTTGTACTGGTGTAGATAGAGGATAACGGACATCACGGGAACAGTACGTAAGGTACACTGTAACATATCCAGTATTTCGGGTTACAGTGAAACACATCGTATGACTATATTCTCCGCCTTCTCTTCTCCAGCGACACAATAGATGTATACAATTTTCTGGCCCTAGGCACTAATAATAATCTTGCTGCCTTCCATGGGCGCTATAACAGATGCCGTATAATGTTTTTCTGGGCCTAGGCACTAACAATATTCTTTTCGCCTTCCATAGCGCTCTAGCAGATGCCGTATAATGTTTTTCTGGGCCTAGGCACTAATAATATTCTTTTCGCCTTCCATGGCGCTCTTGCAGATGCCGTATAATGTTTTTCTGGGCCTAGGCGCTAATAATATTCTTTTCGTCTTCCATGGCGCTAAAGCAGATGCGGTATAATGCGTGGGCTCAAAATATAATCTCTTCTGTCCTTCCTCTGACCAAACACAATAGGTGCATCTATATAACGATACCCATAATCTTCCGAACTCTCTTCCACACTGGGAGAAAGTCGCCTTAGCCTCAGCCCACTAACTTAGGCTGATAGCATTAAATCATAAAGTACTTGACTGCTAAAATATATAGTTCAAAAGGGTATCTTTACCGTGACTGCCTTCAAGAATAACCCC
This sequence comes from Oreohelix idahoensis, assembly GCA_024509875.1. Taxonomy (NCBI): domain Eukaryota; kingdom Metazoa; phylum Mollusca; class Gastropoda; order Stylommatophora; family Oreohelicidae; genus Oreohelix; species Oreohelix idahoensis. Next base: position 59,921 of record JAMPIV010013022.1, on the reverse strand, counting down.
ACAAAACACACACGCCATCCTAGGCTCTCCAAAAATGTCAGAATTACATCAAAGGGGAAATCTCAACCCTTTCTCTAAACACACAAAGGACACTGTAATATGTTCACAGGGTCAGAGGAGAATCGCTGAACCTCTGTTCAGCTCCAAGATGCCCGGCCGACTCTCTCGAACAACAGCCTTTTCTCTCCGCGCCCAAATCTTAGCGCATGCGCAAATCAATCGCGCGACCTGAGTTCGTCTCAATACAGGAATATTCTCGAAGCTGTTCCAAGAAAATCTACGAACAGAACCTTATACGGGCATATATCTGGACACAGGTAAGACCAAGGGGATATAACCACTAAATCAACCTTATACCAGAGAATAAAACTACTGGTAAACTCTCTTTGACCACAAATATAAAAGGAAGTTTAAAGAGGGCACATAAAATCGAACTGACTCTTAACAATGACGCTCAAGCTTAAACTCAAAAAATAATTACAATCAAAACAGATGTTCTCAGTTAAGATTCAATTTAGACAAACTGAAAGATCCAGAAATCGCGGGAATCTTTGAGGCAACTGTTGGAAGAAAATTTGCAGCTCTCAACTTTCTGGAGGATGATATCAACTCAATCACAGAGAACATGAAAGACGTGCTCATTGAATCAGCAACAGAAATACTTGGTAAAAGAAAGAAAATAAACAAACCATGGGTTACAGATGACATTCTGAAGTTATGTGATACACGGTGGGAAATGAAAAAGGTTAAGAAAGAGGTTCCTGAAGCAGCATGCAATACAGTATGATGAATAAAAATATTAGAAAGAAAATGAAACAGGCCAAAGAAAAATGGGTAGCTGATCAATGTGAGTCCATTAATACGGGTGTCGTGAAATGACGTCTGTTTCACATCACGAATTCTAATATTCTGACCATACCGCGCACCATACATTGTAAAAAGATATGATACACCGACCAATGAAAACGCTTTCTTGGTACTGTGTTTACAACTGCTGGGAAATTAAAGATGGCAAGGCCCTATCTGTGTAACCTGATTAACTTCGGAATTTTACTACAACATTTTGGAAGAAGTACCACTTGAAAGAGAGTACCAACACAATATTAGGAATATTACTCTACCAGTAAGTAGTAATACTTTTACTAATAATATTATAGGACGGGAGAAATCTTAGGTTGAATGCACTCGAAGCTTCAGGTTATCCTAAATTTAGTAGTTTAAACTATGCATAACAGAAAATGCAAGAAGTAACCAAAAAGATTATTACCTAGATATGTAAAGCCTAATTCCAAGTATAATGTAAGCTTTAAATGACTAAAATCGCATCAGGAATAACGGAGTTAATTAAAAAAGCAATTTTCCTACATTGTACGATAAGCTAAAAGGTACCCACATTTTCTGATTTTGATTACATTCCTAGGGAGTTCCATCTCGTACGTCCGAGGTCAAACTATAAATAGACTGGCCAAATAAACTAGGTTTAGTCACTATTATTTGAAAGCACAGAAAGCTGGGGAAAGCAGTGCATATGTTAATGCCAGCGTTTGCCTTCTGCAATTGTTAGCAGACCTTAATCAACCATTGAGGGCTAGTCTGTGTGTGCCTGAGGGTTTAATCATATAACTTGAAAACCTACACCAAATAAGAAGAGGCATCTCTTAATGAAGTTGCAACGAATGCAGTGTCCAATTCTGAGGAAAAGTGCCTTCCATTTCGTGTGTAGCAGTGGGAAGATTTTCTTCTGAAGATTCCATCCAGCATTTTGAGGGAGCCATCTGCAGTGACTCAGTTAAGTTGCTCTCAATTATAAGGGGTGTCAGGCACAGAATTTCAGTGGCTAGCGCGCAGTGGCTAGACTCGTCGGCTTTGCGCAGGTGTGTGTCCGTAGTTGTGATGTGCGACGGAACGAACGGAATAATTTGTCTTTTCTTTGTTACTTTCGCAATTGCCTCTACGGCTGGCGGAGTTGTGGATTTTAAAGTTGCTACCATAAGTGAAATGGGTTCATTTTCGAAACAAGACAACAGAACTCCGCCAATGCCGGTCCCAAGCCCGGATGAAAAAGGAGGAGGGCGGCCTGCATGGAGGCCGTAAGGAGGCAGCCCCTCCACCATGCAAAGGCACAACAGGCCAATCACCTGTTTGCTTTAAAAACCATGATTACGCGAACTATAAGAGAGAAAACCGGACTGATTCTAAAGGCGACGAACTGGAACGGACTAAGGACTACGACTTATGGAACTTGGAACACAAGAAGTATAAATGGGAAGGAAGAGGAGCTGGTGGAAGAGATGAGGAAGACAAAACTAGAAATCCTGGCTATAACGGAAACGAAGAAAAAAGGACAAGGAGTCATGGATCTCGATGGCAACACGTTGCTCTACAGTGGTGTACCCATATCTGAAAGAGCTAAAGGGGGCGTGGGTTGCATTGTGGCCCAAAATCAAAAAGATAGTATCAAGGGATGGAACTTTGTCTCGGAGCGCATTATGGTTGTAAAACTAAAAGAAGGAGAAACCATAGTCAACCTGGTCATAGTGTATGGGCCAAATGAGGATGAGAGAGCAGAGGTCAAGGAGGAATTCTTCGAGCTGCTTCAAAGGACAGTGGATGACTGCCTAGATGAAGTTATTATGCTCGGAGATTTTAATGCCAGAGTTGGAAATGACCATGCTAGATGGGGTGGAGTTATCGGAAGATATGGAGAAGATACTCTCAATGACAATGGAAAGCGACTCCTTAGATTCTGCAGTTAGCAGAATCTGATCATTACAAACACAAAGTTCCCCCATAAGCGCATACATGCATACACTAGATGTGAACCAACCAAGAATGAGAAGTCAGTGATCGACTATGCCATTGTTCGGAGAAGCTCATTCAGATATGTCCGAGATGCAAGAGTCTGGAGGGGGCCAGAGATTGGAAGTGATCACTACCTGCTAACAATCAAACGAACAACTGAAAGAGTTGCTCAGCCTAGGAACTGCCCAACATCACGCAAGAAACCAAGTAAACGAGCAGGAGAAATGAGCATTAGGACCTACAAGCTGAGAGAGCCAGAAATTAAGACCAGATATCAGGGGCTTATTGCTACAGCAGTGAGCAACACAGAAGAAGGACCTGATGACTTGGAAACCCTCTGGAATAAATTCAAGGATATCATAAAGACAGCTGCTGCAGAAGCATGCAGTGAAGTCCGACTTGGGAACCAGAGAAAGAGGACACCTTGGTGGACAGAGGAAGTCAAAGAGAAAATAAGAGAGAAGAAAATGGCATGGAAACAATACTTAGGAGCTAAAAACACAACAGGACAAATGGAAAAATATAGAGAATATGTGACACTCAGAACAGAAGCAAAGAAAAAAGTGCTAGCAGCAAAACAGAAGTCCTGGGAAGAATTTGGAGAAAAGCTAGAAAAAGATGCACAAGAAAACCAGAAATTGTTCTATAAGACCCTAAAGAACATGAGGAAAGAAAAACAATGCCCTCTCAAATTTATAAAGGACAAGCAAGGCAAATTGCTTACTGCCCCGAAGGAAGTAATGGAAAGATGGAAAGAATATTTCTCAGACCTCCTGGATGGTGAGCATGATGAAGCATCAGAAATGATAACCACTGACACAGAAGAGGAAACCAATGATGGTGAAGATGACATAAAGATGGAAGAACTGAGGGCAGCACTAGAGAAAATCAAGATGGGCAAAGCAGCAGGGCATGATGGTATAACACCAGAAATGGTTAAGTACATGGGAGCATCAGGCGACCTATTACTCTTAAAGGTCCTACAGGCAGCGTGGTGCAACAAGACCATACCAAAGGATTGGGAGATTGCCATCATAACACCAATTTTCAAAAAGGGTGACAATCGACAATGTGGAAACCATAGAGGCATATCCCTTCTCAGTGTCCCTGGTAAAATCTACTCTAGAATCCTAGAGCAGAGACTCCGACGCCTAGCTGAGCCACAATTGGATGAGGTCCAGTGCGGATTCCGAGCAAACCGAAGTACTCAAGACCTAATCTTCACACTCAGACAGCTGAGTGAAAAGGCCCTTGAGTATGAGTGAGATCCATCTTTGTTTCATAGATCTGGAAAAGGCGTTTGACAGGGTCCCCTGGAGCAAACTTTGGGACTGTTTGGCAAGGAAGAATATTCCAGCACCTCTGATTCATGCTATACAGAGCTTCTACAAGTCTTGCAGAAATTATGTGAGGACAGCAAACCGTAAGTCAGAAGAGTTCAGGACCACCACTGGTGTAAGACAAGGTGATATCCTATCACCTTACCTCTTCATACTCCTTATGGACGATGTCATCAAGGCATGTAAGGAGAGAACAAGAAAGTATTCAGTGGGGTACTGGAAGATGAGACAGGTCTATATTTCGGAGCTGGCATTTGCTGATGATGTTGCCCTGATTGCTAAATCAGAGGCACATCTCCAATCCAACCTGCAAGTCTGGAAGGAAGAGCTGGAGAAGAGAGGGATGGTCATAAGCAGCTCTAAAACAAAATCCATGGTGATATCACGAGAAGAAAGAAAACATCAGATTAAGTTGGGAGAACAGGTCCTGGAGCAGGTTGACCACTTTAAATATCTCGGAGCTATTATAGACTACTCACTTATTGAAAAGATCAAACAAAACATAGAAGATAAGAAAGCCAAAATGATAAGTAGAAAGTTCATAGATCAACTAGCAAAACAAAGTCTGGCTGTCTACACTGATGGATCCAAGGGTGATAGTGGGCAACTAGGTGCAGGAGTTGTAATACCACAGTGGGGAATTAAAAAGAGCTACAGTGTAACTGAGGGGGCTTCGATTTTTACCGCAGAGATGGTAGCAATTCTAAAAAAGCCTAGAAATAATCGAAGATAATCCACCAGAAGCTGTTACGATATTTACAGACTCACTATCATCACTACAAGCACTAGAACACCCAGGTAAATGTAGCCGGCCAGACATAAATGAAGAAATTCTAGCAATTAATACATCACTAGGGAACAGAGGATGTAGTGTGAGGCTAGTGTGGGTTCCAGCACACATAGGTATAGCTGGTAATGAGTTGGCAGACCAGAACGCCAAGAATGGAAGAATAAGTAAAAACAATATAAGAGCAGCACTGGGAAGGTCGGAGATCAAGAGCCAAGTGAAGATAACTATAAACGAGGAATGGAAGAAAAGTAGAAAAGGCAGACACGCGTTCAAACTGCTGAAAGAACCAACGAGGACGTGCCAGGTCAGAGAAGAATAAAAGATACCATCAAACAAAAAACTGTGGCGTCTCCGTCTCGGTGCAGCATACTTTATGCTAGAAGAACCACACTGCCTAGAATGTCAGGAAAAGAATGACATAGACCACTACCTGATCCAATGTAAAAAGTATGAACAACAAAGGCTTGAATTAAAAACTTACTATAAAAATCACAATATAGACTTGACAGGTGATAAGGTTTTAAGTATAGATGCCCCAAGAGATGCCCAATCAATACTTAAAAGATATATACATAAAACAAAGGAAAACATATAAGGTTAGTTACAAAAAAAAACACACACACACACAAAATATTGTATTGCTGACATAGTCTGTGAAGTGTTACTCTTAGGTCATCCAGTTCAGCAATTATTTGACTTTTAAGTGTTGTAATCACTGACAGCTGACGTCTATTCAGAGCTATAGAGTTCAACCAGTTGTCGTCACTCTTCCCCTCAGACATTTCATATGGACTCTACACTTAGGTTGTTTATTCGCTATTGTCCTTTGTCATATTTCTAGGATACATGCATCGCACTTATGGAGATGTCTGTTGATATGAAGTACGATATCCCTGGAGCTATTCCATTACAGGCTCTTCCTACTCCCCAACCTATGTCCACTGTTCTGACATGATATTCTATATAGTCCTTTCATTAAATGTTCATATTATTAGACCTCATTTATTTTGTGTAGGTCTATGCTGTATTTATACTGACCATGATTGTTTTGACATGACATTTTGTTTTATATTTTTTGGTTATATTTGAGTTTGCTATGTATATTGTTTTTGGGTTTTGATAGAATTAAAATGTCTCCCGTTAGGATACATTTTTGTAGCCCCAGGACGTATGTCACCGGAGGGCCTATGTTTAACGCTAGCTAACACGTTAACCGTATTTGTAACAGTAGTAAAAGATCTTGAGCAAGATTAGTTGGTAAGATAACTTCACTGGTCGAGCTCGACCAATGAAATCGTTGATAGCTATTTCTGACCATCGCTGTCAGAACACAGCTCAGTCACGCAGTTCACTGTTCAAGTAGGCAGACGTGTTCACGGGAGAAGGTTGAATACCTTAGTGCGGCCCCGTGATATTTAAAGGTTGTGTAGTTAACCTCTGGGCAAGAAAATATCTGACCACTGAAAGATTGAATGTTTTCACAAGTTATGTTTTTCCAGGAGATGTGTTTTCAGTGTATTGGGCAAGTATTTGCTTGATTAATATGATCTCGATTCGAATTGAATAAGTACTTTGCTAAGTTATGTAATTTAGAACGAGACTCCAGGCAAAGCCTATCGACATGTTAGCGGAGTCAAGCAGACATGTTGTTATGTTGATGTCCTTTTTGCAGAGAGCTCATGCTTCATGTAACCCACAGGCGTTCTGGCCGCTGATAGCCAGGTTATTCAATTGTATAATGAACATTGCCTTTTAATCTACTAATAAACTGTTTTCCATGACTTATTGCTGTTACTTACTCAAGTATGGAAGCACTAGGAAGATACAAATGATCACTGACAACTTACGTGAGTAAAAAAAGGACCTGGTCTTGAACCAACATTCATTTGGGTAACTCCATCTCTGGCAGTCGCCAGTTACCACCCACAAGATATATAAGTAAACCAGTAGACACTACGATCACTAGGAATTTCAATATTAATGAACTCAGAAGAAATATGTACCACCTGGACAGATTGTTATAACAGTCCCATAAGATTATTGTGATGCAGTAACCAGCCCACAGCAGTTACACATTTCTAGGGCTTTCCACAACACCTGGTGTGGAACGGATCCATAAGCATTCGCTAGATCCAACCAGATTACATGGAGGTTTGTCCTGTCAGACTTTGCCATATGGATTGCTTCCCAGATCATTGTGGCATGCTCTAGACATCCTGGTGTACCTGGGATACCTCCTTTCTGAATGGTAGTGTCAATGTACCTATTTGCCAGGAGGTATGTAGTGAGTCTTTTCGCCATCACTGAGAAGAATATCTTCTCTTCCACATTGAGTAGTGAGATTGGCCTGAACTGACTGATGTCTGTGGAATTTTGTTCCTTCGGGATGTAGACTCCGTTGCCTTTCTCCATTCCTTGCTTACAAGCTGGGTTTTCCACGCATTCTTCAGTAAACGGAGCAGTCGTTTGAGCACCTCAGGGCATGTCTTATACACCACATATGGAACACCATTAGGACCTGGAGCTGACTTACACCGAGCTTTCTGGACAATGCTTTCTACCTCTTGCACCGTTGGGGGCTTGGTGTTAAATTCAGCTCCTGGCTTACTCGGCCATTTAAGGCCTGCCATGCTGCTGAGCGGCTCATCTTTGCGACCATCTGAATATGTCATTCTAAGGTGTTCTTCCAGGTCTTCTTTCCTGGTGTTTAGCGTACCCGACCGTGGCTGCTCAAACAGTTCTTTGGCAAACTTGAAGGGCTCCCTAAAGAATCGTTCCCTATCCCTTCGAGTCTTCCTTCTCTTCCTGCACAACCTTTCTGCTCTACAGAGGGCATTATGTTGGCCTTTCAGGTGCTCCCAAACTTGTCGTAACCCTTCCTTCTCTGTGGCAACTGCGTTCTTGAACAGTTTTCGGGCATGCTTCTTCTGTTTCCTGATTTCTTCTATTTTAATTTGTCTTCTACTTTTTTCGTGTTGAGTTACTTTCCCTTGCCTCCCTCACTCCGAACACTTTGCGAATGTGCAGACATATTATGTAGCCGAAGATTTCCAGCTTCTTCTCCAAAGTTATCTGCTTCAGGTTGTTATCCAACTCTTTTGCCAAGGCTCCGTCCAGCTGTTCCCAAAGCCCTTTTGCACTGGCAGGTGGAAACTTGATTGCATCTCTCTTCCCGATCCAAGAAGTGTGTGAGATCATCATTTGGAAGATCAACTTGAATGTACTCAGCACTGTGGATTGACTCCTGGCTGTGTTCTTCTAACGTCTTATCCGTCGAGACAGAGCGCTGTTGATCTCCCCCAGATGACCTCCCACACCCCTTTTTCGTTCTGTGGATTTTCATTCCTCTCTGACTAGAGAATTCCCTACCACAGGCACATGGAAATTCCAGGCGTTGTTCAGAGCTCGAAGTCCGTGTAACGGGTCTGGTCGATTCCAATGAGGCGCCTGTGGATTCATCACCCTCCCCCCTTTCGGTGAATCCTGGGGGCATCTATTATTTTTGGGTTCTGTAGCAATTGAATACAGCTTACGGGGTGCTAACCCGGTCAGCCGGTTTCTAGTCTTTCCCAGTGACATCTGTCTTTCCAGAAGTCAATCGGTCTTTTCCCGATCGTCACTGGTTTGACCATACAACTATGATAGGGAACTCTTTACAGAGCGATACAACAGGAAGCAATTTGATCATCAGAAGTAGTCCCCCCGTCCGACAAGTGTTTCGGCCCTATATACTCCTTTAGACTCTAAGGGGGGCGGGCTCACTTGGGTCATGACTCCCAAGCGACTCAGCCTCCTGTTGTCTTACTTACTTACTTAGTCGTTCCCCTTCTACCGTGAGGTGTAGAGGTTTGGAAGAGAGAGCGCCAGACCATTCTATCAGCTGTCTTCTTCCTGGCCTGGTTCCATTCTAGTCCTCGGTCCTTCAAAGATTGTCTAATGTTGTCCTCCCAGCGGACTCTGGGTCGTCCTGGAGGTCTGGATCCCTGGCTCTTTGTTTCCCATGCTTGTCGTGGTAGCCGATCTTCTCCCATTCTGCAGACATGGCCAAACCATCTTAGTTGGGACTGTTCTATTTGGGTCTGCAGCGGATGGGATTTTAGGCCTTGACGGATCGTCTGGTTGCGGACCATGTCTCTTCTTGTTACTTCAACCACTTTCCTCAGATACCTCATTTCTGAGGTTTGGATCTGGCTTTTGTGGGTTGTAGTCATTGCCCACGACTCGCATCCATATGTCAAAACTGGGACATAGGTGGAGCGGTATACAGCCATCTTCGTTTTCTTACCAACCTCTTTCTTGCTGAGGAATCCACGATTTATGGCCTGAAAAAGTCTCCCAGCCGCTGCTTTTCGAGTGGCCAACTCTTCTTTGATACCTCCCTTTCGGTCTATAATAGCTCCGAGATATTTAAAGTGGTCAACCTGCTCCAGGACCTGTTCTCCCAACTTAATCTGATGTTTTCTTTCTTCTCGTGATATCACCATGGATTTTGTTTTAGAGCTGCTTATGACCATCCCTCTCTTCTCCAGCTCTTCCTTCCAGGCTTGCAGGTTGGATTGGAGATGTGCCTCTGATTTAGCAATCAGGGCAACATCATCAGCAAATGCCAGCTCCGAAATATAGACCTGTCTCATCTTCCAGTACCCCACTGAATACTTTCTTGTTCTCTCCTTACATGCCTTGATGACATCGTCCATAAGGAGTATGAAGAGGTAAGGTGATAGGATATCACCTTGTCTTACACCAGTGGTGGTCCTGAACTCTTCTGACTTATGGTTTGCTGTCCTCACATAATTTCTGCAAGACTTGTAGAAGCTCTGTATAGCATGAATCAGAGGTGCTGGAATATTCTTCCTTGCCAAACAGTCCCAAAGTTTGCTCCAGGGGACCCTGTCAAACGCCTTTTCCAGATCTATGAAACAAAGATGGATCTCACTCATACTCAAGGGCCTTTTCACTCAGCTGTCTGAGTGTGAAGATTAGGTCTTGAGTACTTCGGTTTGCTCGGAATCTGCACTGGACCTCATCCAATAGTGGCTCAGCTAGGCGTCGGAGTCTCTTCTCTAGGATTCTAGAGTAGATTTTACCAGGGACACTGAGAAGGGATATGCCTCTATGGTTTCCACATTGTCGATTGTCACCCTTTTTGAAAATTGGTGTTATGATGGCAATCTCCCAATCCTTTGGTATGGTCTTGTTGCACCACGCTGCCTGTAGGACCTTTAAGAGTAATAGGTCGCCTGATGCTCCCATGTACTTAACCATTTCTGGTGTTATACCATCATGCCCTGCTGCTTTGCCCATCTTGATTTTCTCTAGTGCTGCCCTCAGTTCTTCCATCTTTATGTCATCTTCACCATCATTGGTTTCCTCTTCTGTGTCAGTGGTTATCATTTCTGATGCTTCATCATGCACACCATCCAGGAGTTCTGAGAAATATTCTTTCCATCTTTCCATTACTTCCTTCGGGGCAGTAAGCAATTTGCCTTGCTTGTCCTTTATAAATTTGAGAGGGCATTGTTTTTCTTTCCTCATGTTCTTTAGGGTCTTATAGAACAATTTCTGGTTTTCTTGTGCATCTTTTTCTAGCTTTTCTCCAAATTCTTCCCAGGACTTCTGTTTTGCTGCTAGCACTTTTTTCTTTGCTTCTGTTCTGAGTGTCACATATTCTCTATATTTTTCCATTTGTCCTGTTGTGTTTTTAGCTCCTAAGTATTGTTTCCATGCCATTTTCTTCTCTCTTATTTTCTCTTTGACTTCCTCTGTCCACCAAGGTGTCCTCTTTCTCTGGTTCCCAAGTCGGACTTCACTGCATGCTTCTGCAGCAGCTGTCTTTATGATATCCTTGAATTTATTCCAGAGGGTTTCCAAGTCATCAGGTCCTTCTTCTGTGTTGCTCACTGCTGTAGCAATAAGCCCCTGATATCTGGTCTTAATTTCTGGCTCTCTCAGCTTGTAGGTCCTAATGCTCATTTCTCCTGCTCGTTTACTTGGTTTCTTGCGTGATGTTGGGCAGTTCCTAGGCTGAGCAACTCTTTCAGTTGTTCGTTTGATTGTTAGCAGGTAGTGATCACTTCCAATCTCTGGCCCCCTCCAGACTCTTGCATCTCGGACATATCTGAATGAGCTTCTCCGAACAATGGCATAGTCGATCACTGACTTCTCATTCTTGGTTGGTTCACATCTAGTGTATGCATGTATGCGCTTATGGGGGAACTTTGTGTTTGTAATGATCAGATTCTGCTAACTGCAGAATCTAAGGAGTCGCTTTCCATTGTCATTGAGAGTATCTTCTCCATATCTTCCGATAACTCCACCCCATCTAGCATGGTCATTTCCAACTCTGGCATTAAAATCTCCGAGCATAATAACTTCATCTAGGCAGTCATCCACTGTCCTTTGAAGCAGCTCGAAGAATTCCTCCTTGACCTCTGCTCTCTCATCCTCATTTGGCCCATACACTATGACCAGGTTGACTATGGTTTCTCCTTCTTTTAGTTTTACAACCATAATGCGCTCCGAGACAAAGTTCCATCCCTTGATACTATCTTTTTGATTTTGGGCCACAATGCAACCCACGCCCCCTTTAGCTCTTTCAGATATGGGTACACCACTGTAGAGCAACGTGTTGCCATCGAGATCCATGACTCCTTGTCCTTTTTTCTTCGTTTCCGTTATAGCCAGGATTTCTAGTTTTGTCTTCCTCATCTCTTCCACCAGCTCCTCTTCCTTCCCATTTATACTTCTTGTGTTCCAAGTTCCATAAGTCGTAGTCCTTAGTCCGTTCCAGTTCGTCGCCTTTAGAATCAGTCCGGTTTTCTCTCTTGTAGTTCGCGTAATCATGGTTTAAAGCAAACAGGTGATTGGCCTGTTGTGCCTTTGCATGGTGGAGGGGCTGCCTCCTTACGGCCTCCATGCAGGCCGCCCTCCTCCTTTTTCATCCGGGCTTGGGACCGGCATTGGCGGAGTTCTGTTGTCTTGTTTCGAAAATGAACCCATTTCACTTATGGTAGCAACTTTAAAATCCACAACTCCGCCAGCCGTAGAGGCAATTGCGAAAGTAACAAAGAAAAGACAAATTATTCCGTTCGTTCCGTCGCACATCACAACTACGGACACACACCTGCGCAAAGCCGACGAGTCTAGCCACTGCGCGCTAGCCACTGAAATTCTGTGCCTGACACCCCTTATAATTGAGAGCAACTTAACTGAGTCACTGCAGATGGCTCCCTCAAAATGCTGGATGGAATCTTCAGAAGAAAATCTTCCCACTGCTACACACGAAATGGAAGGCACTTTTCCTCAGAATTGGCACTGCATTCGTTGCAACTTCATTAAGAGATGCCTCTTCTTATTTGGTGTAGGTTTTCAAGTTATATGATTAAACCCTCAGGCACACACAGACTAGCCCTCAATGGTTGATTAAGGTCTGCTAACAATTGCAGAAGGCAAACGCTGGCATTAACATATGCACTGCTTTCCCCAGCTTTCTGTGCTTTCAAATAATAGTGACTAAACCTAGTTTATTTGGCCAGTCTATTTATAGTTTGACCTCGGACGTACGAGATGGAACTCCCTAGGAATGTAATCAAAATCAGAAAATGTGGGTACCTTTTAGCTTATCGTACAATGTAGGAAAATTGCTTTTTTAATTAACTCCGTTATTCCTGATGCGATTTTAGTCATTTAAAGCTTACATTATACTTGGAATTAGGCTTTACATATCTAGGTAATAATCTTTTTGGTTACTTCTTGCATTTTCTGTTATGCATAGTTTAAACTACTAAATTTAGGATAACCTGAAGCTTCGAGTGCATTCAACCTAAGATTTCTCCCGTCCTATAATATTATTAGTAAAAGTATTACTACTTACTGGTAGAGTAATATTCCTAATATTGTGTTGGTACTCTCTTTCAAGTGGTACTTCTTCCAAAATGTTGTAGTAAAATTCCGAAGTTAATCAGGTTACACAGATAGGGCCTTGCCATCTTTAATTTCCCAGCAGTTGTAAACACAGTACCAAGAAAGCGTTTTCATTGGTCGGTGTATCATATCTTTTTACAATGTATGGTGCGCGGTATGGTCAGAATATTAGAATTCGTGATGTGAAACAGACGTCATTTCACGACACCCGTATTAATGGACTCACATTGATCAGCTACCCATTTTTCTTTGGCCTGTTTCATTTTCTTTCTAATATTTTTATTCATCATACTGTATTGCATGCTGCTTCAGGAACCTCTTTCTTAACCTTTTTCATTTCCCACCGTGTATCACATAACTTCAGAATGTCATCTGTAACCCATGGTTTGTTTATTTTCTTTCTTTTACCAAGTATTTCTGTTGCTGATTCAATGAGCACGTCTTTCATGTTCTCTGTGATTGAGTTGATATCATCCTCCAGAAAGTTGAGAGCTGCAAATTTTCTTCCAACAGTTGCCTCAAAGATTCCCGCGATTTCTGGATCTTTCAGTTTGTCTAAATTGAATCTTAACTGAGAACATCTGTTTTGATTGTAATTATTTTTTGAGTTTAAGCTTGAGCGTCATTGTTAAGAGTCAGTTCGATTTTATGTGCCCTCTTTAAACTTCCTTTTATATTTGTGGTCAAAGAGAGTTTACCAGTAGTTTTATTCTCTGGTATAAGGTTGATTTAATGGTTATATCCCCTTGGTCTTACCTGTGTCCAGATATATGCCCGTATAAGGTTCTGTTCGTAGATTTTCTTGGAACAGCTTCGAGAATATTCCTGTATTGAGACGAACTCAGGTCGCGCGATTGATTTGCGCATGCGCTAAGATTTGGGCGCGGAGAGAAAAGGCTGTTGTTCGAGAGAGTCGGCCGGGCATCTTGGAGCTGAACAGAGGTTCAGCGATTCTCCTCTGACCCTGTGAACATATTACAGTGTCCTTTGTGTGTTTAGAGAAAGGGTTGAGATTTCCCCTTTGATGTAATTCTGACATTTTTGGAGAGCCTAGGATGGCGTGTGTTTTGTGGGGTTATTCTTGAAGGCAGTCACGGTAAAGATACCCTTTTGAACTATATATTTTAGCAGTCAAGTACTTTATGATTTAATGCTATCAGCCTAAGTTAGTGGGCTGAGGCTAAGGCGACTTTCTCCCAGTGTGGAAGAGAGTTCGGAAGATTATGGGTATCGTTATATAGATGCACCTATTGTGTTTGGTCAGAGGAAGGACAGAAGAGATTATATTTTGAGCCCACGCATTATACCGCATCTGCTTTAGCGCCATGGAAGACGAAAAGAATATTATTAGCGCCTAGGCCCAGAAAAACATTATACGGCATCTGCAAGAGCGCCATGGAAGGCGAAAAGAATATTATTAGTGCCTAGGCCCAGAAAAACATTATACGGCATCTGCTAGAGCGCTATGGAAGGCGAAAAGAATATTGTTAGTGCCTAGGCCCAGAAAAACATTATACGGCATCTGTTATAGCGCCATGGAAGGCAGCAAGATTATTATTAGTGCCTAGGGCCAGAAAATTGTATACATCTATTGTGTCGCTGGAGAAGAGAAGGCGGAGAATATAGTCATACGATGTGTTTCACTGTAACCCGAAATACTGGATATGTTACAGTGTACCTTACGTACTGTTCCCGTGATGTCCGTTATCCTCTATCTACACCAGTACAACACCACCTTCAACCTGAACAGTAACTTACATTGCCAGTGTCTGCAAAGTGACTCTTTATCTGTGAGGGTCTACTTCTAGAACTCACCAGTACGTTATCTGTGGCCTGCTGATGTTATCATCTTCCTAGTACCATTGTTTTTACAGTGGTCGCCAGCTTTAAGGGTCTGTTACCCGTGTCATTCGCGTCACAAGTGAAATCAAATCCATGTTTCCTGGGCGGAAATTGATGCACAGTCAAGATTTTTTTTTATCGTTCGCTGTCAAGATTTTCCACGTACGTTCGATTATCCAAACCTTGCATCTTTGGGTTGCTGTACCTTTCAGCGGTGGAGCATCCTATCGTTGAACTGTGTGATATTGTACATCATGGCAGTTAGTTTGGAGGACAGTGCCTGTTTTCATCGTTGTTGTATCCCCTTCAGCGTTAGATCGTCTCTTCGCTGAGTGGTGGTTGATGAGGACATCATTGTTGTGTTTGGCGAGGCCAGGAGTTTTTCACCAGTTAAGATATTCGCTATATATATATGTTTTGTAAACTGTGCCTCTGTATGTGTGGTAGTTGAACCTTCCTCTCTACACATACCATTTATATTCCTTGTTTTATGTTGCCGCCGCAGGCGACCTTTGTCTTTACTGACTGTGTGTGGCGCACCACTCTGAGTGGGGACCTCCCAGTACCAAAGACTGCTGTGCCCGTCACAGATTTTGCTCTTTTCCTCAGACCTACGGGTCCTGAGAGTTCCTCTATAAATGCCTTTGTGCAGATGAGGAAGGACATCCCTCGAAACCTTCGGGTATATGAGGCTCTGTCCATTTTGGCTGGAATGACGTCTCGATGGTTCGGAGGTTGTATAACGAATATGAGTACACATGAGGGCAAGTTCGGGCACAATGGGCTAATCACCTGTTTGCCAAGTCACTTCGATTACATGTCCCGCCCATGGGCCTTGTGCACTTGGGTCCCCTCTACACTTCGTTTCACGGGGTAGAAGAGGGTACGATTATGAGATGAGATGAGTTTTATGTTGCATGTCTCTTTGTTTTTATATTTATATAGGTGTGTATATTTTCGCGGGTTCGGTTGGGCGGTGACTCCAGTAGGGTACATCCCACTTAACCGAGGGCCTACTGTGAGCGTTCTTTAGGGACCATTGTGATTTTCCCTCAGTGGAAATCACTAGCGACTTTTGTTGCTATTTTTGTTTAGCTGTGACAACATGTGTTAGTGTTGTTTTCGTATATTTTTTTTCTCTGTTCTTTAGTTTTGATTAATTTGTTTGTATTTGTTCGCCTTCTCTTCCTATCATTTATTTCTTTACACCTTTTCTTTTATACACTGTGTTGTTATTGTCTTATCGTTATATTTCGCAGCTATCATTACAAGTTTTGTAACATTCCTCTTTAGTTCTGCTTTATTCTTTTGTTGATAACTGCGAACGTTTTCGTTTGTGATTGATATCCTGTCCTTGTTATTTTTGTATGTATAGTTGATTTTGTCATACACTGTCTATATACATACTAGGTAATGCACTGTTAATAGTATAATGCACTATAGATAGAGGTGATTATTGGTGATATTGTAATCAGGTTATTATACAAATTCTTTGATAAAGACTTGTCTCCGACTGAGGTTGGGATATAGTGAGTTTCTGAGATAATATATATTATACAAGGTGTTATAGTATATTATTAGACATAATGTCTACCTTAGATTATTTCATTGAGCAAGGGAAAGCCCTTGGTAAGACTGCAGAGAAATTAGAAGAATTTGCTATGGCTGAATATTCCAAGGTGCAGAGGCTGAAGAAAAGAACAGAAAATAGAAAGAGAGGCAGGTGAGAGAAAAAGAGAAGCAGATGAGAGAAAAATCCAAATGGAGATGAAACAAAAGAAATTAGAGGCTGAGGAAAGAAAAATTCAGCAGCAAAGAGAAGCCGAAGAGAGGAAACAGAAGCTAGAAGCTGAAGAGAGGAAACAGAAGCTAGAAGCTGAAGAAAGAAAAGAAAAACAGAAAATGGAACACGAGGAAAGAATTTTAGCTTTGGAGTTGGAGAAATTAAAGTTGGCAAATATGGGTAATTTGCAAAATGATTCAAATAATCAAACAACTTCTAATAAGACAAATGCTGGTTCTTATAAGGTCAAGTTACCTGCCTTCAACTCTACCTGTGACGATATAACGTTCTATCTAAATAGATTTGAACTTTCATGCGAAACTCATAAGGTAGACAAATCGCAATATGTTGCACAACTAATGGAGATACTTAAAGGTGAAGCATTGAATACTATAAGTATGATAGAAGGCCCTGACAAGTTTAATTATGATGTTGCCAAAGGGGCCTTATTAAAGAAATATCAGCTTAATGAAGACGGTTATCGTCTTCGCCTTAAGACTATGCTACCAGAGACTCGGGTAGAATTTTCAGATTTTATCTCAAAGAAACGTCTAACGTTTTCACGTTGGGTCGAGCTGTCAAAGACTGAACACACACATGAAGCCCTTATGGACTTATTGCTTCGTGACAAAGTCATGTCATCAGTTAATGAGTCTTTTCTTGCCTTTTTACATGAGCGTAAGCCTACAAACTTGAAAGATATGGAACAATATTGTTGCCAATATGTCACTGCACATCCAGATGTAACTGTTAGTAATTCTAAAGTCAAAGAAGGGTTACCTGTGGCTTCAGCAGCCCCATATGGTCCTAATTTTCGTCGTAAATATTAAGGTGCTCAGCGCAACTTTAATAGAGTGAGTAATCATAATTTTCGACAGAACCAAGGAGATCCTTCTCGTAATGACTCTTCTTCTAGGAACTGGAGACAATCTAATAGTCCTCAATATTTTGGTCCTAATAATTATAGAAACTTTAGGAGAGGTTACTACAATAGAGGTAATTGAAACTATAATAACTTTTCAGGGAGGCAACAAACCCCTTCTAAGAGATAATTTGATCAATGTGAAAATGTCAATCACAACCATGGAAACTTTGGTTCAGACCAGAACAATAGTTTAAATAGACAAAATAACAATGATTTCAAGAAAAATAATAGTCGCGGTAAATCGCAACACAATAATAGGTCATGCCTCCATGTTTACTCTGCTCAACAAGAATCCCAATGTATGAATAATCAGGGTGACAATGGTAATAATACCCGCTAATGCTAATGCTTGCTATGCTTTCGATTTCGAGAGAGCATCAAAGTGCCCACAATGCACAACTTTGTTCGAACCTACAACTATATCTACTTTGAGTTGTGATCATCCTCTACCCGCTCTCCCTGCAGCAGCTGCGCATGACGGAAGAGGGTCTCTTATCCTACATAAAGGTTTCGTGAATAATGATCCAGTCTCAGTTCTTTTTGATTCTGGATGCACAACTATTGGGGTTAGACAATCTCTCATAAATCAATCTTGTGCCACTGGAAAGGTGGTGAAATGTGTCACATTTGGGGAAAATCTTGAAAAGTATCCGACTGCTATTATTCATATAGCTACTCCCTTTTTTACGGGACAGGTCCACGCATGTTTACTTCCAAATCCCATTGCGGATCTTATCGTTGGACGTATACACGGAATTATAGAGTGTACACCACAGGAAATTGCTATCTGGGAGGAGAAAAATATTCAAGCTGCTAATGCAGTCACTACAAGAGCGCAAGCTCAAAATATTTCTCAGACTCCTTCAGTCGAAGTTAATGAAGTGCATAACCAAGATGATCACTCGGTGATTTCCCGAGAGTTTTTTATAAAACTTCAACAAAATGACACTTCTTTGGAAAAATTCTTTCGCCTAGTTGAAAATGATAATCCAAACCTTAACACAAATAGCTAATCTTGGATCGCGACAAAGAATGGGGTACTAGTACGTATGGTACAAGACTCTGTTGCGTCTATACATTCTCAAACTCTAGTACCTAAGAGTATGAGAGTTCGAATTCTACAACATGCTCACGACTCTCAGTGTGCTGGTCATATGGGATTTTCCCGTACTAAATCGAGGGTTCTTGCTTCCTTCTTTTGGCCACACGTGAATAAAGATATACGTATTTATTGTCGCTCCTGCAAGATATGTCAGGAAGTGAAGTCACGAGGTCCACGCCATGCAGCACCTATCCAGGCTGCGGACATTCCTATCCGTCCATTTCAAAAGATGGCGATAGACATTATTGGTCCTTTTAAGATCAAGTCTGCCAGAGGACACCAATTTATACTAACATGCATTGACATGTGTACCCGTTGGCGAAGGCCATACCTCTCAAGAGTATTTCTACTGCTGATATAGCAGACGCTCTTTGGTTAATATTCTCACGTCTAGGATTTCCAAAAGAAATCTTATCTGATCATGGCACACAACTAATATCTGACACTATGTCTTTGAGTAGTATCTATCATCCTATGTCAAACGGGTTAGTCGAACGTCTAAATAGAATGCTCAAGAGTTTACTAGGAAAGATAACCGAGGATCACCCTCAGGATTGGGACAGGGTTTTACTAGCTGCCCTTTTTGCGTATAGAGAAGTCCCTAATGAGCACACAGGCTTTTCCCCATTCCAGCTCGTCTTTGGCGCGCAACCGCGCGGTTCTATGTCATTACTGCATGCCTTAATAACTGCTGAGGATATCAGCGAGGAAACTCAATCCTCTTACGAATATGTAATTGCTTTAAGGAAGAAAATTATCGAAGCATGTAGGTTAGCTACCTCTGAATCGGAATTTGCTAAGGAGAAGGCGAGGAAATTCGCAAATAAAAATAGGCGTTTACGACAGCTTTGTCCTGGTGACATGGCATTGGTATTACTCCCTTGTAAGGAAAACAGACTTCTTATCTCATGGAAGGGTCCTTATGCTGTTATCTCTAGAATTTCTGATGTCGACTATGTCGTCGATGACGATGGGAAGCATAAAACCTTCCATATTAACATGTTAACAGAATTTCACGATAGACCGGATTACCTACAACCTGTTTTCCAAGTGACAGACGATCCGGTGGTACCGCATGGTCATTACACATCTCTGTCGGTAATTCAAGAGGAAGAGGCTACCTTTTCCGATGTGAACCTCCCTCTTCCGGTTATCCCACTGCATTCTAAGGAATCATGGGAAGATGTATCTATCTCTTCAGAGTTATCTGCTGAACAACAGAGACAAGTCTCTTCTATGTTACAAACTTTTAAGAACGTGCTTACGGACATTCCCGGACAAACATCAATTATGTCACATGACATAATACTCACCGATTACAACCCTATCAGAGTCTGTCCTTATCCTATTTCTTTTGCACTTTCAGGCACAAGTCGAGAAAGAATTGGATGAAATGATTCAATTAAAAATAATTGAACCATCTACTTCGGCATACTCTTCGTCAATGGTTATTGTCAGAAAGAAAGACAATAACATACGTCTTTGCGTCGACTATCGCAAACTAAACCAGGTGACGAAATTTGATGCTGAACCTATGCCTTTATTGGAAGAGCTCCTTACTAAACTTTCAAATTCTCGATACTTTACCAAACTCGACTTGTCTAAAGGTTATTGGCAAGTTCCTCTTACAGAACGCGCCAAACCTCTTACTGCTTTCTCAACACCTAGGGGTTTATTCCAATGGAACTTCATGCTTTTCGGCCTTATGAATGCCCCAGCTACTTTTGTACGCATGATGCGTCGTATCCTTTCAGATCGTTCGGATGTTATTGCGTACTTGGACGATATTTGTCTTTTTAGTGATTCTTGGGAAAATCACCTTTTGGGTCTATATGAACTGTTATCTACTCTACGCTTTCATAACCTTACAGCCAAACAATCCAAAGCCCATATTGGATTTAGTGAGATTTCTTTTTTGGGTCACCGTGTGGGTCATGGTCTCTTACGGACGGAGGACCATAACACTTCTAAGATTTTGAACATCACTACGCCTAAGACAAAAAAGCAAGTCCGTAGTCTCTTATGTTTAATACAATTCTATGGAAGATTTGTGCAAAACCTATCGTCTAACACTGCACCTCTCTCAACTCTTCTGAAGAAGGGGTCACCTAATATGGTACGCTGGTCCACAGAATGCCAATCTTCATTGGATAACATTAAAACATTATTTTCATCTTACCCTATCCCAAGACTACCCACTGCAAGTAAGAGTTTCGTTCTGCGCAGGGACGCCTCATCCACAGGGATTAGGGGCGCATTGAGGCAGGAGTATGATGAAACTCTGCATCTGTGATAAAATTACATTGATACACCGATAAAATTATTATTTGTAAGTATAGAGTTAAGATAAAGTAGAAATAAAAATAGTTAGGTTGTGACGCGTCTTCTTCCCCCACGCCAGTCGTCGCGCTGATTTTAGCAAGACAGAAACGTAGTGTAAGGGTACTATCGTTTGCCAGTGACCTTGGAACTATTGGTAACAATTTTGACAGAATAAGCCTTGTTTCGGACCAAAAAGGAGGAGATAGGAAAATGTATTTTTAGACTGCGCCTTTTGACATTGGTTGATTGAAACACAGAATTGTAGGAAACGCGGGCGGTATTGTTAGCGGCGATGGAAAAATACGCCACAGGGTCAAATATTTGTTCGTTCCATAACCATGCAGTTGGCATGTAACCACACGCCCAGCCCTCGTTTCTTGCAAAATGGTACATTTTATGACGTCACAGACTTGTTGTTTCGATTTGAAAAACGCAAAAGCGGGAAAGGGATGGCGTGTTTATGTAATGTTAGAAATTGAAACTCATATGGAAAATATATGGAATTCTTTATTTGCAGGAATACGACCCAAAAGCTTAGTTAGTGTGATAGCTTATCTTCTCCTGAGAAATAATATGTTTAAAAATACAAAATCCCCCAGATAATAAGAAAGTTATTGATAAAATACTGTATTAGTTAGTGCACACAGACAAACAGACGCTCGTCCCTGCATTCACTAACGGTTACTTTTTGGACGCGTTAGGGGAAATGGGGCAAAGCAAGGGTGCATGAACTCTGATTGAGAGGGGGGTAGAAAGAGGGAGAGATATTATGGGATGGCCCTAAAACGAAATATATTTAGCAGTGGAAAGTCAAGAAGTGAGTGAGAGGAAAACTTGTTAGGCATAAAATTTGTTATACAGGGATTATTCAGAGGATCCAATAATTTTCTCATCATTCTAGAGAAGACACTAGGCGCATTCTTCAATCCAAATGGCAATCTATTAAACTCATAGTGTCCTTCTGAGGTACTAAAAGCTAGGTATGATCTAACCTCAGGCTTTACTGGAATCTGATAGTATCCTTTACTCAGATCCACTTTTGAGAAATATTTAGCTTTATTTAGTCTGGCAAACAGCTGATTTGTATCCGGCAATGGATCCACCTGTCCTTCTGTAATAGCATTCAGTCTCCTGTAATCTATACAGAGTCTATGTTCTCCAGAGGGCTTCCGTAAGAGTACAACACCGGAACTATACGAAGACTCACTGTGCGAAATAATTCCTTCCTTCAATAGATAGTCTATCTCTTCCTTCAAAGCTTTCTCCTTAGCAAACGGAATCGAATATGGTTTCATACAGACAGGTGTGGAGTCTATTAGTTTCATATCATATTCCAATAGGTTTGTATGCCCTGGTCGGTCTGTTAACACCTCTGCATGATTATTTAGAACCTGTTGCACTCTCTCTTTCTGTGTTTTCGTTAAATGTGTACTGATTTTCACCTGTGCTGCTGTCTCACAGGGGTGTAATGGATACTCAAATGATGAAAGTGGTTCCTTTTTCATCTCCATGGCGATGGACAAGGTCAACAAGTGTGTCTCTTCCTGATGTTCTCTTTCCAAATATTTCTTCAGGAGATTCACATGATAGATTTTTTCTTTCCCCTTCTTATCTATCTTATAATTTGTTCTAGATACCTTCTCTAAAACTGTATATGGACCCTGCCATCCAATTTGTAACTTATTCTGACTCTCGGGCAAAAGAAGCAGTACTTTCTCTCCCACAGCCAAATTTCTGTCTTTCGCCTTCCTGTTATAATAGGCAGCATGTTTCTTCCTGGCTTGTTTCAAATTTTCATTGGCAAGTTTCCAGCCAGTTTTTAACCGAGTGGTCAGCTCATTCACATATTGGTATGAAGATGTAATGTTTTCCTCTGCCTTTTCATCAGTCCACGTTCTTAACATAGCTTCGAGTGGACCTTTTATTGGCCTTCCAAACAATAATGTTGCCGGGGCCATACCGGTTGAACTATGGGGTACCTCCCGATAAGCAAAGAGGGCGGCGTGCAGGTACTGGTCCCATGTATCTGGTTTTTCGTGTGCCAACTTTCTCAGGATCGACATCAATGTGCCGTTAAATCTTTCCACTTGGCCGTTCCCTTGGGGATGATACACACTACAATGGAAGTGTTTGGCCTGGAAGATCCTGAAAACTTCTTCAGTTAGTTTCCCCTTGAACTGAGAGCCATTATCAGTCAAGATTTGATTGGGAAAGCCTAACCTTGTGAAAATTGTGAGCAATGCCTCTGCCACATGTTTTGAATCAATCGATGACAGGGCTACTGCCTCTCCCCACATAGAACAAGTGTCCACCAGAGTCAGAATGTAGCTGTTCCTTCTCTTGGTTCGGGTGAGAGGTCCCACAAGATCCACGGCAACTCTCTCAAAGGGTGTTCCCACTATGGGCATTTCCCCCAGAGTTGCTGGTGCAGTCCAATGTTTAGGTGCTACTCGTTGGCACTCTGGACAGGATTTTACATATCGTTTGATATCTTCAGTTATTCCTGGCCAGAAATAGTGACAAGCTATTCGCTGTCCTGTTGCGCTGATTCCCATATGACCACTGAAGGGAATCGCATGCCCTAGTTCCAACACTTTAGTCCTATATGAAGTGGGAAGGACCAGCTGTCCGTGACCATTGGATTCAGATCCAGCCTTCCTATATATCAGTTTGTTCTTCATATAAAACTCTCCCTTGCCTGGAGGTGTATGAGATTTGGGCAACTTCTTGAAACATGGCTTGAGTGTTTTGTCCTCAGCCTGTGCCTTCCTCATCTCATCTGGGTGAGTATTTATGGGATTATCCTCCTCCTTCTTTGACTGTGATCTGGTCTGCACTGTTGCCAATATCACAGGTCTCTTGGGATTCCCCAAGAAGACATATCTACACCCCAATATTAGAGGGTAGATTGGCTCATTTATCACTGCTGCTTTTATGATTCCTTCCACATATCGCGTTTTCACTTTTATTCGGGCGACGGGAAGTGTCATGGTAGCTACATCCTTGGTTGCAGTTTGAATCTCCACTGTTTCCGTGGTGTATTGATCGGCCTGCACCAGGTGAGAACTCACAACGGAATCGTAATCTAAACCGGTATCATATAAACATCTTATAGTGACACCATTACAGATGACATCTTCACACACTGAATTCTTCAGGTTTGCCCTTCTTTTCCTTTTTCCCCGATGTCATAGCAGCAAAATGAGGAGGTTTCCTTCTACAATGGTCAGTGTCATGATTGTTCATCTTACAATTTTTACACCACCTTTTTCCTTGGTTGAAAGATTTTCTTTCATCATATTTCCTTTCATCGAATTGTGGGAATTTATTTTTATTGTCATACCGTGGCCTATCAAATTGGTGCTTACCTTTATTTTGATCCTTAGGATCAAATTTATTAAAGTTCTGTGGTGCTCTAAAGTTATCCACTTGTTTCTTTTTATTACCTGTTACCTCTGCTTGAGCTGCTTGATACCTTTCAGCAACATTTAGCAACTCACCCAGCCTCTCTGCACCTTGTTCCATGAGAAACTTTCTCAGGTCTGGAGCCATGGACTCTCTTAATTGCTCTATAAGGACCATTTCCTTAAGATCTTGGGTTTTCCCCAGAGAAGTCCATTTCTCCAAGTATGTCTCTATTCGTGCAGAGAACTGGTGATAGGTTTCACCTGACAGTAGTTTAGCATTCCTAAATTTTTTTCCTATAAAATTCTGCATTCTTTTCATACCTTAACAAAAGAGCCTGCTTTAGCATCTCATAATTTTCCTGATCACCTCTGCTCATTTTTGCAAAAACTTCATAAGCTGCCCCACGAAGTCCCTGAGATAACTTTAAGCTCCACCTTTCTCTCTCTAACCCATACGTGGTAGCTAATAGTTCATACCTATTTAGGTAGCTCTCTATATCATCGTCTTTCTCAACAAAATGATCTAAATGAAAATTCATAGCTGAGGTTGAGGCTCCTTGGCTAGCAGTGGCATCAGAGGCAAAGGGACTGGCACCATTTTCAGGAGCATGGCCCTGAAACTCAAACTCCCTTAGTCGTAATTCATGTTCCCTTTGTAATCTTTTCTCCTCCTTTTCTGCTTCCCTCTCTGCAGCTAATCTCTTCTCTTCTGCAGCTAATTTCTTCTCTTCCCTTTCTGCAGCTAATCTTTTTGTCTTCTCTTTCTGCTTCCAATTTCTTAGCCTCTTTGTCAGCCTCAATCTGCAACCTCTTAGTCTCAGCCTCAGCTTGCAACCTCTTAGTCTCAGCCTCTAACTTTCTTTCGGCCTCTTTTTCTAATCTTCTTTCTTCGCGTTCAATAAATTTATCACATTCCGTAGTGACATAGGCAACCATAACTTGCCTATCTAATCCTAACTCTTTTGCAGTCTGAACAGCAGCAGATCGAAACTTGGCCAGGTCCGCCATTGTCTATCAGGTAAATTTCTACAATGTCTAACCAACAATTTAATCTCTAAATATATCTAATGGACAACACAGGCACCGTGAGCTCAACCTTATTTAATTCCACCCAAGGATACCTTTTAATTCTTATATTCCCTGAAGTAAATTACCCCCAATATTTTTAATAGGGAAAGATTCAAAATCCCAAGAGCGAGACCCCAATATATGTGGTGAAGTGGGATGTTATAAATATTTATAGGGGACTTAGTGTACTGACTGAGATCAGCGTGAAGGTATCTATATCTATTAAGAGTAGTGTATTATAGATAACCTTACTTGCTACCACATATCTATATATCTCAGTCAGAATTATTCTGGAATAGTGTGATGCTACGTTATGTGTCTAGGGTATGAGTATGATGAAGTGTAAGTCACAACAACAGACAGATAAACAATTTAATTTAATCCACTACTCTTGACAACACTGTGACACTCACATACATATAACACTCTATGAGAATATCTTAAGGAGTCACTGATAACTTTTCAAATAACAATATGTATTCATTGTTGTCATAAAGGTATATGTGTCCTGATTCAAATACAAAGGAACCAGGAATCACAATCAATTTTAATTACAAGTATATGTACAGACTTTATCAATATGAATATTGTAGTGACATATATTATTAAAAATATCCTATGTGTGTCAGTTGTGTAGTAGTAATATGAGGTAATACTGGTTTTGTTTTGTTCAAGCTCTGTTGGTATTTGTCATCATGACTTCAATAGTTTGTCTTTTGGGACTAGTATTGGAGATGTTCTCAGTTCCTGATATTAAGACAATTAAATTCCCCTCTGAATGTTATTTTTACAAAGTCATTTCAAGATGAGGGGACATAATGTTGAGCTCAGCTGGCCAAATCAGCTTATCTTGCGTGATGGCGGCAGGAAAGGACTCCTCTGCTCGAATTCTCCCCTGGGCTCTGGAGACACCTCACTGATAGCTAAAAAGACCAAGGAGTATGCTGTCCGACTCTGGATTCAGCAAAGCTCTGACCAGGTGCTGCTCAATACCATCAAGACCACGGTCCCTGAAATCAAGAAGGATGTACCTTCTACTTCATAACTAACTTATACTCTCTTTTTACACTGATCACAATACATCACAAACATTGAGTTCAGAGCGTTAGGCCAACTGTCAGCTTCATCTGAAATACTTTATACCAGTATTTACCTCCTTAATGGTTACCACGCCTCTGCACTTCCAGCATTATTTCTGTCTAATCAATAATCTAGGTGTCAGTGTACTGTTTGGCCATTCCATGCAGTTTTACTTTCCTCCGACACCTTCTGTTCAGGCGGGAGCATTATAGGCTTTACATCATGTTTGCTACTGAACTACACATATATACAGGCATAAATTAACAATTCACATTCAATTTTCATTAAAAGATACTGAATGTTTCAAGCTTACCACAATTCATGGAAACAAACACAGATACGTTGATTAGCAATGAATTCTGGCACAAATTCCCATCTGCTTATGTTCCAGGCTTTTATTTAGCAAAATATGAGCTGGCTTCAACGCACTGTTGCTTTATCAAGCCTATTTGCACTAGTGGTCTCGAACTAACGCTCCTAAGTGAGTATATCAGCGAGTCTAGCCAATGGAGCCACGTTTCGACAAGTGTTTGAAAAAATGTTACCTTTCCACGTCTCCCCTAACAACGATAGATAGTATTTATAGCCCGACCAATCGTGGTTAGTCTTTCATTTGTTGCGCTCCAATCAATTTGGAGTTTACATGGTAGGCTATTTCTGTAACGTAAGGTTTTTTTTCAAACACGTTATAAAAAATTTTATGAGCAGAAATGATTTTATGTTGTCAGGCATCCCCACTATTTTATTTTGGTTATAATTTATTAATTCCTGGACTATTTGCGTAACGTTTTACATATTCTTTGTCAGCAAGCCCTAAGGAACCCAAATATCCAAATTTAAAAGAGCTACGTGGCTGCGTTCAAAATATGCAATTCCTTCTACCTCCTGTTTCGAAGATGTGCTGTCTGGGTACTGTAATGTTTTCAAACGTAAACCCATATAATGTTATCTTTCCTAATAAGCGTTTTTTTGTGATTTTAAAACCTAACTCTGGGAAGGGTAGTGAATTTATCACTGTCCGTCCGAAAAAGTTAGTGCATGTAGCCTAACACGCGTGATAGTAGTAATTGTGTATCGCGCGACGCGTGTTTAATTTTGCATGCGTTCCTGATTTCATTGGCCCCTCTCTCTCTTTCTATTTGAGTCCATCTGTTCGTTCGTTTTGGTAACGTAATATAATTAATGTTAGGATTAATTTAGGTCATTACGCAGGGTGCCTCTCAATGTTTTTCCAAGAAATACAGCACACGTTTCATTGAAGAAAGTGGGTAATAATACGGTAAGCTTTTACTATCAACGTGAAAGCGTTACAATTTGCAGACGAAGCAGAAAACAAGGGGGATTTCGAGTACCTTCTTTGTGACAGCACTGTTATTTTACCATTGCTCTTTTCTTTATTAATTTTATTTGTTAGGCTTCATATTTACCTAATAATTTATATATGTGGATTAGAATATTCCACGACAGTGTCCCGCGAAAGGGGAGTCATGTGCAACCTCTAACACTTTTGCTCTAAAACTACACGGTACCACCACTTGGCGCCTAGTTTGTACTCCCTTAGCGAAACACCTAGTGAGAACATTATTCTTGAGCTCGAACCAATGTCTGGCCAGCTTCGTGCACTTAACATCACCTCTCTCGGCAAAGTTGTAAAATTTACGCGATGATCCGTCTGACCGTTGGTGCTGGATAAAGTCCGACACCTGTGTATCCTGACTTCCAGTGACCAATTCCGATGTCTTAGCTTCATGATGCGTCGCTTCTAATGAGTCATCTGCCTTTGACTGCACCCTAGTAATCACCGCATTGGCCCTAAGCACACGATTGTCCCTCCATTTCCTAATGTCCATCTGAGTACATTCCTGCACACCTTGCACATTACCCACAATCAAATCCGCTATCGGTGCTTCGAGTACACAGGCCTGTACTCTACCAGATATGAAGGGTGTGTCTACCTCAATAATGGCAAGAGGGTAATACTCAATGTTACCCCCGAAAGTGACACATCTTGCTGTCTTACCTATCAAGCATGAGTCGTCAATGCAGGATCTACGCACTCCTATAGTTGTGCAACCCGTGTCTCTCAACACAGACACTTCCTGCTTTTGCACAAATCCTGGATGCAATTCCAAATGACCATTTTCTTCAAGAGAAGAGAGACAAGGCAGAGTGTGACCACAAATAAGCATAGGCTTACCGTCTGGTTCAAATAATGGCCTACACCCTTCACAATTCTAATTGTTAAAGGTTTCTAATATGCAAGCCGAATTCGCTCGTTCTGAATTATTGGCACAGACCTTTGCCAAATGTCCTGTTCCATCACAAAGACTACAGTGTAGCTGAGTATTGCTATCCTTTTTCGGACTATTGTTTGGAGAGTGTCTGACTACTCGGTCTGACTCCTTTTTCTCAAAGGATTTGTTTCTTTGGTAAGGTGAGCTTTTGCGAAATCGTCTTTGTTCCTGCTCGTTTGGCGCATCTATCTGGATCTGATTCCGCGGGTACCTATCCCGTCTGTCTCCAGTATATCTGTATTGATTTCTATCAGATTGATGGTTAAATTTCTTCCTCGGTGATCTATGGTCCCGATAATTGTCATACCGTGCAGGAGATCTGTCTCCTCGAAAGTAGGGTCTATCATAATTAAATCTTCTGGGGCCAAATCTATCGGCACTCTTTGATCTATGTTGATTGTAAGGTTTTCTAGTAATCTTTCCTATACTCCCTGAGAAAGTCACAGAGATACTCTCTCTGTGTATGACCTTTCCTGGATGCGCGGTCACGTATTGGTGTCCTAATTCTGACATCGTACCGATGTTTTTGGGCTTGCGTTCTTGGAAAAACGCAATAAGCTCAGATGAACACGATGACAATACCTTGTCCCGTAACATAAGGTCGAAAAGCCCATCAAAGTCTTTAGTAATCCCTTCCATCTCAATCCATTGATTTAATAGCTGAGTAATTTTCGCAATGAAATCCTCAAAATCTTGATTGACGCTTGGTCTCACGTCTCGGAAACGAGCCCGATACCCTTCCGCCGTTAGACGAAATTTCCTTAACAACCTCTCCTTGACTGTGTCATAATTTGCTCTGTCGGCTAAATGGATACTATACACAGTTTCTAACGCAGATCCTGAAAGCAAATTTCCCAGCAGAACAGGCCGTTCCTCCTTATTTATCTTCCAAGCCAAAACTTCTTCAAAACGTTCCAAATACACGTCCATACTGTCCAAATCTTGATTAAAATTGGGTAACCGTAGTCTATGGGGACGTGAGAATAATTTCCCACCTGAATCCTGCTTCCTGGACTCATTATCTAGCTTCTTTAGATTTATTTCTCTGTCAGCTTCAATTTTCTTCAACTCTTTCTCTGCTTCTATCTTCTTCATCTCTTTCTCTGCTTCTATCTTCTTCATCTCTTTCTCTGCTTCTATCTTCAATTTATCAGCTTCAATCTTCAATTTATCAGCTTCAATCTTCAATTTATCAGCTTCAATCTTCAATTTCTGGAATTCTCTCTCCTCACACCGTTCCATTCTATCATTTTCCTGTTTTTCTTTCCATTTTTTTCTGCCCATTCCTGTAGAGCAGGGCCTGTTATTGCTAGCTCTTTACCAACCTCAACAAATTCTAAGAGGCTAGCCATCGTAATGTAATGTAATTAAATTAAAATTTCTTAAAGCAGTACTCAGTGTACAAAAAAAAAATGCCTTCAGTATTCCCCACTGGAAAATTATCAGATATTGTACTTAAAAAAAGGATCAAAATTATATGTAATGCCTAGAAAGAAATACTGCCTGTATCAATCAAATAGGTGTATTCAGTATAATGGTGTGAAGTTATTCAACAGCATAATTTGCTGTACCCATGACACCCATAATATTTAAGTAGTGAAACTAAACCCCACTGCAATACAATTAATGGCATAAACATACATGAGATTCTCAACCAAACCAGAAAACTACGTCTACACAAGCAAAAATCCACAACCTACTCTTATGCCATCAGTACTGGAATTGAAATTGAGATACACTTCACTACAACAAAACAAACATAGATACAAACAATGATGACAATAATGAAGATGATCAAGACGACCTTACTACACGAACGAACACAACAGTACGGTGGAATATGAAAAAAAAATCCTCAGACAGCAGCAGATGACTAATTATAAACCGTAGCTGTTAACAAATGAAAACAAGAGTTTGGGAAATTAACGTATGTACATGATAGTAAGAAGAATACAAGAGAATACTCCAATTAAACATGACAAAGAGACACTATTACACATATGACACCGTGCAAACAAACCAGACCTGCACCACTAATACACTAAAATGTGCAACGTGAATTATGCAGGGCAGCCAATAGGGTTAGCTCTATGTGCCCGTGCTCCGGCACACAATTCACCTAGCAACAGTCCTAAAGAACAGTTTAGCATAATCTCTTTCCGCAATGCAAAAGAGAAAATCCTAAACCCACACAACAACCAAATGACACCAAAATTATACTTCTACGAAGACACAACAAAAACATACAATAGACAATGAAGTGACCAAAGGTAGTATGTTGCAACACCACACCAGTTGGATGACGTACTCACCAACCAAATGGAAAAGAGGTCACAGGAGAATGATTACTAATTATATAATATTATAAAGTAGAAAGGTACTAAAAGAAAAATAATTGTCCAATAATATATAATAATAGTAATAATACAACATTAAAAAATTAACTATAAATCAATTAAATTGATGATCTCCGCAGGTCTGGGTTCCTGATGATGACGTTGATATCTACAGCACCTTAGTCACTAATGATCCAATGGTCAACACAACGAACGACACGTTACAAAGTTACGTAAAGTTACAAATATTGTCCATTAGGGTGACCCCTGAGTAAGGCACGAAGTCCACGCTTGTCACCAGATAGTGCCTTGTCTTCACTGAAATATCACAGGGATGTCAAGCAAAAAGTTCGACCACACGCATCAAAGTTATACCACAACTGTATACTAGCTCGTCGTCAGTCCAAGGCGAGGATTTGCCAGCTCCACTCCAATAACATCTCACGAGTTCATGAAAGTTACCACCGTTTGCAAAGGTGTAGTGCAGCCTTCTACGTGAGAAAAAGTTCAGTACAGTTTATGATGATGGACTGCAGTGTTTTGTATAAGGCAAAGATCGTAACGTAAATCTAGTACTGTTCAGCTTCTGGCAACCTCCGTAACGACCGTGTGTAAAATATTGATACTGTAATGCACCAGTTCCCGTGTTCGGCATGCACCCCGTTCCACAAGAAGACTCAACCACTTGATTTCTACAGGTACGTCGTCTCCTGAGCCAGTAATCACTGTGTAGTGGCAACACTGTCCCACTGTTGGCTTTCAAACGGCGCTGCAGCGGCCTCTAGTCTTGACTAGTCAGACGCTGAAATGAATGCTACCAAGGCTGCCATCAACTCGTTCGCCCAACCTGTACTAGCAGCAACATATTCGTCCTCTCAGCCCCGCAGACAACAAAATGAATGTCAACGACCCTGCCACAACCTGGTTCACACCGCAAACGTTGGCGTCGCTTTCTTAACCAGAGTGCTCAATGTCGCCCTGACATTTTTTTTAGCTCTGACACAGCGTACTGTTCATAATAAATCCCCCACTTCACTGTGCATCGCTACTCCGTGACCCGTGACTCACTATTCAAAAAAAAAGTACCTGACAACTACGTGACTGAAAAAACAGGCCTACAGTGTATGTGACCTACAATAGATTTCTGACCTGGCGACATAAATATCAAGAGAAGGGAACACAGTGGCAAATTTACACTTCATATTTTTAAGCAGAATATGACAAGAAAATCAAATTTGAGGACCCAAATACGAGCTCCCCACCTGACACAGGGTATTTTGTATTAAATACACATATGCCTTAGTCCTCGAAATACTACACATGAGAGACAGAGGGGTGGAGTGGAACACATTCAAATAATAACGAACACTAGCAATGTTCCCAACTCTGTCTAATGTATTCAAATAATTATCACCACAAAATCACAACAATATATGTAGTTAGCGAAGTGTAACACATTGATGAAAATCTCAGATAACCGAATGCCTTATCTTCTCACAACTAAATATCCTCTTGCATTCGACAATACGAGTTGACCATTATCATCTCAAAACCTCCTCGCTCGCTCTACCCTCTCTTCTTCACTGCCCAATCAGAACGCCCCTTGCGTTCACCCCTGACCTGCTGACCTCGCAGTTTCGTGTTGTTACGTTAAGTGTATGAGAACACCTCTCACACCCGACTGACATTATGTACCCGCCCCCAGCGGAGCACCGACAGTCCACAGCTCTGTTAATCACACTGTGACAATATAATTTAACATACTCTTTCGTGTACTCTGAAGCACATTTTTTTAATGTTAGGGATGAGAAGGCAAAAAATAAAAGAAAAACAGGGATAAAGAAAATATACACCCATCTTCCTCAGAATTATAGAGCGATCTTTTCCCGAAAGAAAGGGAAAAAAACCCCTCGATTCCCCGCGACTCAGGCCAATAATTTATTTGCATGGCCAGCGAAAGTCACTCCACGTGAAAAACAGTGCTACCGAACATCCCGGAAGTAACTCTTTTGTGTCCTGTACTAGACACACTGGAATTAGGCCACCGCAGAGGTCCCCCTACCCCTGCGCCAAAGGGAGGCCATAAGGAGATTGTGGAGGGAGTTATAAGTTATTCTACTTGTAACTATCGCGGGCTGTAGTACTTGAGAGGATAGGAAGACTGGGGGAAGGGAGGGGGCACAGAAGGCCGAAAGCGGACTTACAAATGTTAGGATTGACAGAGAATGAAATAGTAGTGTGACGAAAGGAGGGCCGGGGAAAGAAAGAGTCGTTGTACGAATCAAGGCTGCCTCGTTAAGGAAGAGGTACCATCTCAGGGGCTATTGATAAAACTTTCTGACGAAAAATGTGCAGAAATAAACCAGCGTTGAAAATACGATGTTTAAACATGGCAAGATTCCGAAAACACCAAATCTGATTCCGAAATTCTGATAAAATAGACAAGATCAAAGTGTGTGTGTGTTTTTTTTTTGTTTTGTTTTTTTTTTGCTGCCGGGACTATGTTTAAGAAGATTACTTTGTATAAATCTGATTTGTGTGATGTTTGTAAATCAATGATTTTCTGCAGTAGTTTCATTGTAGGTGTGATTGTACTGCATTCAAAAAACAAATGATCTTCTGTTTCTTGGATGCTTTTTATACATAGCTGACATTTTGTTATTTGGTTGGATCTGTGTGCTTCTCGTTTTGTTGTGGGTGTCATGCTGTATATTAGTCTAAAAGTGACCTCTCTTGCTTTAGCAGTGATTTTTGGATTGTGCAAGTTAGTGAAGGTTTCGGTGTAATTTTTTATAGCATATTTCTGTCCTCTTTTAATCCTTTGATGTAATGGTGGTGCTTGGAGTTTAACTAACTGTTTATATATTGCATTTGTTTTCTGGTGAATTAATTTTTCATGTCCTTGGGTGGCTTATATGCATGTCTTATAAAATGAGGGCATAGCGTCGAAGTGATGGGGGATTGCATTGTTCAGTGGTCTCAGTTTGGAAAGTCTGAGTCCCATGTAATAATGAGCTAGTGTGTGTCGTTCTGGGTGTTTGATGATGCTGCCTGTGTGTTTAATTCTGAGTGCCTGGATCGTTGTTTCTAGGTCTTGAAGGGCAGTTCCTCCATGTTTCTTTTCTTGTATTAGTGTCTTGTGTTTAATGCTGTAAAATGTGCGCCCAAAAACGAATGCTCTGACCTGTTTGTTTAAATCCGTGATAGTCCGTTTTGGGGGGTCGAAAACTGTGGCAATGTAAAGTAGCTTAGGGAAAATGTATGTATTTGCAATTAAACTTCGTCAAAAAATCGTTGTGGTTTTGTATTTGTATCTGTGCAGCATGTCTCGTATTTTGGATGTCAGATTTTTCCATGTGTCTTTGTGTGTGCGATTTGGGTGTGAGGGAAAGGTTATACCATAGATTTTAATGTTGTTTGTTGGTGTTAGTCTAAAGGGAAAGTCTCCTTTGTTCTTCCATTTGCCTATGCCCATTATTGTTGATTTTTGAACATTTACTTTTGCTCCGCTACCTTTGCTAAAGTCTGTGAATGTGTTTAGTATACACTTTATAGACTTTTTGTTTGGTGGGAAAAAGATGGTATCATCTGCATAGGCGAGGAACGTTTGTTCACCTTTCCATTGTATGAAAGTGCCCTTGATAGAGCTGTCTTTTCTGATGTTCTCTAGTAGTGGTTCTAGTGCAAGAACATACAGTAAAGGAGAGAGGGGGCATCCCTGTCTTACAGATCTTGTTAGCCTGAAGGTGTTAGTTAATGTGTGATTTACTAACACTTTGCTCTCGGGCTTCATATACAGAATATTAATCCATTGTCTGAAGTGTTCACCTATGTTGCAATGTAGTAATGTTTTGTGTAGGTATGAGTGTGATATTCTGTCAAAGGCTTTCTCTTGGTCAAGGGAAAGAACCGAAGACTGACAATCCTTCTGGTGTGTGTAGGTGATTATGTCTCTTATGAAATGTGTGTGTTGATGGATGTTTCTGTGCTGGACGCTACACTGCTGGTCTTCGTGTATGAGGGTCGCCATGAATGGTTTCAGTTTGTTTGTTAGAGCTTTTGTTAAAATTTTATAATCTACGTTTAAGAGTGATATTGGTCTGTAGTTTTTAAGTAGTGTTTTGTCGGAGTTTGGTTTTGGTATTAGAGTGATGTAAGACATGTTAAGGCTTGGTGGGAGTTCCTTATTCTCAAAGGCTTCTTTGTATACTTGTAGTAAAAGAGGCCTTAGGGTAGGGAAGAAGTGCTGGTAGAATTCTGTCGTAAGTCCGTCAGGTCCTGGTGATTTGTCTCTTTGCATTGCATTCACTGCTAGTGTTATGTCTGTTAGTGTCAGTTCAGTGTCTAGTGTTTGTTTGTCTGCGTCAGATATATATTTTTTTTTTTGTAAATTGCATAAATCTGTCTTGTATATATGGTTACACATTTTCTTCTGTGTACAGGTTCCTATAGTAACTTTCGAAAGCCTGCACTATATGTTGTGTTTCTGTTTGTGTGGTCCCTTCTAAATCCACTTTTTGGCCCTTCTGCCTGCAGCGTTGTATATTTTGTTCTATCGCCATGTATTGTTTGCTGGGAGTCTCTTGTGTGATTGTGTTGAGTTTTGTCCGTAACAGGGCTCCCTGAAACCTGTGGTGTTTATATCGTTCTAGTTCATTTTGTAGCGTGAGAATGGAGGGAGAGTTTTTGTCTGTTTGCTTTGTTAGTTGTATAGCTTTTTCTATCAAAGTCTCTTGCTGAATGCGGTGTCTGTGTATGATGGATGACATTAGCTGTGTTCGTTCGCGTATGATGCTTTTAAGTGTTTCCCAGTGTTCTTGAATATGTTATATTGGTATGTCACTTGTGTATGTAAGAATTAGTTTGGTCATGTGCTCTACGTATGTTTTGTTTTGGAGCAAAGTGTTGTTGAATTTCCAGTGTGGGGAACGTTTGGAATGCGTGCTTGCTTGTGTAGTGTTAATGGCTGCGAGTACTGCTTTGTGATCTGTGAACTTGAGAGTTTTTGGCAAATGTTTTGCTTGAATTATGTGGTGTGTTGACGGCACATAGATTCTGTCTAGTCGTGCAGCTCTGTTATGTGCGGTGTGTGGTTAAAGAACTCTTTTGTTTCTTACTACAACCTCTTGTAATGGATATAGTGGCCACCGCTGTAAAGAGTCTGTTGTTTGCGATTACAACTGTAGTACACCACTGTAAAATTATGGTGTGGTGGAGTGTAAGTCAATGATGGCTGGTAGTAGCCACTGTAAAGAATGGTGTCAGACTGTTCACAGCTAACTCACTCCAATCACAGGTGGAAGTTAAGGATGTAAGGTAGTACTGTTGTATTCAAAGAGGTGCTGTCACCGTGAAGACAGACACAGGTCAACTCGACCTACACAGGGTAGTGTAAACATGAAGTGAGAGTACATTGTACGCGAATGGTAGAATGGTTCTGAAGAGTTGACAACTTGGTAACAATATATTCATACTCTCACATGTAGCAGTCAAGGATTACTGGGACTACTGTGTTCTTTTTATAATGTTTAATGAGACGCACACTGGAACAGTTCGTGTATAGTTACAGGAACACATGTCGACATAAACAGCATCGTGTTGATCAATGGTGTATCATCTTAAGTTAGCATTCATCCTGATTAACCTCATACTGGAGCATTTGTAGACAAGCATTCAGAGTTCCATAATTACTACACATATATATATATATATATATATATATATATATATATATCAGGTTGTACTGACAGATCACGTCAGTTTATACATAATGTTCATAGTGACTCCTGTACAGAATCTCTCTTAGCATGAGTGTAGCTTGCACTCTAGCGTAGATTCTTTCAAATAGCATTCAGCACATATCTTCGGAGTAAATGCTAAATCTCCCATAATAGATCTTTCTTTCATAACTGTGATCTCTGGATCATTATCGGGTAGTAAGGGACAACCCTGTTCTCTGATGAATGATTGACAATAATACGGATTCCAAGATGGCTTCCTTGGTCCTTAACATCGCTCACACAACGGTGAGATGACAAAACTTCTAGAAAGATTCAATTCATAAGGGTATCAAAGTTTCCACCAATATCAGCATTATCTGTCCTCATAATTGCTGTGTAGAAACATTCTTAGTGCTGCTAAACGATATGTCGTTCTGACATCTGAACATAAGTAGATTCATGTAGGCCTAAACATCACCCATCGTAAGCCTAGGGAACGAAGTCAGTAAAAGTACGTTTACCTTGGCCAAGAATCAATAGCAAGCACAAAAACACTTTTCTGGCGTAATAGAAATAATACTGGGGAACACATAGACTAAAACAGTCCTAGAAGACACAATCTTCTTCCCCATGATAACTTGAGATCACAAAACTTTGGACCGCTCGACATTGGCGTCCCGCCAGACTCCATAACCGAAGAACACACTCCCCTATCTTCATCCGCTCAGAGTGTAAGAAGAAATAATCCAGCCCAGACACACAAAGATAACATGATATAAGACCGAATCGTCTCAAACAGACAAACAGTAAACCTAGATTCGGACTTTCAATATTCCTGCAAAACCTTAAGCGAGAACAATCTGTTTCCAGCTATAATAGACATAAAATGATATAAAATCTAGATTCCTCCGCTTGTTCAATCCACAGAAACAAAACAGGAACCGATCACTCAAAGAATAAAATACACATTTACTATTCTGAGTTATTCCCCTTTCTTAAAAGTTGTAAGTTCATAAATAAATGTCCTTTTATCAAACAGATAGTTACATTTTCATTTGTAATCGTATCAACTGTAATCTGTGCGACATATAAAAAATATGTACGCAACAGACTACCGCAACCCCCGGGGGAAAAAAATGAAATTCTTTTTTTCTCTCTGAGAGCCACATAAAATAGGCCCCCCAACGCACATATGATGCGCAGATGAGAAGTATCAAGAATTTATAAAGCCAGATTAAGGCAAAGTCGCATTATAGGTCGACTGGTGAGAATATATATCTCAACATCTCAGAGAAAGTATTTCTCTAAGTGTAAACATTTCCCGAGAGTTGCCACCAATGCTTACTACCATATTGGCAATGACACAATGCATACAATAATTTCAATAACCATTTCATATTAGGTATCATAAGTTCACGATTGGCAAAAGAAACATCATCAAAGAATTAGCAGTGAATCAAAATAAGTGAACCGCTAAGTATTTATACAATCACCAAATCATATATTACAAATGTGTACACATTTTGATATAGAAGAAAAAGAATAACTGATGTAAAGTTATACATGTTAGGAAAGTCCAATATTTAACAGTTAAGTGGCATCATGTGGGCATCTCGACAGAATGTCCGCCATCACATTTTCTGAACCACGGATAGCTCGTACCGAGAAATGAAAAGGTTGAAGAGCGATCGCGTATCGAGTTGATCTCGAGCTCTTCAAGTTTTTACTTTGGATAGCAGTAAGAGCTTTCTGGTCAGTTTCCACTATGAAATGTGCACCAAGAAGGAATCTTTGAAGTTTGAGAATTGACCAAACCATCGCCAATAATTCCCGGTCTAAAACCGAGTAATTCCTTTCTGCAGCATTAAGTTTTCTGGATATGTACATTACAGGATGCAGAGTTCCAGAGTACTCTTGCATTAGTGCCGCTCCAATCCCAGTGGATGAAGCGTCACTACGAAGAACAAATGTCTTATCTGTAGTAGGTAACACTAAAATAGGTGGTGTTGAAAA
Source organism: Oreohelix idahoensis (assembly GCA_024509875.1). Lineage (NCBI taxonomy): Eukaryota > Metazoa > Mollusca > Gastropoda > Stylommatophora > Oreohelicidae > Oreohelix > Oreohelix idahoensis. Next base: position 21,174 of record JAMPIV010013022.1, on the reverse strand, counting down.
CATAGTTTTGATCTTATCTAGTGATAATTGGCATTCCTGAGACCAGTGAACCATATTAGGCGACCCTTTCTTTAGTAGTGTCGAAAGAGGTGCCATGATAGAGGACAGATTCGGAATGAATCGTCCATAAAATTGTATGAGACCTAAAAGACTTCGCACTTGCTTTTTAGTCTTAGGGATAGAGATGTTAAGTATTTTAGTGATATTATGGTCCTCTGTCTTCAGGAAACCATGACCTACTCGGTGGCCTAGGAAAGCAATTTCGCTAAAACCAATGCAAGCTTTAGATGGTTTTGCTGTCAGGTTATGCTCGCGTAGAGTTGATAACAATTCAACTAACCCTGAATAGTGATCTTCCCAAGTATCGCTGAAAAGACAGATGTCGTCTAGATAAGCAATGACATCTGACCGATACGATAGGATTCGACGCATCATGCGTACGAATGTAGCTGGTGCGTTCATAAGGCCGAAAGGCATAAAATTCCATTGGAAAAGGCCTCTAGGAGTAGAAAAAGCGGTAAGAGGTTTGGCGCGTTCGGATAATGGAACTTGCCAATATCCTTTAGACAAATCAAGTTTAGTGAAAAAATGAGATTTAGAAAGTCGAGTAAGTAGCTCTTCTAGTAAAGGCATAGGTTCAGCATCAAACTTCGTCACTTGATTCAATTTGCGATAGTCAACGCAAAGACGTATGTTATTGTCTTTTTTCGAACAATAACCATCGGCGAAGAATAAGCAGAATTGGATGGTTCGATTATTTGTAAATCTATCATTTCTTCTAACTCCTTTTCAACCTGTGCTTGAAAATGTATAGGGATAGGGTAAGGTCTAACCCTAATAGGAGTATGTTCAGTTAGAATAATGTCATGCTCAATGACATGAGTTTGCCCAGGGATGTCAGTGAGGACATCCTGAAATGTTTGTAACATAGCCGAAACCTGTCGCTGTTCTCCTAGAGACAAATCAGGAGAAACAGTAACGTCTTTCCATGATTCACTAGAGTGAAGTGGGATCATTGGAAGCGGAAGATTAACATCCGAAAAACTTGTTTCCTCATCCTGTATAACGGACATTGATGAGTATTGACCATGTTGAACTGGAGAATCGTCCGTTGCCTGGAAAATAGGCTGTAAATAGTCAGGACGTTCATGGAATTCCGTAAGCATATTGATGTGGAAGGTTTTATGCTTCCCGTTAATATCGACAATATAGTCAACATCTGAAATTTTCGATATTATATCGTACGGACCTTTCCAAGAAATAAGGAGTCTATTTTCCCTACAAGGTAGTAAAAAAAATGCTTTGTCACCGGGACAAAGTTGTCGTAAAGTTCTTTTCTTATTAGCAAATTGCCTTGCCTTCTGTTTAGCAAATTCAGAAGAGGACGTTGCTAATTTGCATGCTTCGATAATTTTTTCTCTCAGCGTGATGACATATTCGTAAGAGGATTTTGTGTCATCGTCAATATTGTCCGCTGTTATGAGATCATGAAGCAAAGACATAGGGCCGCGCGGTCGCGCGCCAAAGACAAGTTCAAAAGGAGAAAATCCTGTATGTTCATTGGGGACCTCCCTGTAAGCGAAGAGGGCCGCGGGTAGAACCCTGTCCCAATCTTGAGGATGATCCTCAGTTATCTTTCCTAATAAGTTCTTAAGTGTTCTATTTAGCCGTTCTACCATCCCATTGGACATAGGATGATAGATGCTACTCAAAGATCTCTCTATCTGTAGAGTAGACATTACTTGAGACATGGTATCCGATATTAGTTGGGTGCCATGATCTGATAATATTTCTCCAGGGAATCCCAGGCGAGAAAATATAAGCCAAAGAGCATCTGCAATGTCAGCAGTAGTAATGCTCTTCAGAGGGATAGCCTCTGGCCAACGTGTGCATATGTCCACACACGTTAAGATAAACTGATGTCCTCTAGCAGATTTGATCTTAAATGGACCAATGATGTCTATCGCCATTTTCTGAAATGGTCGAATAGGAATGTCTGCAGCCTGAATAGGCGCAGCATGACGAGGACCTTTGGATTTGACTTCTTGACATACTTTACAAGATCGACAATAGATCCGTATGTCCTTATTCACGAAAGGCCAAAAGAAAGCCGCAAGAACTCTTGACTTTGTACGGGAAAAACCCATGTGTCCAGCACACTGAGAGTCGTGTGCATGTTGTAAAATTTTAACTCTCAACTTCTTGGGTACAAGAATCTGAGAATGACTTGAATTAGTGGAGTCTTGCACCATACGTACAAGTACACCATTCTTCATTGTAATCCAAGATTTACGCTTGGTATCTCTATTCGGATCACCTTTCGTTACAAGAGTGAAGAATTTCTTAAGAGTCGGATCCTCTTCTTGTTGTTTTATAAACGAGTCACGAGAAATTACCAAGGGATCATCTTGGTTATGCGCTTCAATATCTTCAGTAGATGAAGTTTCAGGCATATTGAGAGCTTGAGCTCTTGTGACTACAGTATTAGCAGTTTGCATATTTTGCTTTTCCCAAACGGAAATTTGTTGCGGAGTGCATTCTTTGACTCCGTGAATGCGACCGATGATAAGATCAGCGATCGGATTCGGCAAAAGACATGCGTGTACATCTCCTGTGAAGAAAGGAGTAGCAATCCTAATGATAGCGGTAGAGTATTTCTCTATGGTGCCGCCAAATGTTACGCATTTGACTACTTTGCCTGTAGCATGAGAAGGATCTATTAGTGACTGCCTAACACCAATTGTTGTGCATCCAGAATCAAAAAGTACTGAGACTGGATTGTCATTTACTAAACCTTTGTGTAAGACTAGAGAACCTCTTCCATCATGCGCGATTGACGCAGGAAGAGCGGGAAGAGGATGGCCACAGCTTAAAGTAGACACTGTGGTTGGCTCAAATAATGTTTTGCATTGGGGGCACTTAGATGCTCTCCCAAAATCAAAAGCGGCACATGCCATATTATTAGAGTCATCATTATCTTTATTTTGTTTATAGGCTTCGTGGGACTCTTGCTGAGCAGAGTTCGCCTGGTAATGAGATTTATGTTTTTTTGTATTGTGCTCTACCTCTGTTATAATTGCCTCTGTAATTATCCTTGTTTCCACTGTTATAACCCCTACTTGGGTTTGAGTCATGGTTCCTTTGGTTACTATTATCATATTCATTATAATGAGTATCTCTGTAATTATGACCTTGTTGTCTCCATGAGGGAAAACTTGGATAATTTCTATAATGACTTCCTTTGCGAAAGTTTCTATAATTATGACCGCCCCTGAATCGAGGGCTGTCGGCTCGTCTCCAGGTATTCGAAGAAGAACCCTGAAATGATTGGTTACCTTGGTTCTGATAACCGTTATGGCTACCTTTTTTATTAAACCTATTTTGAGGTTCTTGGAATCTGCGTGAGTGATTAGGGTTGTATGGTGTTGCTGAAGCAACTGGCATACCTTCCCTAACCTTAGTATTGCTAATAGCTACGTCTGGATGTGCAGTGACGTATTGGGTACAATACTGTTCCATTTCTTTTAGTGTCTTGGGTTTACGCTCATGTAAGAATTCAAGGAATGGTTTATTTATACTTGACATAATCTTATCTCTGAGTATCAAGTCCATAAGGGCTTCATATGTCTTTTCTGTTTTGGACAACTCAATCCAACGATCAAATGTAAGACGTGTCCTTGCAATGAATTCTGAGAATTCTACACCTGCCTCAGGAACCATTGTCTTAAACAAATTCCGATAACCTTCTTCAGACAACTGGAACTTCTTTAATAAGGCTGCCCTAATAACATCATAATTATCCTTGTCAGCCTCTTCAACCAAACTTAAACTAGTCAGAGAATCACCTTTCAAATTTTCTGACAACTGGTTAGCATATTGTGATTTGTCCACATTATGGGCTCGACAAGAGCGTTCAAATCTATTTAACCAGAATGTTATGTCATCACTGGAAGGATTGAACGCTGGTACCTTGACCTTGTAAGTAAAGGGTTTACCATTACCACCAGATGCTTGATTAACATTACTTATGTTTGTTAATTTTAATTTTTCTAACTCAAATGCTAAAAGTTCTTTTTGGTGTTCATGTTCTCTCATTGCTTTTTTCTCTTCAGCAGCAGCAGCAGCTTTTCTCTCTTCTGCAGCAGCAGCAGCTTTTCTCTCTTCTGCAGCAGCAGCAGCTTTTCTCTCTTCTGCAGCAGCTTCATCTTTTCTTTTTTCTTTTTCCATTTCCATCTGGAATCTTTTTTCCTCAATCTGTATCTGCAATTTCTTTTGTTCATCTTCTCTTTCTAATCTTTTCTCTTCAGCCAGAGCTTTTCTCTCTTCTGCAGCAGCTTTTCTCTCTTCAGCAGCAGCAGCAGCTTTTCTCTCTTCAGCAGCAGCTTTTATCTCTTCAGCAGCAGCAGCTAATGCTTTGTCATATTGAGCAACTGCCCATTGTTCTAAGTCTATACCAGTCTTATCAAGGGATCTCCCTTGTGCAATAAAGTATTCTAATGTAGACATGATGTCTGACAATGATACTACTCACTTGAAACAATAATAATAAAATATATATTTCAAGGTAATATAGCAAAACGTTCTTAATCACTGGATTAATCAGCACACTATCACAATGTCTGTGTGAGACAAGCCTTATCAAGGTCTTGTATATTTTTTTTAAAACTAACAATTATAAATTGTTGCAACACTCTATAACATAAGTGCAATGCACAAGAAATAGTGTCTTATCTAATCAACTGTGTACCTTTAGTAACAGCCATCAATCATCAGTTGATTCTTTCACATAAATCCATATGATCAACTATATTTTAAATAGTGTATGTCGATCAAAAACATAACAAAACAATTATACAAGACAACATGAAAACATTAAAAAATAAACCGCAAGAGGATAACAAATACAAATAACGCCACAGTATATAAATATAAATGTTATATGAAACTGAAAGATAGAAAAGGGTAGATCAACAAATTACAAACAAATCAAAACAAAACTAAAGAATGTGAAGAAAATTCCGAAAACAACACTGACCATATCGTCACAACTAACGAAAAATAGCAACAGCAGTCGCTTTGCAAATTCCAGTATCGGAAATTTGCACACCCTATAGACAACGCTCACGATATACGACCTCTATCACGTGGTATGATCTAAGGGAGACTCCGCCCAACCGAAACAACAACCCGCAGAATACAAACAAATATCACATATAAACATGTAAACATAAATGTACATATAGCATAAATGTTCATAATGTAATGTAATGTAATGTGTTGCAGATAGGATGTGTTGCGAAGAAGGCTCAGTTATACGCAATAATGCTACAGTACTATGGTACTTTATTAAATAACCAAATCTGGCCTAAATCATAAAAGTTCAACACAAACTATGGCAGTGCAGAAGAATCCACTGTTTACAGTTCCTCAGAATCACAAGTAAGACTTCTCGCTTCAGTTGCACTGTACATTTTGCAAACACTGTCAAATATATGTTCCAACTCTGATGTGTAATGCTGTCTTTTCCAAACAAACTTGCTGTGTAACGCTGTCTGTTCTATGGCAAATGTCCATCAACAAAAAATGTCAACAAACGCTGACCTAGTTACTGTATACCTCGATAGGACAGGTCGCGCTGACATCGACTGCAGAGTTGTACTGCCGGTGTTTACGTGTGTCGTAACAGGCCCCAAGGAATGGTCTGGTCTCAGTAGCTGACTTCTCAAATATGTCCACTGTGCAGGTTGACCCAGGCAGCTGGCCTACCACTGTAAAGATATCTCTTTTGTTTCTTACTACAACATCTTGTAATGGATATAGTGGCCACCGCTGTAAAGAGTCTGTTGTTTGCGATTACAACTGTAGTACACCACTGTAAAATTATGGTGTGGTGGAGTGTAAGTCAATGATGGCTGGTAGTAGCCACTGTAAAGAATGGTGTCAGACTGTTCACAGCTAACTCACTCCAATCACAGGTGGAAGTTAAGGATGTAAGGTAGTACTGTTGTATTCAAAGAGGTGCTGTCACCGTGAAGACAGACACAGGTCAACTCGACCTACACAGGGTAGTGTAAACATGAAGTGAGAGTACATTGTACGCGAATGGTAGAATGGTTCTGAAGAGTTGACAACTTGGTAACAATATATTCATACTCTCACATGTAGCAGTCAAGGATTACTGGGACTACTGTGTTCTTTTTATAATGTTTAATGAGACGCACACTGGAACAGTTCGTGTATAGTTACAGGAACACATGTCGACATAAACAGCATCGTGTTGATCAATGGTGTATCATCTTAAGTTAGCATTCATCTTGATTAACCTCATACTGGAGCATTTGTAGACAAGCATTCAGAGTTCCATAATTACTACACACATATATATATATATATATATATATATATATATATATATATATATATATATATATATATATATATATATATATATATATATATATATATATATATATATATATCAGGTTGTACTGACAGATCACGTCAGTTTAACATAATGTTCATAGTGACTCCTGTACAGAATCTCTCTTAGCATGAGTGTAGCTTGTACTCTAGCGTAGATTCTTTCAAATACCATTCAGCACATATCTTCGGAGTAAATGCTAAATCTCCCATAATAGATCTTTCTTTCATAACTGTGATCTCTGGATCATTATCGGGTAGTAAGGGACAACCCTGTTCTCTGATGAATGATTGACAATAATACGGATTCCAAGATGGCTTCCTTGGTCCTTAACATCGCTCACACAACGGTGAGATGACAAAACTTCTAGAAAGATTCAATTCATAAGGGTATCAAAGTTTCCACCAATATCAGCATTATCTGTCCTCATAATTGCTGTGTAGAAAAATTCTTAGTGCTGCTAACTAATACTTCGTTCTAACATCTGAACATAAGTAGATCCATGTAGGCCTAAACATCACCCATCGTAAGACTAGGGAACGAAGTCAGTAAAAGTACGTTTACCTTGGCCAAGAATCAATAGCAAGCACAAAAACACTTTTCTGGCGTAATAGAAATAATAATGGGGAACACATAGACTAAAACAGTCCTAGAAGACACAATCTTCTTCCCCATGATAACTTGAGATCACAAAACTTTGGACCGCTCGACATTGGCGTCCCGCCAGACTCCATAACCGAAGAACACACTCCCCTATCTTCATCCGCTCAGAGTGTAAGAAGAAATAATCCAGCCCAGACACACAAAGATAACATGATATAAGACCGAATCGTCTCAAACAGACAAACAGTAAACCTAGATTCGGACTTTCAATATTCCTGCAAAACCTTAAGCGAGAACAATCTGTTTCCAGCTATAATAGACATAAAATGATATAAAATCTAGATTCCTCCGCTTGTTCAATCCACGGAAACAAAACAGGAACCGATCACTCAAAGAATAAAATACACATTTACTATTCTGAGTTATTCCCCTTTCTTAAAAGTTGTAAGTTCATAAATAAATGTCCTTTTATCAAACAGATAGTTACATTTTCATTTGTAATCGTATCAACTGTAATCTGTGCGACATATAAAAAATATGTACGCAACAGTGTGCATGCGTTGTTTCGATATTATGGGGGTGTGTGTGTCTGTAGGCATCTAATAAGCTGTGCGTATCCATTATGGTTTGTATTATGTCTAATTGGTGTGCGTCTTCTCTGTTTGCTCTCCGTATCTGTGTTCTAACTACTCCACCAACTACGTCCATATCTATCAAAACGCAGTTAAAGTCGCCCCCTAAAATAATATTACGTCCTCTGTATGACTGAGTAAGTAAGTTGTCTAAGTTTTCGTAAAATTGTGGTTGGTGGTTGTAGTTTGCTGGAGCGTATATATTCACTATCGTGTATGTGGGTGCGTTGTTTCCTACCTGAGCGATGATTATTTTGCCCTCGCTGTCTCTGTTTGTCCTAAGTATATCCCACCTGTCTGATGTTTGTAGTATTGCTGTTCCCGAACCTGTGTTGTGTATGGCTAAACTAAAACAGGAATGTCGTAGCCAGTGTTGCCACTCAAGTTCTAGAGATAAACCCAGATGCTCTTCTAAAAAAAACCCAGAAATGCCCAGAATATTTTATGCCTCAAATACACGGGATAGACGATGCTTACATAATCTTTTATGTGCATCTTTAGCACAAATAATCTGTGTGCTACCAATTTTTATGTATTTCTTAATTTTTTTTTTTTAATTACCAAAAATTCACAATTAAATAAAAATGATTTTAATAACACCCCAATATATGAACTCTTGAAAATGAGATATTTTAAAAGTAATATACTTACATTAGTTACATTAACAAAATGTTCCTCAAATTAAATATAAAATGTCAGTTGTAACTTGTTACTGTTGAAAAATGGCACTTGTCAGAGACTCGGCATCCATGTCGACAACTTCTCCTTCGTCAAGATCATATGCATGAATTGAAAACGTGGAATCTTGATTGTGAAGTTCCAAAATCTTCGCATATCTCTGCCGACAACGTCCTTCACGCACATCTTCAACCACGCTTTTACTAGGATTAAACGTATGACAAACTCCGTCTTTGGCAACTGCTTGCTTGGCTAGTATTCGATTGGAAACTGTTTCACACAAAAGCTTGTTGGTTTGTTTAGTTTTAACTAAGTTAACCTTCGAAAACACTCTTTCGACGCATGCTGAGGAGTGAGGTAGTGCCATAAGCGTGCACGTGAGGTCAGCCAAAACATCAAATTTCTTCTGGTTATTAGCATCTGTTACTTGTTGCAGTCCCAGCCAGAATGCGGGCGGATCCTCATCCACTAGATGTCCAAGATCTTTTCGGTACGATGCCAGTTCTCGCCATTGATCCGACAGACGATCAAGGCTCTCTTCTGAAACAACTGTTGGGAACTGCGCTGCTAATGGAATGACAGAAGGTTTGTTGATATCGAGAGCTTGCTTTGGATCCAACGGCTGCATTTGCACCAGAACACTGTTTTGTTCAAGTGGGAACCTGCGTCGTATTTGAGTACAAAGTTCAATCAGGTATGCCAATGCATCCTTGCGAAACTGGACTTCTTTATCTCGTAACGGTTGTCGCATTAACTGCGCTTCACATCGTCCACCCAGCTCAATGTAATTCAGTTTCTTGTGCACCTGTATATCCGAAGAAACAATGTCGGCAAGAGTGCGATGCTCATGCTGCTACTTCCTGCCTAATAAACATACTGAGAAGAAAACGATACTCTCTTGTTACACTCGTGTACACTTTGTGAAGACGGAAGTTCTCGGACTGGAATTCCATGATCACGACGTTAACTTTACCCAGTAAGTAGCCAACAAATAGAAGCATGTGCTTCGTGCCAACAGTGTTCATCGTCTGCAGGATTTGCCCCGCACCGTCGACGTTGTCCACTGAAGCTTCGGATTGGAAATACAAGTGCAGAGCATCCCATTGCTCAAGGATCCTCTCAATGACTGCTTCACGGGACAGCCAGCGTGTTTCACACAGCTTCAACAATTTATGTTTCTGGGCCTGAACTACATCTTGTATTAACTGGAACTGAAGATTTCTTTTACTACTACGCGAAAAATAGAAGCAGACATTCTTTATGAAAATTTCAAGCCAACACGGTAGGTGGTTGCTGGCAGCATTTGCACAAAGTGCAAATGAATGACAAACACAGCCGAGAACAAAGATTTGTGGAATCTCTTTCTTCAGATGTGCCTGTAAACCACTTGCAGTCCCCATCATAGTGGCACAGTTGTCTGCAGCAAAACCAATGACGTTACTAAGCGGGATTTCATGCGTGCTCAACAATTTCTTAACAGCTGTAAACATGCCAAGACCAGTCCCATCCTCCACCTCAATGAGGTCTAACAGTGAATCAACTACTTTTTTTGTTTTTGTGTCACAGAATCGCACAACGACTGCCAACATCTGGTTCGTAGAAATATCAGTACTCTCACCAACGATTATAGAAAATTTCTGATTTCTGCAAATGTTTATAACTTAAGCCGCTCAAAATGAGCAATGCCGTACTGCATCACATAGGCAGCCTTGGTGCGCTTCAGTGACATATTTTGAGCAATTGTGCTGTCTGGAAATATCTGCTTGCAACATTCAATCAAATGATCAGCTTGCGAAAACGGAGTATCATGTTCTGCCATGAAAGCCGACAACACTATCTCCGCTTTAGCAATTTTGTCTTGGAGACAGGGCTCTTTTCTTCTTCTTCATCTTCCGTCCTTGGCCACTGACCGTCAAAGCAATTTGCTGTTGTTTCCGTAATCGAAGTGACTGGCAAACGGGTGATCAGCCCGTAGGGCTCTTTTGGTTTGATGAAAAACTTGTTAATGTTCAGAGTTTTGCTTTTGGCTTCGAAGTTTTTCATGTGCTTCTGTGTGCTTTTATGTGTCAATAAAGCTGTTTTGTTGGCATTAGTTAATGTACAGGAACAGACCGTACAAATCGCAGCATAGCGGTTACCAGAGTCCGGCTTTATCCAATTCTTCAGTTCGCTGTCTGTTAGCCATTCCGCACAAAAAGCCAACTGATACCATGGCTTCACTTTTTACGCGGTGGCGTGTGTGTCGTCATGCTGCTACAACTACCAAGCGTACCTTCATCATCGCTCATTTTATAATCTTATAATAACAAAAAAAAAAACCAATATGCTGTTTATCTGCCTAAGTCTAATAATGTAAAAAAAAAAAAAAAAAAGACTTTATAACACATCGCAAAAATGACTGAGTATTGCAGATGACAGCCATTAACAGAATAACAGGAAATAGATAGCTGATGTAAATGAGTAAAAAAAACAACGTCTTTGATGTGGTTAAAAACAAGAATTAAATTTAAGTGGAATAAAAAATATATAGCACATAATGTTTTACATTTAATTATAATATACATATAATGCTCAGTGCACAGAATATACATACATTGTAAATGCCAATTGTCAAATATACCCAGATTAATGCAGATTTTGAAAAAAAATTACCCAGATACCCAGACGGATGCCCAATAACCCAGATCTAGTAAGAAATACCCAGCTGTGGCATCACTGGTCGTAGCCCTAACTGGGTTGTGATTTGTAATGCATGCACGTCTGTGTGTATGTTTGTTTCCTGCAAAAGTATAACGTCTGGCTTGTGTTAATATATAAGTGTTATGATGCGATGTAGTTTTGAGCGGAGTTCGCTAACATTCACGCTAATTATAAAAAAATAAAGATCGAGATTGTGAAAATTGTTTTTGTTACAGGAAAAAAAAATGTAGAAATAAAGCCCTCTATGAGCAAAGGGTCTTTAATGCAAAACTTTTTCTATATATACTGAAGCACATTAAAAACGCACCACCTGTATAATCCAGGAACAGAGTGTGAAATGTAAATATAAGTGTTTACAAGTTTACATATTTGGAATCTTTATTCATTTTCCTATGAATCCATGCTGGTCATTAATTTGTACATTTGATTGTTGTGAAATTCATTGCATTCTGTGCAGGCAAGGGAGAAAACCAAAAAATGCAACCAATAAAAAAATTCATTCACACTATCCTCAGTATCTGGTATGTCCACCGTGTGCTTGCAAACAAGCTTGGCAGCGGCTCCGCATGGAACGCACAAGTCTCTGAAGGAAATTCCGGGGAATCAAGTCCCATTCACGTGTAAGAGCAGCTTCGAGCTGTTGCAGATTAGCTGGAGAACCTTGCCTGTAGATTCTGCGTCCAAGCTCGTCCCACAGATGTTCTATAGGGGACATGTCTGGTGATAGGGCAGGCCAATCAATCGTCACAATGTTCTGCTGCTGTAGATATTGCTGCATAATGCATGCGGTGTGCGCACGTGCGTTATCCTGCTGGAGAAGCTGCAAGTCTGGATAATTTGTGAACGCAGGAGCAACCAATGCATTCAGAACCTCATCTCGATATGTCACAGCATTAACATTTCCACGGAAGACGTGAAGAGGCAAGCGATGGTGAAAACTGAATCCTCCCCAAATGTGAATACTGCCACCTCCAAATCGGTTGTGCTGACGAACACAGCAATCTGCAAAGCGCTCTCCACCCCGTCGCAAAATCCGCATACGTCCATCAGCAAAGGATATGTTGAATCTGCTCTCGTCTGTGAATAGGACAGCATTGCACTGCAGTCTAGTCCATCTGACATTTTGCTCTGCCCATTGCAGGCGCTGCTGACGATGTCTGTGAGTCAAGTTTGGCCCAACATAAGGTCGTCTTGCAGTAAGGCCTGTATCTCTGAGTCGTCGTATGACTGTCATTCGAGAGACTTGCCCACGTCTACCCACTATTGCTCTTGCTGTTTGACTTGCTGGGAGAGAACGATTCCTTGGGTGACTCAGCACAATATGACGATCTTGCGCAGGGGTAGTAACTCGTGGTTGGCCACTCCGAAGTCTATCCCGGACTCTGCCAGTGGTTCCGTAACGTTCATTGAGACGTACAATAGTGCTGTGGTGGCAATTCATCCTTCTGGCAATGGCCCGCAAGCTCATTCCGGTATCCAACATACCAATGGCTCGTTGGCGGTCGTTTTCAGATAGTCGTGGCATTTCAAGCACATGTACTGGGTGTTTTGTCTCAACGGCCTTTTTATACCGAGTATACTGCCACAACGCGTACACATTTTCAGGGTCAAAGCTGTTGGGAATCGTGTTGCACGTGTAACTTTCATTGTTTTCATGTAGTCTGTACACAAACCCGTGGGTTGAATCATGCACTTTCTATTCCAGCAGCTATTTGCTCCTACCTCATGACAAACACGGGGAAAATCCATTCCTACACTTTTTTTCCAGCCTTTCGGCATCAGTATATATAATAGTGGTGCGTTTTTAATGTGCTTCAGTATATATTCACACAGAAAACAAAACATTTAACCCAGCTGATATAAAATTCAGAAAAGACAAACACCATACAATGGGCGTGTAACGGGTTCCTTTACCTTTACCATATATATATATATATATATATATATATATATATATATATATATATATATATATATATATATATATATATATATATATATATATATTCAGCTACAACATTGGAAAATGTGAATGCGCAGAAAAGTGCGGAGGCATTGCTTCAAGAAGTGAAAGCCATACAGCACCCAATTTCCCAGGATGTAGCTAAACTGACTGTACTGAAAGAAGAAAATGAAATAATACTAGTCAAAATGTCTGAACTAAAAGAGGAAAATGAAATAATACTAAAAAGAATGGAAAAAGAAATACAGGAGATTAACATAGGGAGTGAAGTGAATGTAGTATTGGATGAAAATAGGAAAGTGGTCAAAAAGAACATAATGCAACAGGAAAACAAAAACAACCTAGAAGAAACTATCAAAGAACAAGTTGAGGTACTTTTACCATACTTAGTGGAAGAAATTAGGTACAAAATGACAAGTCTGAATGAGGAATTTCTTGAAAACATGGTTGATAATGGGCCCACGAGTAAGGAACAGGAAAGACACAATTTATATTTACAGAATAAGAGCAAAAAGGTAGAGGAGGTGGTGTCGCAGTCTTAGTTAGCGAAAAATTTAAAATTATAGACTGGGAAGTATTTAATGCAACCAATATAGAAGGTATCCAGGTTACTATAGCAGCTGAACCAAACAATCTAACAATCCTAAATGTATACGCTAAAGATAGCACAATTAAAGATGAAGAAATACTATCCATAAGCACCAGACTAGGCCCCAAAACAGTCATAGTAGGCGATTTTAATTCCCATCATTATGCTTGGGGTAAACAACATGCAGACAATGCAGGAAAATGCCTACTTGACTTCATAGAAAACAATGAACTACTAATACTAAATGATGGAACTGCAACTAGAATTAATCCACAAGCTAACAGGGCAGACTCAGCAATAAACATAAGTATAGCAACTAACAACCTAGCGAATGTAAAGTGGGAAGTGTTGCAAGACACAAACTCAGATCATCTGCCCATTATAACAACCATGCATGAAAATGTCAGTCCGAACCCAAAACCAGAGAAACTGACTTTGAACTATAAAAAAGCAAACTGGGAAGCTTTCCAATCAAAGCTGGAGGGGATGGAATATAAAGACATGGAATCAGATGATACTGACTTGTGGGCAGAAACACTGACCAATAAAATTCTTAAAATAGCAATAAAATACTTGTATATACCAAATAAAAATAGGCCACAGCACCTTAAACCAATAAATAACATTAATAAGAAAAGAAAAACTCAGTGGAATAAAGAACCAGTTGCCTGGTGGAATAAAAGCTGTGCAGAAATTCATGAGAGAAGAAAAAGGGCCTTACAAAAATATAGAAATAACAGAACAGAAGAAAACTATGATGAGTATAAACTTATTAGGAATGAATCTAACAGAATAATATTTAAAGCCAAAGAAACTAACTGGAAGGAGTTTAGTCAGTCTCTTAAACCTAGCACTCAAATTAAATGAGTATGGAAAAAGCTTAAGGCAATCAAAGGGAACAATAAGAAAACAGTAATGCCAACAATCAAACTACCAAAGAGAGAAGAAACAGATAAAGAAAAAGCTAATGCCCTTGCCGAGTATTTCTATAAAGTCAGTGCAAAAAGTAGTCTTGGACAGGAAGAAAATGAGAGAAGAGAAAGACTTAGGATACAGTTTTCAAAAGAACTGCCAGACCAGATAGATGAAACAAACTATTTAGATGCTGATATAACAGAGGAAGAAGTAACTAATGCAATAAAAGATAAATCTAATACTGCCTCAGGGCAAGATATACTTAGTTATGAAATCCTTAAGAAAGTACCCAAAAGAACTATAAACATAATAACTTCCCTTTATAACAAAATCTGGAGCTTAGGAAAGATACCAAAAGCATAGAAAGTAGCTATGATAGTACCCATCCTAAAACCCAATAAGGAAGCCCATGATGTAAGTTCATTTAGGCCTATCTCCTTAACATCACAACTAGGTAAAATACTGAAAACTGTTGTTAACAAAAGAGTTAAATTCTACCTGAAAAAAAACCCAGTTATATAACCCAAACCAGTCAGGGTTTAGAGCAGACAGAAGTACAGTAGACCAGCTTGTAAGATTAGAACACGATGTAAAGCTAGGGTTCAAGAGAAAAGAGAAAACAGTAGCAGTCTTTCTAGATGTCGCAAGAGCATATGATGAATGCTGGCGAGATGGAGCTCTTTACAAAATGAAAAAGATTGGGATTACTGGTAAAACCTATAGGTATATAGAAAACTTTTTACAGGACAGGTATTTTTGCTGTACAGGTAAACAATGATAAGTCAGATATATATGAACAACAGAATGGGATTCCTCAGGGATCAGTGATTTCACCTTCAATTTTCACTATAGCTGTAAATGATTTAGCAGATGAATTTAACGACATTAAGAATGCAGTATCGCAATTTGCAGATGACTGTGCCATTTGGCGATCTGGATAAAACTTGGACCATGTTTACAAAAAACTTCAAAATCAAATAGACAAAGTTTCAGAGTGGATGAAAAGATGGGGCTCCCAAATTAATGTAAACAAAACAGTAGGTATGATTTTCAGCAAAGGAAATTAAAAAAAAATAACAAAATCAATATAACCATTAAAGGACAGAAAATATGTACCTACGCAACAACAAGATTTCTGGGCATAACTTTAGATAAACAACTAAATTATAATAAACATATAGACAATTTAGTAGAAAGCTGTAGGGGACCCCTAAATATACTAAGGATTGTAAAAGGTAATGGATGGGGGGCCAGCAATAAAATAATGCTTATGTTCTACACGTCTTTCATCAGGAGGAAACTGGATTATGCAGCATAGTCTATGCTCAGCTGCAGCTTCCAACAAAGCAAAACTAGACAAAATTCAAAATGCAGCCATGAGAACCATTACAGGTGCATTTATATCGACACCAGTAGAAGCGCTAGAAGTAGCTCTTGGCATACCTCCCCTTGGTTTAAGACGGAAAGAACTAAGATTAAATTATTGGAGTAAAGTAGCACAAGAAGTGACCCACCCAGCACATAAAGCATTTGTCAAAAACCAACCAAGTGTATGGGACGTCCCCTTAAATAAAGATAGATATCCAACAGGGTGGAGAACTATAGAAGATCTAACGCAGTTCAAAGAACTGTCAAACACAATTGAAAATATAGAAGCAAAATACCACCCTGGGAACTAAAAACACCATTTTTTTTTCTATTACAGGTTGACAATGGTTGGTCCCTTTCTTCCCTTAGCCTTGCAGTTTGAGATAGTCGTCCGCACTCAGACGTACAGCTGACTACTGTGGCGAGATGCAACATTATTGGAGAAAGTCAAAGATGTCTCCGACACCTCTCCCACATGGACTATTACTGTAGTCGCCTCCTTGGAACCATTACGGAGTTCCAAGACATATAGCATTCTTTTGTAAAGATTGAATAGTATATTACTGCAACTATGCACTTTTATAGTAGATTGAATATTATTCCTTACGTTGATTTATTTTGTGTGGGCCATTTCACATAGAGAGTAAATACGGTTACAACAGACTCTCACCATATTGCAAACTAGATTTCAGGATCTTTGTAATGTACAAAGATAGCGCATAGCTATCGTTCCTTAAGGAGGACATGCTCTCCAACTTTTTATTTGGAACGTTCACAGAGGTGAATATTAATAGTCTCACTTTACAAGTGTGGACTATAGCTGCAAATCAGCAGCTCATCTATCATTTTGTAACGCCAGCCTCATAATTGTAAACAAGACTTGTATGGCAGCTACATATTAATTTGTAGCAGGTATTATTACATAACTTGTAATTTTTTTTCGGATTTTGTTATTTTTTGAGTTGCATGATGCTACTCAACGTACTGATATGTTTGGACGACATTATTTTTTGTTCTATGTATTAAGTATACGGATAAGAATAGAGATGTATTTTTTTTCATGTCACACTATCACTATTTCTGAAAGCCACATAGACTTATTATATACACATCATTTACCACGTACACTATTACCTTACACGGACCTTCAGCTCCTCTTCACACAGATATCTCTATACTCTTACATACATTATGTAGAGCATTGCTCAAGGTTCACAATGTTTTATTTTTGCACGATGTTTTTGGTACTAGTGCACATTCCTTTAATGGTTATTGATAATACGTTTGCATTATATTGCATACATGACATTCCTACGCCTCTTCCATCTCACATATCATATGTTGCCACTTCTCGCTCGCACCCCTTTCAACATACGACATCTTCACTTATGCTATTTCAATTAAGCACGCACACACCCATTATGCACTTACTTTTGCGTTGAAATGCTGTTGATGGTATTACTAATACTGTTGATTTTTTTTGTATGATATGTCAGTCATTGTATGATATCGGTAAAACATTTTCATGTTCAATTGATGTTTTTATGAATGATTCCGTACAAACTCATGTACATTGTAACATGGAATATTGTCCAGTTTGACGTCTATTCTTCTTCTTCTTCGTTCACCCTCAGATGTCAACTTGAATAAGTTCAAAGAAAGCAGTGGTCAGCCTGAGGCTGTTGATATCTCCGTAGATTTTCTCCAGGAATGGTACTGGTGATGGCCATGTGCGTCTTCTCTGTTCCTCATATGTTGGGCACCTTTGAAGCAGGTGTTCGGCAGTCATTTTACCAGTGCCACTGTCACACTCATCCGTAGTTCCTATCTTTAATTTGTTGAAGGAAAAAAAAACTTACTAACTACTCATAGGACAAGGAAAGACAACAAGGTATTAAATTTTAAAAAAAACAACAACTCAAACAGAACAAATACTAATACAAAGTAAAACCAAGTATAAATGACAATAGTTATCAAGAAACAAGACAAAAGAGAAAATAAAATGGACAAATACTAATATAAATTAAAATGAGCAACTGCTAAAGACAACAGTTATTTAAATTGAATACAAAATTAAAAAACAAAATGACACTAAATACCCCAATTATAACCAAATTTCAGGTTGAACAGGGTAGACCAAGATGGAACGAGAAGAGGCAATAATGGTCAGCTGTTAAGTGCCCGCTCTCCACCCATCACCCCATCAAAACAACAACAACATTCCTTAACACAAAAGATCAGTACATTGCCATTCATGTGTTAATATATTTGAGCGCATTGTTCGCTATTGTGAAATTAATTTCTTTATTCATTGGTCATATTTTTTTATATGATACAATTTGACACAATAGTCACTAAATACAAGATACATATATGTGACATAGTGTAGCAGTCAAACACTTTGTATGTGTTTATTGTCTGTCTCTTATATCTTTTCCCTGCTGTTATATTGATTATTTCATGCACTTAGCATTAATGTTTATTTGATCAACATTCTTTGACTAAGGTGACATGACTGTGAACAGTAGGTGTTCTTTGACTTACTAGACGGTGAGAGAGCATGGTATATGTGCATTAATCCTGTTAGAGGTTGACTGACTGTTGCTATAGGACCTCTTTATTATGTTAAATTGTTTGGGGCTGTTTGAAAGACATTGGTTTGGCAGTTTATGCTGCTTCTCCACACCTTGTGTGTTAAATTGCCTCCATTTCGGCACAAACATAGGTCTATGCATGGTCATAGCAACAGTGACATTTGATGTTACTTTTTGCTCACCTTAGTTGTATTTTGTCTCATACCGCAATAATGTCAACTTCGTTGCCATTATTGAACTGGGGGGGGGGGGGAAGAGGGAAGAGTAGATGTTATGAGTAAATTCATAACAGTTTTCGGTCACTCTCAAACTTGGTTTGTGGGCTGACTTCCTTGTTTACAAAGCGTTACTACGACGACCCCGGAAGTACGTCTCATAGCCTGCTGATTTTTGAGCAGACGTCGTTTGCCGGGCTATCATCGAAGATTCGGTCTAGTTATCGGTCTCTTTGGCATTGTGTCTCCGAGGGAGAAGGTTGTGTTCTTATGTGTACTTGGAGTACAGATAATTCATATATTTAATTCAGCTAGGTCGTCTACCAGTTAGAGCCTAAGTCTGATTATATTTCTAAGGACGTGTCAGCGCTGAATGGAGTTGGAAAGGATGAGTAATTTGATATTAAATAAATTCAGCATGATGACTCTGACAGTGTTCTTATAGTCTACAAGACGTTAGACTTACTTATGGACTGGCTAGTGATTGCCAATGTCATGTATATGATGCAAATATTGAGGAGCTTCGTCCCTGTGATTAAATCTACATATTTGTGAAACGTCAAACTGGCTATTCAAGTTTTTATACTCCTAAAACTAGCCTCATGTTTCTATTGAACAGTGCTTGTCAGACAGTACTACATTAAACCCTAGACCCTTCTGGATACCAGAGTCCAGCATCTCAATATACTCCAAAAGGACCCGTAACAGTTTTATGTGATGGTTGCCGAAGAATCCGAATGTACAGTTGATGAATGTGGTGGATCAGTAACTGTGGATGGCATCAAACCAGAGTGCTCATCGTTTGGAGGTGTATCCTCTGTTCGTGGTTCATTGTCATGGAGTAAACGGTCGTTGCGGTGTTGGATCCGTTGTCGGAGCTCTTGTAAAGGAATGTCATCCTCTTCAGATGAGTTATCTCGTTCGCGTCGATATCGTTCTATCGTATCTCTGACTAACGTGGGGGCAGTTGGTTGTGGTGACATGTCATCAATGCTAGAGGCAAGTGAGGCGGAGGACGAATAATTGCAAAGGGTGGATTTCCTGACAGGTCGTGAGGAGCGAAGGTGTGGAATTTCAACAGGTCGGTGATCATCTAATTTCATTTGAGAAACGTGAGCTTTCGTAGTAACAGTCTGTCTCTCAAGCCATAGGATATAATCTGTAGGGGCAATCTGTTCGAAGACTTTGTACCCGTCATCAAGCTTTTAATGCCGCTAACCAATCATCAAGTCTTATACGTTTTCTTTTGATTTTTACACTTCTGTTTTCTTTCTCTTCTGCTTTTCTCGCTCTTGGTATGTGTTTTGTGGGGGTGGGGTTGACCGACTAGATGATATCTTGTGTTTTGCATGCATCACTGTCGTTGTGGCAATCTGACTGCTTCGTAGGTGTCTATGCTCTACGCTGGGAGTATTTACCTGGGATACACACTTGTCGCTTTGCTCTGGTACTTCTGTTTGTGTGCCGGTGTGTTTCTTTGCCGTTCTCAGTTCTTATTCGACATCTTTGGTGGTTGTCTATGTTGATGCTATTTATTTCTAATATCTTGCCTTTCTTTTCTGCTACAAAATTCCTGACTGCTATGCGGTTGTATCTTCTGTTTAGGCTACTCCAATCTGAGCCTGATCTATGGTTGCTATTGAAACTTGGGAGTGTTCTGTCATACGTGTGTTGTTCGATGTTTAAGCAATTTCCACAATTTGTAACATGTTAATCTGATTAAAAACATGGTTGAACTGGAGAAGGATGCGAATCACTGGGGTAGTGTGTCGGTGTGTCGCATTGTCGTCGTAACCCATGTGGAAATGAGACATTTTGGCGTTACATTGGGTGACATAAGGATGAGC
Source organism: Oreohelix idahoensis (assembly GCA_024509875.1). Lineage (NCBI taxonomy): Eukaryota > Metazoa > Mollusca > Gastropoda > Stylommatophora > Oreohelicidae > Oreohelix > Oreohelix idahoensis. The sequence goes on along the minus strand of JAMPIV010013022.1, from coordinate 649 downwards.
GCCTTGATGATCGTTTTGTATGGTTGCTTTGTCTCTCCGACCATGTTTGTTGTTGCCGTCCGGTTGTCAAAGGCAACTTCATTTTAGAATAGTGTACTGTGGCCCCACTTTTTGTGATATGGTTTTTAGTATTTTTCTCGTACACGCTTCTTCTCATATGTCAATCTGAAGGCACTTTGAGGTTCATGATAATTATTGAATACAAATACCTAACACCATCCATTTCTATCTCTTTACATCTTACCCCCACATCACATATACTATTTACCCTCTCCAACCACAACCACAAATTCCACTATTTTTATTAACTCATCCAACCCCAAAACACAACTTATAATAACACCCCCACATACCCTTATTACCAACAAACACAATCTACACCAACCAAATACAAACTTTAAACAAACTATATCCATTATACCAACACAACAATATTTATTACCCATTTATCATCCCTCTTAATTCTAACCCCTCCATCCATAATTAACCCTCCCTTACCAAAAAAAAACCTACATAATCACCTATCACCAAATAAAAACACTATAACCACCAATCTACATACCCTCCCCACCTACCATTCTTCCCCCCTAAACACTACTCAAACTCCACTTTTCATACCCACAACATCCCCAAAAAACCCATTCACACC